>RWGY01000222.1:0-84309 GCA_007726485.1 Eragrostis curvula
CGGTGGAATCGCGAAAACTCTCTTGAAAAACCTACTTAGAAGTTTTGAAAAATTATGAAACTTAGTATACATATAGAGGACATGGTTAGAAACATGCACGAAAAATTTTATATCCAAATTCAACTTCTACTAAAAGATACAAAAATAACAAATCATGAAAAAGAGGAGGAAAAGACAAAACTGTAGTTGTGCGGTATTTTTGTCCTCTATATGTATGCCGAGTTTCATAAGTTTTCAAAATTTCTAAGTAGATTTTCAAGAGGGTTTTCACGATTCTTGCACTGAATATTTTCCCGTATAAGATATATGCCTAGGATCAAAAACTGGAACTCACTGTATGCATTACATTATGCGAGCTCCAGTTCGAATGAAGTTCCTTTTATAATATGTTGTTAATCATTACCCTAATTACATTTTCAAGTATTGGGCTATAAGTAGGCTTAGTAAAAATAACAGGGGAAATTCCTTAGCAGACACTGAAAAAAGTTCATGTTCCTTATTAGCCACTGAAAATTTTGATCTTCCTTATCAGCCATCGGTCTGAATTTTTGTTCCCTATTAGCCACTATCATCCATTTCATGACTGAATGGTGTTAAATGAAGTGAGAAAAGACTAAATTGCCCCTGGTTGCAAAATCCTCCCGTACGTCTTCTATACAAGGCAAAATATATTACAGCATTCGCAAGGTATCGTTGCTCAATTGACAGGTTGGCTGCCATCCAAATCGAGGCCGGAGCTGCTGCCTTTGCTCAATTGCACAAGACTCGGACGCCACGTCCGCACAAGCACCGCTCTCGCAAGCCCTCGCCTGTCGCACGCCGGCACGCACAATCAGTGTCAGCATGCACCTCGCCTCGCAAGCCCGCAAGCCTGCCTCACCTCACCGTGCCTCCCGCGCCGCGCCCCCACGGCACAACCCACGCTGCCACGCACGTCGCGCGCGCGCCCTCATGCGCTTTACGCATCTCGCCCGCGTGCCTGCGCTTTGCCTGCTTGCATGCAGGCCATCCATGGCAGCTAGGTTATGGTGTACGTGGTTCCAAATCGGGAACAATGACCGGGAGTTGGGTGCTTGTTTCATTTCGTTCACAGCTCCTTTGATGAGTCAAGGGCAATATGGTCCAGGAAAAATAGTACTTGCATCACGGAAGCTGACTGAAAGATGTGGAAATTGAACGACAGTGGCTAATAGGAAACAAAAGTTAATTCTGATGGCTAATAGGGAAAACCAAAATTTTTCAGTGGCTAATAAGGAACATTAACTTTTTTCAGTGGCTGATAAGGAATTTCCCCAAATAACAACGCGTATCTCTCGTTCTATGCAAAGATAGAGCAATCATGAAATGATCTCAATAAATTAGTATGATATCCGAAAAGACAAGAACGACAAACAAAAGAAAGACATGGAAAGGATGTAGATTTTTAAAATGATAAATTAATGTGTTTCCCTTTTGTGCAAATTGCTCTGTGATTCTGAATTAATACCTAGTTCAAATCACTTTTACTACTTACAGGTTCCGTGAAAACTGAGAATTTGGGTCACTGCTTCGATTCACATATATAAGTCATGGTGCCATCATTTGAATTCAAAACCTTGCTATTGGATGAATGGCGTGATCGTCTGCGAGATATCAACTTCTGGTATGATTACCATTACATTATAATAATGAATTAACCAAATTATTTATGGAATCTGTAGACTAAATCAAAATCTTTATGTTGATTATCCCTTAACCCTTATCCATGGATACTTTGAATGTTTTAGAAATTTCTCATCTTCTATTCAAAGTAGTTGCAGTAGTATTGTAACACTAGCAAAAATGACTATACGCACAAGTACAATCCAAGAAATAGAACAATTGAACATTCTTCCAAATAAAGTAGCCAATATAAATTTTAGTGAAAATACTACTAAACCACTATAAGAGACTCTTGGACTCTAACGGTTATTTTGGAACCGTTAAAGATAGCTTATATATCTCTGACGGCTTGCAACTAGCTACCACTTATTAAGTTATTAGAACCCTTTGCGATAACTCATGTCTAAAACCTTGTGAGACATGGACTATCTGTCACGGTTGGAACCCCATCTGTGGGACCTATGTTTGGGCTCTGGTACGGGCTACACAAAAATGTGTGTGAATTTTTTATAAAGTACTATAATAAGAGCAGGTAGGTGCTGTCTTATAGGTCGTCTCATACAAGTTACGTAATTTTTAGATGATTTAAGAGGCCACATATACAATGGATGGTTGTTTTAGTTGTCTCGTAGTAATTGCATCTTTCCTTAATTTATGGATGAGAAAAGGAATATTTATAAATTGCATAACAACTACAACTGGTATATAGTGTGTAAGCCGTCTCATACTCCTAAATTTTAGCGTTTGAGGTGGTTGCCTCACGAAACAACCGCTTATTTCTTTACCTCCCTCTCTCTCTTCCACGTCATCAAAAATCCTACGTGGCGTTGCATGAGACAAACTATGAAACTGCCTACGTGTAGCGTTGTACCTGCCCTAAGTACTAAAGCATACAAGACACTCTCTGGGAGGGTGGACGAGGGACGGAGGCTTTCTTCCAGATTGGAGTGCGTGATGTTCATATAAGCGTGTGAACTTTGGATCTTGATGCAATGCATACCCTATTTCTAGAGTACTCTGTACATGCCGTATCAGTCTCTGGATCAGTAGCTGATACGCACACAAGAACAGAATTGTATCAAAGTTATACAACGTTTACAATGTAAATAATAAGATAAGGGTCTTACAACAATACATTTATACAAACCATGGCCAAGGGCCTTATCGATACGATACGATAACGGTAACCCAAGCCTACAGGCAACTTGAGTGCGGAAGTAGCCTTCAGTCTTGATCTTCATGAGCATTAAAGTCATATTATGTCTGTTCTGAAGTGATTAAGCAAGACTAAGTATATAAGGTACTCAACAAGTCCTAACACAAGGGGTGAATATATACAGAGGATATAAGCAAGGGTTAAGGCTCATGCGTGGGTGAAAAGCCAGTTTTATGCAGGCTTTATTTGGTAAAACAAAGCCTTTTCGCAAACTACGGACAATATTATTATCATTTAATGGGGTTGTTTGGTCCTGGAGGAGATGTAATCCATCCCACCAGTTTCCATATTTTAGTGCTGGCAAGAAACCAGCGCACGGCTTCAAACTGGTGTATTCTAAAAACACACCAAGAAGAACTCACGCGAGAAGACTAATCATTGCGTGGCCGAAGCTTTGCGTTGTCCAATATCGTGGAACACGACTATCCAGATAGATTCTACACTCTGCAAAGGTTGTACGATTTACCCGCACGATGTGCTTCGCCCAACCATTGCTAGTGGCGAGCTAACACAGCAAGGCGACGTATCTGCCAATATCTCTGCGATATCCACCCACGGGACAAACCAGGGGCTCATGGTTAAGCATGGCTCAAATTAGAGTCTCCGACCGGATCTCAGGACCACACAGGACGCCGAGTATTCTCCTGGCTCCCGTTACTCCGCTTTCGGGTTGGGTACCAGGTATCAACTGTAGGGTGTGAGGCCAAGACTGTCCCCATAAAGCAAGGCGAGCGGTCGCACGAGGGTTGCTTAGCACGATGATACATAAACTGGTCCTTATATGACCGAGGCGAGCATCTCCAGTATAACAATCCTTGAAATCCTTGTAATCCATAATATCCTTGAAATCCTTGGCTCGCCCCGGTCAAAAACACTTTCATCCCACTATAGGGTTATCATTACCAAGCCCATCCCATTTACTCACACACTCACACCACCAAGTACACGGTTTTCACATAAAAAAATATGTATAAGGAAGATTAATTAAGTACTCAGTGTGAAGTCTTAAGCGGCACATTAAGCAATCATCCAACATGTCATTAGGAGTTAATGACGTTAGGACCTAGGGCTAACATGGATGATGGATAAACAATAACAAGGTAAGGCAATAATCAATACTTAGGACATACTAAGCATTTAAATCATATTTAAATACTTTCCTTTTTGTTTGTAAAACAGGCTCTAAATAGGATAATTTGCAAACATAGGTTCAATACGATCAAATGGAGTTAGGACTTGCCTTCAACAAAATCTTCTTTTTGTACGTCCCTGTAATCCGGGTTTTCGGGTTCTTCCTCGAAAGCTTGCACGTCTAAAGATTAAAAGTAAATTACCGCGAATTAATCTACAACGCAAACAATCAAACAAACAAGCAAATAAATCAAATAAGAGCCAACTTAAAGACAAGGATAGATCGTTCTGGTGGGAATGGATAGAGGGTGATTTTTGATGAATTTAGGGAGAAGAATCAGCTCAAACGGAGGTCGGACGGATGAGATATTCATGTGGCAAGCTGGCTGTGAGTGAAAATCGAAAATGAATAGAGGAAAACTCGTGGGGAAGTTTCTTTATGGGCTGTCGCTTATGGGCCTCAGTTAACTCACGTGAACAGAGAAAGGAAACAGAGAGGAACGGAGGGTGTCTCAAAAAACAAAAAACAGAGAGGAACGGAGACACAGACAGGCGTGGTGGTCGTCATCTCTGCACCATCATCCGCCATAGGAGCGCTGGGGAGTAGTTCTGGGACTTGGGCCGGACCAAAACCGGATGGGCCGTGGCCCGAACGTTTGGTATGGCCCGTGGCACGGCACGGCCCGAAGGAGTTTTGTGTCGTGCCTAGATTTTGGGCCGACGGGCGGCACGGCACGGCACGGCACAGTTGAATGGGCCGTGCTCGGGCCGGCACGGCCCGATGGCACGAAAACGGCCCGACGGCACGGTGTCGACACGGGATAATATTCTTGAGCCAAGGTTCATTTTGTATTTTGATTCGTATTTAAAAATTCAAACTTGTATACAATTTGCATATGAAGTCCAAATGAGTTTATTTTTTTTCTAAAATCTTTAAAAAATAAGATCTATCATGTGGAATCTTTTTAATCAAAATTTTCTAGTTCATTTTTATATTGATCAATCAACACATTAATGGTCATTATTTAACATTTCCTTTACCTTTTTGTAAATCACCAAAGAAATTAAATTTTAAATGATTTTTTTTGTGGACGTAAAACTTCTACATATCTACACATGGAATTTTTGTATAATTATTTTGAAGCATTTACGCTTGTGTAAGTTCGAATTACTCTTCATTTATCACAAAACCTCATTACTTCTATGTTGTTTAGTAAAATTTGAACACACTTTCATGCAAACATTGTTCAACAAAATCCCCATAAATTGTAGAGGTTGGTGTTGACTTGGAACAGCTCCACACTAAAATTGAGTTGAAAATCCAAAATAGTTTTGGAGATAAAAAAAATGCAAAAACTCACTTTTCCTTTGTTTTTTTGTTACACTCAAAGTATGATGATTTTAGAACTCAAATTTGATATACCCATGTAATATAGCTTTCTTAAAGTAGTGTATTTTTAAAAAAATTTTGAAATTTTATTATCCATGTAATACTATAAAAAGAATCAATTCGAACAACAAAAATACGCATTCTCTATGCTGAAAACGTATTTTTGAAGTAGTCTGTCAATGAAACCGGGCCGTGCCCGTGCTTGGCACGGCTCGACGATGGCCTGCCGTGCTCTGTGCCGTGCCCGGGCCGCATTTTCACCACGTCGGGCCGACCGACACGGCACGACGCGGCCCGACAGGCCGTCACGGCACGGCACAGAACGACACGAAGCACGACGGGCCCGTGCCGTGCGGGGCCGAGCACGACCCGAGTCCCAGGACTACTGGGGAGCTCCAATCGGCACGGGGAAGTAGGAGAGGGAAGCTAAAGAGTGGGGGAATCGAATCCTCGAGAAAATTCCCCACGAATATTCCTCTATTCATTTTCGAATCCTCGAGAAAATTCCCCACGAGTTTTCCTATATTCATTTTCAATTTTCACTCACAGCCAGCTTGCCACATGAATATCTCATCCGTCCGACGTCCGTTTGAGCTGATTCTTCTCCCTAAATTCATCTAAAACCACCCTCTATCCATTCCCACCAGAACCATCTATCCTTCTCTTTCTGTTGATTTATCGAATTCTGGCTAGAGTATCCTATGAGCCCATATCACAGGAAAATTAGCAAGAGGTAAGACCTCTTGGGAAACTTTCCTGACGGGAAACGGGAGCGCTCGCGCGCGTCCCTGGTCAATTCGCGCCACTTTCTCTGTTTCGCCATCGCGCATCCTCTGCAGTGCCGTGCTCCTCCATTAGCCCATGGTGCCGCTCCTTCGTAGCCAATCTGCGATGACGGTGGAGCAGGTCCTGTGCGGCGTGCGTCGCGGAGGCGGGGTGACGTGGTGACCCGAGCGGGAGCATGTGCGGCGGCGCACGCGCAACGCGCATCCACAACCCCGTCCCCAGGCACGGCCCCCGAATCTGCTCTTCTTCGCCAGCATCTCAAGCTGCGTGCTCTGCTCCTTTGCAATCCATATGCACCTCCATCAGGTCCATCACACAAACATACACGTGCAAATTAGCCTCAGCATGCCTTGCTTGCTGCTGCCTGCTGGTGCATGCGCGTGCAAATTAGCCTCAGCATGCCTTGCTTGCTCCTCCATCGGACCATCGCATTGAGCCTGCGCTGCCGCCAGTGCTCATGGAAGTCTCCGATGTTGGCGCCCACTCCAGGAAGAAGACGTTGTACAGTTAAAATTGGCGCCCACTCCATGCCAGGCAATGCGCGGCATACCCCCAGGCCGCTTGCGCGAGCAGGACCTCGCTGGCCAACGGCTTGCATCTTGGCTGCCAACTGCGATGAGTTGCTTATGGGCAGCGTTGAAGATGCAGTCAGGGAGCTGTAGATCCCTCACGACCACCACGGTGTCATGCGCGTGCGGAAGGCAGAGGCTGCCCGCGCCGCGCTCCTCCGTCCACCGCCGCATGGAGGGAGCAGGAGCGTATAGACGCAGGCAAGCGTCATTTCAGAATTCAAATTGTAAAAATATATATTTCAAACTTCAGAATTCCTACGTTTTTTTCTCTATAATGTAGCCAAACAAGCCTGAAACCAAATTCCTATGATTTCAGAATCCATAGGATTGGAGAATACATGCATTCTAATTCCAGTGTTTTTCCGTTCCTGCGTTTTTCCTATCCCGCGTTCCAAAGAATGCCTAAGAGGTAAGGGGTAACAAGGCACTCTACAACAAGCAAGGATCAGCCTTGCGAAACACACAAGCAAACAAACAAGCAATAAAGAGCTAACAATACAATGCAATCAACAATCAAGCACATATAGTTTTAGTGATCTAGGTCCTTAAACTTGTCATACGGTGCCATCTAGGTCCTCGAACTCTCAAAATGCATATTCAAGTATCTAAACTTGCAAAAGTGTGTCATCTAGGTCCAACATTCTGAAACTACCCCTCTTGTTGCTGACGTGGCATCATATAAAGTTTTTCTTATCTGTTTATATATAATTATCGCACCATGTAGTCTAATTATATACACTTGCATGAATTGAAATGGAAATAATAATTTTAGAAAAGAAAGAATATGAAAAATAGTTGCCCATCAGCAACCATAATAATAATTATGTCCTTTAGCATGAATTGTAATGGCAACAATAATTTAGGGAGAGAAAGAGTCTGAAAAACATTTTGAATTAGTACCTCATTGAGCAGCCATAAAGGTATTTTTGGTACTTTAGACCTAGATGACATAATTTAGCAAGTTTAGATATCTGAATATACATTTTGAGAGTTCAAGGACTAGATGACACCTTGTGACAAGTTGAAGGACCATTGGTGCACTTTACTCTTTTTTTACTTAAAATTTTTTTATCTCACAGAGTTATATAGTGTTCGTATTGAGACGTAAATAGTGTACTGACACATCAAAGACTTTCTCTAATACACTTTCTATGACGGCTTGAATTCTGTGTGAGAGGAGGTTTTCTAAACTATATGAAATACTCACTTTGTGCAAGCATTTTTGAGTTCGATCAAAATCAAATATTTTCACTTTGACTATAAATAATAAAATATCATTGAAATAAAAAAATGATTTTACAAGATTTATCATGAACTAATCAATCATATTTTGCGAATTTCTCTGTTCAAAATAATTTGCTTTTATAGATGTTGTTGGCCAAAGTTGAAACACACTCGAATTTGTTAACCCAGAAATGCAAACATTATATTTCTTAACATTAACAAAGGGAGTAAGTTGTATGTGTGGTAGTGATAATAGCAGCGGGAGCGAGCAGTGTATTTTTCCCCGTAGTATTGAGTCTGTTAGGTTCTGTCACTTAAACGATTCTTTTAGTAACGAACAATAACGAAACTATAGTATTAGATGGCTACCACTATGTGGTTCCTTTGTGTACTTACGGTCATCATCATCACTACTTTCATGCGTTAGTTGTTACGTAACAAGTTTGAAGACTACCGGACAATATTTTTCTCTAGATTTCTCTGCATAGTTGGCAAAAGGGGTTGGGTCCTACACTCCTACTCCCATCTTTGGTTGGAGCATAATATTAGAACAAGGACGAACCAAATCATGTCTCAAACATGCATGCATGGCAAGGACAAGGGGTGCAGGATTGATGAGTAAGTAAAACAGAAAGAATGAAAACTTGACTCCTATCGAGGCCATGAGGATACGAGGCTTCATTTTCTCCAAAGGCCCTTCATGATTTGGGTTGTTCTGTGTACATCTGTCTTGCTCTGTTACGACATGCCCATGTGTTTCTCAGTCATGCTTGATAAATCAATCCTTGTCTCTTTTAGCTGCTTCATATATATATTATTATTACCTAAAAACTTTGATTTGTTATGTGGAAGATAGCTCGTAAATCAATGGACTCGCATTCTTTACAAATTTGGGAAGTGAAATCTAGGATTACAAATGCATGTTTTTAGATCAGGTTAAATATCCGTAGAAAGCTCCAGCTTCAGTCCGAGTCTCTAGCACATGTATGAACTGAATACTAAAAAGAGGAGACTTCGATATCCCATATCTTCTTCTGGTTATTTACAATTAATTATTCATGGAAGTAAATGAAGTTGCTAGGATCGTGACTCTTTAGGTGACTATTAATTAAAGTATTTGGTGAACCTCGGGGAAACATGAAGTGTGCAGCATCGTCGGTATTCTGCCATGCCCACGGTTCCAGCTCCGGCTGAAGTCTGAGTTGGGGAGTTCGTTAGGCGGTTAGCCCGTGTAGATTTGCAGGAGTGCTGCGTGTTGTTTGAATCGGGGCGGGTTAGGAGACCGTGGTGCTTTCTGTACGTTGCTAGCCGTGCCGTGCGGCCCGTGCGTACGTAGGAGGAGGAGCTCGTGCTCTATGGGCACCGAGTCGCACGGATCGTGGGAGAGAAGCTCCGGCGTGGAGATCGTGCTCCAGAGTGTGCGTGCGCTCCCCGGGCTTATAAGTACCGTTGCAAGAGCATCCTCAGCAGATTGAGTAAAAGGCTCTTATTGAGTAAAAACTGCCATTTTATTCAATCAACTTTCTCCAGCAGATTGAGTAAACCATTGAGTAAACCAAAAAAATTTACTCAATCCCCTAAATTGTCCCCTCCATTGAGCAAATGTACTCAATCCAACCCCATTGAGTAAACCGATTGAGCAAAGCTAGTGCGTGGCGGGAACCAACCGCCGTCGCTTCTGCCTCCCTGGCCGACTCGCGCAACGCCACCTCGCCCGCGTCCGGCCGCCGTCCGCCACCCTGACTCACTGGAGACTTGCGCACCGCCTTACCAGACTCCTCCCAGACGTCCCCCGCAACCTCTGCTCCACCCCACCTCCACCCTTGATTCCGTCCGTCGCCGCCGTGCGTCCCCAGCCCGCCACGGCGGCTCCCTGGGCCTGCCCGGCGCACCCCCCCCCCCCCCCCCTCCCGACTCGCTTCGACCGGGGGGTGCCATGGCGCCATTGTGGCGGTGCGACCAGGCTATGGCGGCCACCTCGGCGAAGCCTGGCACGGCGAGGAAGATGGTAGGAGGTGCCTTGGGGGTGGCGGCACGGCAATAGAAAGAACCGAGGATGCGTTGGACTCCTCCGAGAAGAAGCTTGTGTGATCGTCGGATCTTTTGCACGAATCTTAGACGGTTTAGGGAACCAGTTTTCTTCAATCTGCTGTGACTCTCAAAGGTAGTTGAGTAAAAATGGTTTTATAGAATTGAGTAAATTGACTTTTACTCAACCACTTTTGCTCAATCTGCTGGGGATGCTCTAACCTTCCCGTTGTTTTCTGTGTTGAGCAATAGAGAAGAATGCATGGCGTTCGTCGCCGTGGGCGCTGTGTCGCCATTGCCGTGTCTCTGAGTTTGCTTCTCTCGCGTTCTTGTGTATGTGAGTTTCCTGGGCGCTCCAAAACATCAGGTCATGAAGACGAGTCACAATATTACGTCTCCGAGCCACTATTCTTGTCTCGTCCCTCCGAACCATTTCTCTTATTTATTTTTTTCTAGATGGTAATGTACAGAGTTATGTTGATGCGGCCAATGCAAATAGAAGCCCAGATAGGATAGAACACCAACACTATGCTCTTTGTCTATTGCGAGAATCATCTCCCCATTTTTCTTATCTTTACTGTTGCTTTCTTGTGAAAACATGAATTAACAGTCCTTGCGTGACCATATGTATACGAAATGCGGGTAAGTTGTTTGATCAATCAACTTCTCTAGCTAACTAGTCCCTTTTATCTGTGTGGGCAGGTTGAACGAATATCTAAGCACTGATGCATATAATAAATTGGAAAGAAAGCTCGATGATTTTCATTACGTCATGTGGAATGTTGGGGTCGGACCCACGGCATGTTTCACACAAGCTATATCAAGCATCGTCCAGGAGCGAAAGATCAGGCTGCATGCTCCCTTTGACCACATAATAGAGGTGGACATGAAGAAAGCAGCAGCGCTTAGCTTTAAGGACATGCTGACCATCAAAGTGGGAGAGGCTCTTGGGCTACTTGATCGCCAAGAATACAACAAACTTAAGGAAAATGATGATGTTGTGCGGTACCATTCCTTTGGTCAGAGCAATCAAATGGATTCACTGCTGAAGCTGACAAGATCAGAGGCACTACTTTCTGAAATAACAGAAAAATTGTCGAGGAAGAGTTACTTGCTGGTGGTTCGGAACCTCCACGAGCCTATCAAGCCCATCATGATTGGTTCTTTCACAGAGGAGTCATGCCTTCCTCCTCCAAGATGGAAGAATTCTTTCTGGCTCGTATCAGCCACCTCCAGACATGTCTATGACAAAAGCAAGCCTTATTATGGTTGTACCATTGAATCTTTTGGTGGGAAGGATATATTGATGCTTACTATCTACTCGCTGCATCAAGCAGCCAAGTACATCTTGGACGCGATCACCTACAAAGATGAGAAGTATTGGCACGTTGTGGCCCTCAGGTGCTTTCACTATGCCGCCATGTTTCTCATTCCCTACAGCTCACCGTCCCATGGTGGAGATGGATATCAGCAGAGCTCCGATGCAAATGCTGATATAACCTCAGATGAGTTGATCCGCCAATGGGCAGCTCAAGGCATCCTACCTGTCATCAATCAAAGCAGCCAAGAAAGGATGGAGCAGGTGACACACAGCTACCATGACAAATTCAGTTATGATGATATTTATCAAACTGGAAATGTCATTCTGCAGGCCTTTCAAGAGTATTCCTTGCTGCAACTGCCCTTTTGTCCAGCAACAAAAGCTGATGAACCCACTGATACCGCTGCACACTTCTTAGTGTACAGTGGCCTCATAGCAGAGCACCTCACCATAGATGAACTTTGTGATGATAGTCATCCTGGGTTGGAGCACACGCAGTGTATTTCACATGTGGGTGACCATGGATGGCATATAAGCAGAGATTGGTTGAGCCAAGAAGCCAGGGGCCCAACTGCACTTATTATAAGGCATTGCTCACGCCAATCAATGTTGTTTGCAAAGCTTGATCACCTATTGGCCAAAATCCCGTGCATTTGTGTTCTTGATCTCTCCTATACTCCACTTATCTCACTTCCTTCTTCTATATGTTATCTCCATAATCTCCAACGGCTTTCCCTCAGGGGCTGCTATAACCTCTCAAACCCACTTAGCTTCCCGAATGATGAAAGAAGTACTCTCCCTGGAAACAATAGCAACAAAATGATGATCAGACTCCTGTACCTAGATTTTTCCTACTCAAATATAAAAACTTTTGGCAGTGACTTCTTCGATTATGTGCCTAATCTACAAGATCTCGTACTTGTGAAATGCTCCAAGCTTGTGGAGTTGCCACCCTCCATTGCTGCATTGACTATACTAACAACACTTGAACTTTCTGGGACTCAGATAAAATATTTTTGTGTTGAGATATTTGCACAGATGAAGAAGCTCCAAACACTCAAGCTGATTGGGAAAATACTCTTGTTTCTGCCGGGGCTAGTTTCTAAAGCCCGTGACTTGATAAATGTACATATTGAAGGGTGGAATTCGAGTATGGAGGAAGAGGTGAAACTGGAAGGGCATCCGACCATGAGGTCATTCACATTGATCAACGCACCTCACATAAAGCACTTGTCCTTGTGTGGATGTAAAAATTTAGAGTATGTGGACATTAAGGAGCTTGATTCATTGGAAAAGCTTAATCTATCAGCTACAGCTATCAAGGAGCTCCCTGCTGACATCCCCAATCTGCCTCGGCTTAGGCAGCTGCTGCTCGTAGGTGTTCCTTCCCTAAGACGA
Source organism: Eragrostis curvula (assembly GCA_007726485.1). Taxonomy (NCBI): domain Eukaryota; kingdom Viridiplantae; phylum Streptophyta; class Magnoliopsida; order Poales; family Poaceae; genus Eragrostis; species Eragrostis curvula. The sequence continues at coordinate 12,708 of RWGY01000222.1, forward strand.
TTTCCTTGGCATGAGGTGCGGCGACTCCCAGATGTTTTTTACTTGGACCAATACTCAGATGGCAACAATACTAATCTTTTTCAGCCACAAGTCACTCAAGTGTGCATCAGTGATTCCAGATTTTTCTATAGCTTCAACTCTGATTCCAGGAACTTAGTAAGGGATGGAAAGCTTTTCAAATCTTTCTATGTCCGAGTTGCATCACGCAAAGCCAGATGTAGGAAGGTGCAGGATGAAGAGGACATGGCGTTCATCAAGAAGCTCCAAGTATCTGTGTCTGCCGCCTATGCTGATGTAAACAGCTGCTACCTGACAGAGGGAGTTTCTATGGTGCCAATGGACGACGTGCCTCCTATTCGGGAGACTGAGCGTCATGTGGAGATCTCAGCAATAGAGCGGTATCCCCATGGTCTAAAGCATCTCCTAGATGTAACCAAATCAATCAGCATGATGGATGATACCCACGTCGTCAGTCTCAACGATCTGAGTGCTTATTTGCGGGAGCTAGAGGAATGCATGGTCCGAAGGTGCCACCGGATGACGTGTGTCTTTCGGTGGGAGTACTACCTGCAGCACACACTAACTAATGCATGTGCCTCCCATCTCAAAAGTCTGATCCATTTCTACAGTGGTGGTTTGAACTTCAATGCACTGAAGAACCTCCGCCTAGAGCATTGCCCGAGGTTGGAGGGCGTCGTGCCATGTGGATCGGCGCTGCCAAGTCTCGTGACGCTCGACATCCTCTTCTGCTACAACCTCAAGGCAATTTTCTACGACAAAGGTAAGTCTAATCCTAGCAGCTACCAGCTCCCGTGCCTGCGGAGGATGCATCTCCAGGAGCTGCCACTTCTGAAGCATCTCCACGTCGACGACGCCATCATCACCGCGCCGGCGTGGGAGGAGCTCCACGTCCGCGGGTGCTGGAGCCTGCGCCGCCTCCCGCGCCTCAATCAGCAGCCAGACAAGATGGCGGGGGTGAAGGTGAGCGGGGAGCTGGCCTGGTGGCAGAACTTGCGGTGGGACCGGCAAGAGGACGGCGGCCCTTCCCTGCACCACGGCAGCTACCAGCCTGTGCTTCCTCGGGCGTCCGCCTCCTTCCGCGAGCGCGTCGTCATCAAGAGCTACCTCAGGTGAACAAGCACACAACCATGCACAATCGCGCCAAAGTTAACTGGTGCGTTTTGTGATTTCAGTCTCTCCACTCAGCTATACCATCCACGTGACCGCATCACACCATTGGATCAGCATCCACCAAAAATGCGCTCATACTGAGTTACACTCACGCACGATACCCATACATGCCCCTCCAGCTTCGCCTTCGTATGATATGTGTGTGTCTTCCGAAAGTTTGGTTTGTTTCGAGTGTGACTTTTTATTCCGGCATGGTGCCGAGCCATGCGTGGTGTATCCCTAGTGTTCCCAAATAAGGTTTGTGTCGTCCCTGGTTCGTCGACCGGCCTCCCAGCTGGCCGGCCCTCCAATGGAAGCTAAACCAGCTTGCCTATTATTTATTGTTGTGTGTGTGCTTGCTTCGGTTTGTTCAGTGGCTTGATGGCCTTCCTGTGTACGTTTGAGCCTGATGGAGCTTGTTATCTACAAAGACTCATGATTTATCTATGTAATCTTCGTGTGCTGTGTGCTTTCGAACCTTGTGTGGTTTGATTATATACTCATGTTTGCAGTATTGGTTCGGTATCTGGTTTACCAATCGAGTACTGAGTATGTTCTGTGTGGAACTAATAAAGTTCGTTTTGCTGCATTGTTCATCTTGTTTATTTAACCTCATGCTGATTTCATCGCCTTCTATAACCCGATATCAAGTGCATTTTGCATGAAAGATTTTAGCATTAGGTGCCTCGAGTTTTCTAGCTGTTCAGGTAAAATTTTATAATGGTGGGTTTCTGGTACCTGAAAGATGTTGACAGTTTGGATTGGACATGAGTTCATCAACAGCAGCTAGCTGAACATATAATGCAGTTGCCTGTCAGGCCCCGTACCATTTTTCCAAGCCAATTCAGCACTTGACATCTTATTTGTCCTCCTTGTTCGTCAACCCAGCCGCTGCTCAGATTCATACAGCTAACTTCCTTACACTAAGCAGTTTTGCATGGACCCTTCCTTTACTGATTTTGTATATAAAATTCCTTGAAAAAAAATAATGAAACAGGCTTTACTAAAGCACATGCAGACAGGTTTATCGAACACATTGTTGCTTTCCTCTTTATTTCTTCTTTTTTAAAGAGAAATGGATAAAGATGACAAAGTAAATACCCCCACACACTCTTTACTCTTTGCTTCATGGCCGACAGAGTATACGTAGTGCAGTACTTTTCATCTACTGCACATGAGCTAAATTAATTCATATCATCCAGGTTATGGCTTATTGGTACACTCTGAATTTCTAGTTCAGTGAAGATTAACACGTGCCAGCAAGGCGCTCCTCATATTCATTGCCCGTTCAAACCCATTAGATTTTTTTTTAAAAAAAAATCATTAGCATAGATCCCAGCTAGATAAACTTCTTGACCATCTTCCTAGGATGTCAAGCGACAAAAACGTAAGGCGCGTATAGAATGCCGTACATTGAACTGGCTTTGTTGTTCGGTATCTCTCCAGCATATAGCATATATAAAGTGCAACCTTGTTTTTACGTAGCAAAAGTATTTGTAGCCGCATATTTGGGGCGTCTTAGACTTCAACAAAGCGTATATATAGTTGGAGGTAGGGCAAAACAGTATATATATGGTCCAACTGCAGTCGGTAGGGATGTTTCATCCGAAGCAAACTGTTCAGGATTAGCTTATGAATTCTTGAAGTGGCTTTGAAATACTGAACAACGCAGACACTAGACTACAACACAACTCAGTCTTGACTGCAGCAATTAACTGAAAAAGTCTGGTCCTCAAAATAAGAATTAGCATTTCGTAAAAAAAAAAGAATTAGCAGCATTTTTTATTTTTATAATGGCCAAACATAGTTTTGGCACTACTCAAAGCGGCTTGTCGTGATGGTTCCATTTTTTGTTCTAGAGAAGCTGCCCACTCATATACAACCCACATTTTAAAAATTTAGTGGATGATATAAAGTCAAAGCCTAGGTAAAATGATAAACAACTAACGGCCCAACGATCTTCACCTTCTTGGGCACTTTGCTCGAGATTGATTGAAGAAAATATGGATTAAGCATGGCTAGAAATGGTATATATATTTCTTTACACTTTCGTCGATTACTTCTGAACATATGGCCCTGCTCGCGCCGTCGCGCGTTGTCACTGAATTCACATGATTGCACACGTACACGGGCTATCCCGGAGTTGAGGCCTTGAGGGCCTATATATATATATATATATATATATGAAGCCTTTTTCCTACTCCCGGGTGTAGTTACTCCTATATTTGTATCTCATAATATAAAAGGTATCTGTGCATACTTGAGGTTTCTAAAAAAGGTATGTACACATACTTGATTTTTAAAAGTGGTATGTGGACATACTCTTTTTTTTATATGAGGATATATCAAGTATATGGACATACTTCCTTTTCAATACAAGAAACGTGATATATAACAAGGTGAAAAAAAATATGAGTTCCACTCAAAAATTTTCATGGTTATCGCTTTGAAAAATCTTATTTTGGATATATGTACATACTAAAAATAATAAATGGGTATGTACACATACCCATAGTGGTTTTTTAGAAGTGGGAGTAACTACACCCAGGAGTAAAATGGATTTTTCATATATATATATATATATATATATATATATATATATATATATATATATATATATATATATATATATATATATATATATATATATATATATATATATATATATACCTCTCCTATATGAAGCGCTGCGTGCCGAATAACTTATTCAACGCGCTGCCCAAACCAACCCACGTGATTGTGGTCCAGCCAGCCCAGCCCAACCCAACCTCCGCAAGAGTATATCGCGCACTCCGCTATAGTATATGCAACCTCGTAACCTCAGATTGTACTTTGGTAATCAAAGAATAGTATATTCAAAATATCACTATAAATATGACCGTCTGTTTTACTTTCTCTCTCCTTGTTGTGTGCCACCTGCTGTGTGCTCGTCGGCGTGGCCCGCGCCGCGTCCTCAACGACGTGAGTTCGGCTGCTGCTCGCGTGAGGCCACGCGGCGGCAGGACGCGGGTGCTGCTCGCGCGCAGTGATGCGGCGGCGTGATGCAGCTCGTTGCAGCTCGACGAGTGCTAGCAAGAAGCGCATCTTGGTAAATCTTGCCTCTGCACTCTGAAATTTTTAGTTTTTTTTTCCGGGAGAAGCTGATGCGGGCTCATTCTTTTTCTTAAAAAATCAATATTTTCCCTTGCAGATCCGGAGTTCTTCAACGCCGGCTACCAACGGTGACAGCTCCGTCGTCAGATCCAGCGAGGAGCTCCATCAGGTGACAGAGATGCGGCAGCTCGTGCGAGCCGAGGCGCGGCAAGGACGTGGCCGCGGCTGCTCGCAAGCGGAGAGGCGGTTGCGTGACGCAGCACTCCGGGCGAGTTTCTGGCTGAACTCCAGGCGAGGACGACGACCCCTGCGGTGCCGTGCCGGTGGCGGCGTTGCTGCAGGCGAGGAAGACCATAGCGCGCATCCAAGCTCCTCATGCGGCAGGTGAGGAGCAAAATTTCTTTTTTGTTGTCGTCTGCTTGTCGCATGACCTGAAAAGAATGATTTTGATTCTTGCGTTCAAGATCTGAAGCTTTTCTCAATGTGGATTTGAATTTTTTTGGCCCTCCTTTGTTTCTCCTAAAATCATTTCTTTTCTCCCCTTTCTTCTAGATTTTGATGCCCGATTTGTTTTCTTCCTCTGCAGGTCACAAATCTTGCAAGGTTGAAGCATAAATTGGATCTTGCGTCGCTAGTGCACAGCAGCTGCTAGCAAGCAAGGCAGGTTCCGGGCACGGCGACCCCATCGCACGGGGAGGTGGCGCTCAACGATGCCTGTGGGCAGAGGGAGACGGAGGCACGGGGTCCATGCCATCTGGATTTTTTTTCCTTAATTTTATTTTTAGATTTGAGTGTTCAGCACGAGGATTGGATGCTCGGAGATTTTTGGGTTTTTCTTTTTCTGCTCTCGCAAGAGGGGATCTGCAGCATGCTATGCTTCAAAGGGGAATTTTTTGTTTTTTTACTGTTTTGATTGTCGGTGGATGAAAGCTGATGCTTGGAGCCTATCTAGATGCACACGAGGATAGGAAGAACCTAGCAGAAGCCTTGCTTGTCCATGAGCTTATTCACTCTCATCTTCTTAACAGAAAATTCTCTTATAAATCTTTGGTGTTGTGTATGCCCTAAAAAAAATCTTTGGTGTTGTGTATGTGATCTTTTTCCCTTTTGATGCTAGGTAGGAAAAGCTAAACAGGAGGTATAATATGTCTTCAGTTACAAGAGTAAATTTAGAGTGAAATACTTAGATACAACAATATAGTTTGTAGTATACAACTGGTTTTCTTGTCATTTTTATGCTTGGAAGAAGGCTGGTGTTATCAGTAGTATTTCTATGTACCACAAGTAGTTTGGAGTATACAACTTATTTTTCTTGTCTTTTTTATACTTGGAAGAAGCGTTGCACCAGGAAGAAGCTAGCTACTAGCAGAAGACTTGTTTTTTTTTTTTAAATATAGGAGCAGGAGACTTGCTATGGTTGTATAACGTGTTTGTCCGAGGAGTATATGACTGTATTCATAGTTGTATATTGTGTTTGGTGAAGGAGTATATGATTGTAATTGTAGGAGTTTATCGTGTCTGTTTGAAGTATATATCACAAAATTCACATGTCTATCGTATATTGTGTTTGCCTCAAGAATATATCACTGGCAATTGTAAGAGTTTATTGTGTTTGGCCGATGAGTATATCACAACATTCACAAGCCTATCGTATATTGTGTTTGACTGAGTAGTATATCGCTGGCAATCTTAGTAGTATATTGTGTTTGGTTGAAGAGTATATCACTACAATAATAATTTTCTCAGAATTAGAAAATCAAGAAAATAGATGTAATATATATTCAAACCTGACCAAAGATTATTTTATTCGAAACTGTATCTAGATTTGAATTGATTGAAGAGTATATCACTATATTCACAAGAGTATATGAGGATTGGGGTCCAACAGTCAAAAAATGTCGACATCCTGTCACGTCTGACGCACGTGACACCGAAAGTGACATCTCACATGGTTGGCTTTCTGATCTCTATGATATACTATCTCAGAAGTGCTGATATATGACTCGAAAGTGCTGATATACAACTCACAGACTTGAGATATACTACTCACAGAGGTTGGTCTGACCAGCTGGTGGAGGCTTGACCGGCGCGCTAAATAAGGCAGCAGTGCGCTGCGCGCTGATTAGCGTAGCCGTATATATACCTCTCTCTCTCTCTCTCTCTCTCTCTATATATATATATATATATATAAATAAGTGCTCTAGCTCTAAGTATATACAACAATTAATACCTTGCTACTCTGTACCGCCCTTGATCTGCGTATGTGTCTAGGATGGGGAATAATATGCATAATACTAACTGAACGACGAACATGATCTTTTGGATCGGCCGGATTCCAGGCAGAGGAGCTGGCCACCGTCGCTTGTTTTTCGTGTCTCATCTGCCGAGTTTTTGAAAACTTTGGCTCCAGCGTCATCTATTGAACTTTGGCTTGTCAATCAACAAAATTAAAACTCGATAGCCCATGCAGAATAACTCGGCGGACACGTACGCATCGCATGCATCAAACACCTGCTCGAGCGATCGGGCTATAAATACCTCCCCAAGGAAACCATCCCAAAACACACAAAAGCATCGACCTATCTAGCTGCGCACAACACACAAGCTTCTTGTGAACAGCTGAGCTATAGCAAGGCAGCAATGGCGACACCCAAGCTCGCCCTGTTCCTCGGCGCCCTGCTAGCCGTGCTCTCCCTCGCGGCGGCCCAAGCGCCTGCGCCGGCGGCCGGGAACGGCAGCAACTGCGACCCGCTGAACCTGGCCGTGTGCGCCAACGTGCTGGACCGTCTGATCAGAGTGAGCGCGGGACTGGGCGCGCTCATCCCGGGGGCCGGCGGCGGGGACGGCGCGCAGTGCTGCGCGGTGATCGGGGGACTCGTCGACCTCAACGTCGCCGCCTGCCTCTGCACCGCCGTCAGGGTCAGGGCCAACGTCCTCCGCCTCGTCAGGATCGACGTCGCGCCGCTCGTCTTGCGCCTCCTGCTCACCCGCTGCGGCCAGACCGTCCCCGCCAACTTTACCTGCCCGCCGGCTTGATGTTGCTACTACTCAGTCTCCGGATCGAGTAACATAGCATGGCCAACGTCCGCTCGTCATCGCCTATAATATCGTTGATCTACATATACAAGTGTGTGGCCGTGTGGCTAGCTAGTTCGTTCATTATGTAATACTATTACAGTACGCTGTGTCGTGCCACGCAAACTGTTTGTGTACTGATAAATAAACATGTTCGAATAAAAAGGTTATATAATTAAGTTGTGTTTACTTGAGTCTTGATCATTCGAACATTGTTTTAACGGCGGGATTATGGGGATTCTCCGACAATGTTTCTAACATCTTTGTGCTTAGATCGATTCTATGGGGACGGGGGCGGGAATTCAAGTAGGCATAGCAAACGAGGCGTGTGAGACGGTAAGGATGATGCGAGCGGTGGAGACAACCATTAGCGTGGATTAGCGTGGCAGTGGAGGCGACCGCGAGGACACGCTGTCGGGTACGATTGGATCGGAGGAGGGGTAGAGGCAGGGGAGCGAGGTTCAGAAGAAACAGCGAGCACCGTCATTTTTTTTTTAAACCCGAGCATCGTCATTTGAAAGAAGAAGAAACAATGGACAACATCCATTGGAGATCAGACGAGAACTAGAATAGTGAGACTGGGAGAAGTCATTTTTTTTTCATTCAACTAATAATAGTGGCTGCCATTTTTCTCTGCTCAATCACTCCTATTGTACAAATCTTGACATAAATCTGAGCCATTAATATTCAGGTGTTAGAGTCATCTAAATTGCTCGTGAGAGATTTAGCTTTTACTAACCACGAAACTTTTAGCAATGTGTTGCGATGCAGATAAAACTGCATAGAGAATGTGATTTAAGTTAGAGGGCTTCAAAGTATTTTGTTGAGCCGGAGCTGGGTGGGGATTTTTGAGTGATTATTGATATATTAGTACCCTCCATCGTTTATCATGACTTAGATTCTAATTTTCTAAAAAAAAAAACCACCAACATATCAATGAAAATGTATTCCATCTTCAAATCCCTCTTTTAACTCTCACATGACCCAAATAAAGGATTAGAACTTAGACTCCATCTTCATGCCTATTCTATTCTCAAACACTTCTACCCTTTTTATCGATTTGCCAAAGCACACATAGAAAAGTTTTTTTTTTGAGGTGGCACATAGAAAAGGTTGATGATCTGAGCAGCAGTTTTGACCATTTATTTTGTGACATGGTTCTCTGCCATAAACTAAATAGTGAAACTCCTCCATGTAAAAGGTGACGTGCCACAAACTCATATTTTGAAGTCCAACTCATGCGCAGAGAGCTTCTCCTGAAATTGATAAACTCAAAAATTTTGAACCAGAGCTCGGTCAAGCAGACTATAATGGCTGTTCGATTCGAGGTCAAAGCATCGGACGATCCACCATCGAATTGACATGTTCACACTTTGACGCCACGTCTGCCAATCTTCTTCTGTGCGCTTCCCACGCCCGACCCGAGGCCCTCCTTGCGGTTCCCTCTACTTCCATCCTTTCCTTCCCCCGTCTTCCCGCCGCCATTTCAAACCCACCTCCGATGGCTGCTGCAGACGGCGAGACCCCCGGGCCCCTCCCCTTCCCAGCCGACCTCGACGAAAACGGCTTCCCCGCTGTACCCTCCTCTCCTGCCGCCGGCAGCAGCGACGGCGGCGGAAGCAGCTTCGCCGCCGACTTCTACCGCAGCGGAACCGACTGGTCAGCCCTGCGCGCCCGTCCGTCCCTCCCGCCGGAGGCAGAATCGGGGGTGAAGGAGAAGGGAGGAGGCTCGCTCAGACAGAAGAGCCTCTTCCAGGCGTGGGGGATCAAGAGGCCGCCGCGGGAGGGGGCCGGGGCTGGGGATTCCCCGCTCGTGCAGAAGAGCCTCTTCCAGGCTTGGGGGATCGAGAGACCGCGGGGAGAAGCGGTCGGAGCTGCGGATGCGTCCCCTTCCCCATCCCATTCCGGTTCTTGGTCGGCAAGGAAGCGGCGTCGAGGGGGCGTCGAGGAGGCAGGGGAGGTGAAGAAGACGCTAACCTGCCCCTTCTACAAGAAGATTCCTGGTAAAGGCCGTGCCATTTCGTGATTAGACCTGTGTTTGTGCTACTTATGGAAATTAGTTTATATAAGCATTTGTTCACTGATAGAGTGATACAATCATTTGTGTTCCTCAATTTTCCTGAGGCAATCCCTGAATCGAATGAGCCTAGGAACGCCATTCACGGTGGATGCATTTCGGTATGGAGAAGTTGAGGGGTGCTCCGCCTATTTCCTCACCCATTTTCACCATGATCATTACGGTGGACTAACCAAGAAATGGTGCCATGGTCCCATCTACTGTTCTGCGCTCACTGCTCGCTTGGTGAAGATGTGCTTGTCGGTTGACTCCGAGTAAGGCTTCTGTTTGTTTGGTTTGGTGGTAACCTCTCTATTCTTCTGGCACCAGCATGATGCTTTTGATTTGGTGTTTGCAGGTATGTTTGTCCCTTGGAGCTTGATACTGAATACATCATAGAGGGAGTGTCTGTTACCTTGTTGGAGGCCAATCATTGCCCTGGTGCAGCGCTAATTCACTTCCGACTCAATGATGGAAAGACCTATCTCCATACTGGTGATTTTAGAGCATCGAAATCCATGCAATTGCATCCATTGCTACAGAGAGGCCGTGTGAATTTGCTTTACCTGGACACGACATATTGCAATCCCAAATACAAGTGGGTCTGCACTCTTGCATTAATCATTTACTACTCTTGAAAGATTGCTTTGCTGAGCCTCTGATACTATCTAGGTTCCCACCCCAAGAGGAGGTTATTGATTTTGTTGTGAGGACAGCTCAAAGATATTTACGAAAGCAACCAAAAACCCTCATTGTTGTTGGGGCATATAGCATTGGGAAAGAGAATGTATATCTCGCAATTTCTCGAGCTTTAGAGGTACCTTACAGTTGAGACTTCACAATCAATTTGCTTCTAGTTCTCAGCTGACCTATATTTAATGTACTTACAAAAGGTCCCTATATACACTGATGCATCAAGAAGACGGATTCTTCAGTCATTTGGCTGGCCGGACTTGTCCAAAAGGATATCTTCATGCAATGAAAGTTCACCACTTCATGTTCTGCCCCTTGGTGCTGTTAATCATGAGGTTTGGGGGGATGATCTAAGTTAAATTCTATGAATTGGCTTTTGACCTCTCTAACTAAAATGTATCACTTGTCAGAGTTTGAAGAAGTACTTGGAGACGCTTAACCAAAAATTTCTAGCGGTGCTGGCTTTTCGTCCTACAGGTTAATGCAGTGGGAGATGTAATTACACAAACTAACTTCAGATATAAGAAATTATATAATTCTTTATCTTTACTCTTTATTAGGTTGGAGTTTCTCTGAGGCAACAGGAAAGGAGCTTGATCTAATAAAACCAAAATCTAATGGCAGAGTTACAATTTATGGTAGGATTTATCAACTTATTGATTATATGTTTTGCTTTCATTGTTTTCTAATGAAGAGATGCGTAAGCACAAAAGCTTGTTATTTTACTATGCTCAGTATGGACTTATTTTCCTGCCAACTGATTGAACTTATTAATCTCTGATTCAGAAGCTGATTCACAATACATGATGCAAAGTGACTTTTCTCTAATTGCGTAATGATTTTGTCTGATAATCTGATCTTCGGTACCTAGTAGCTGTGCATTGTGTCTTGTTTGCAGCTTGAACCGGTTTCAAATTCAGAGTCTAACTGCAAAATGATGATTTTATTCTAGCTCCAGGTCAAATATGTATCACATGTGCATGATAAGCATTGTCTCATACTGATTCAGCGTTTTCCTCCTGTTACGAGCTCTACCAATTTGGTTTCTTCTCATTGTAGGTGTGCCTTACAGTGAGCATTCAAGTTTCACAGAGCTTAGAGATTTTGTGATGGTAAGTCCCCAAAATTGATAATACAGTATCTTTGTCTTTGCTATATTCTAAGTATTGGTCAACATTTGTATGAATAGTTTCTGAGGCCTCAAAAAGTCATCCCCACTGTTAATGTTGGCAACGCAGCAAGCCGAGATAGAATGCAAGCATGTTTCCGGGAATGGCTGAAGGCCCTGTGATGGATGAAGCCTGGCAGGTTTTACCTACATTCAACTTTTGGGAATTTTGTTGAGAAAATTCCCTCTATCCTATTGAAAGAGCTTCCAATATCTTCCATACCATTGAAAAAGTTACGATCCCTTCCATACCACTGGTTCATTTTCACTGGTCCTATCTACCACTACCGTCAAATTCTAGATTAACGCAGAGAACGGTGAGGTAAAAAGACATTTGTGCCCTTCTTTCTCCCCGTGTTGCTCGGCGCCAGCCTCTGCAGCAAGCTTGCCGTCGTGGTCCTGTAAGGGTGGGAGGAGCAAATGCGGTGGATGAACACCTTGAGCCAGCACCGAACCTCGTGGACGAGGAGCACTCGAGCCGACCTCCGCTCCGTCCCTATCTCCGGCTCTTGCGAGATCAAGTCACTCGCTGGCCTCCACCGCAATGCCACGGCGCCAGCTGCCGACACCCCTTGCGACGCTGCCCGCCCTGACCTGCCACGCCCCGCGCCACGGGTCCTCTCAGCCGTGCCACCACTTCGCCCGACCCTGGCATCGCGTTGCGCCACGTCGCAAGCGCCCTCCTAAAGTTTGGGGCTTGAATCAAGGCCATGGACATTTCTCTTGTGCTGCTAGGCGAGCTCGGGGGCGGCACACAACTTCTGGGCGTGCTCGCGGGTGGCGGGGAGACGAACACGCATGTGGTGTGGCTGGGCCGAGCTTGCCTTTCGCAAGGCGTGGCTGGGAGCGGGCGCGGGCGCCTTTTGCTCCCTTTGCGCCGCCGCAGGCCACCCCCCGTCAACGAGGTCCGGCCGCGGCGCGCACTCTGTGGTTGACACCACGGCGCGGCAGGCAGCATCTCGTGCTCGTGCTCCAGAAGCTTGGACGCGGGACGGGGGACCCAGAACCGGACCGATGGGGAAGATATGCAGGGGTACCGGTGGTCATTTAGAAACAAAGTGACAGGTGGGCCATCCCTTTTGTCGGTCCAAGTAAAAAGAATGGTACACAAGGGCAGAGAAAATTCAACCAATGGTACACTGGGTATTGGAACTTTTTGATGGTATGGAAGCGATTGTAAGTTCTTTCAATGGAATAGAGGGAATTTTCTCTGTTTTGCTTGGTATTACCCTAAATTTAGCTTGAGTGCTCATTGTTTCACAAATTTCTTATTGAAATTTAACAAACAATTACTTATGTGCCAGTGAGTCAGTGACACAAGTGTGGTACCTGAACAGCAGCCAAGATACTCTCCGAAGGTTCACCTGATCCATGCAAAAATGCTATTCTTGAAAAGGTGCCACTTTCCCCACAATTTACAAATGCATGCATTTTTTATTGTAGCAGATTAGGATTCGTTCTCTTATCACATCATTTGAGAAGAAAATGTGTTGTTTCTTGCTCAGTCTGATATATTTTTCTGCAGTAAAAGTATAGGTTGTAAGATGTTTGGCACTAATATTGTCCAATGAAATACATTGTCTGCCAAGCATTTATTGACTGCTCTTGTTGCATCAAAATCCAATATTTCACTGTGTCTAACAGTGGGTGGAGTTTCTTAGGTTCAGTTGGGATTCTGTTGTACTATTTATCTCCTAACGAAATTTAAAATTCCAGCTAGCCTTGTGCCTCCTGATACGACACCTACTAGCAATATGGGCTATAGGATGTTTGTCCTTATGGATCTCAAATTGTTTTCTCGAACATGGTAAGACACATGAGATATCGTAGTGTACATATCTTGCTGAGATTTCTGTTCATCGGAATAGCTTACTGCCGTTACGTCGTCTTTATAGTTTCGGGCGCATCATTACGCTTTCCCCCTAAATCTGGAATGTCTTGGGTTAGGCCCACTTACATATCAAAACACTTTCATGTGCACTTCGCACATATGATCCTCCGGAGTATGTCAGATCTTGTTTTCATTGTAAATGGCGGAAGTCCAATCCAACGCAACGTAGTCAGTTTCATGACCAACATCCCATGGTGAGTTTGTCTCAAAATCAATTTCATCATTCATAAAGGCATGTCTTCTTTGGCATCTTCATGGCAGCACTATTGCTAGAAGAATTCGTTAGGGAATATCCTTGGCCTCCAGAACATATATTTCGAACATAAAACCAGCCAAAAGAACTGTACAGGCAAGAAACCAACTACAAGTACACATTACGAAGAACTAAGAACTGAGAGCAAAAGATAATTCTGCTCACAGAGCGCTCCATCCTGCTCTCAGCGAATCAGTGGCAGATACATTGCAGCTACACTTATCTACTGAGCTGTTGGGTCTCGCCGGAGTCACCATCCTACGGTGGAGAGTTGCTCGGTCGCTATCCATCGTCACGTTTGGAGATTGAGCCACGTTGATGGTTGAAATAAGTGCCAGCTAGGCAACCTTTTACGTGAAGTGAGAATGTGGCACAATCTCCACCAATCATGGATCACACACCGTGTGGATCCCCCCTTAAGCCCTTCCGCCCCCATTGACACCATGTGGATGCGACTACGCGAAACTCTTGGTTGGTTCGCATTCTTTGAGGAGGCTAGCCGGTGGTGTTGAAGGAGGGTTGGGAGGGATGACGATGGTGCTCACTTAATGTGAATAACCTTATAATATATATGTTATGATCATGTATTACGAGCTATACAAGAGTTTACAATGTGATAAGCAGAGCTGTAGAAGGAAGTGGTTATGAAGACCTGAAAAACCAGTGGTGCAGTTCCTTCTTTTACATGTAGTAGGGCTTACCATTGTTGAGTAACCTTCCTTGGTCATTTGCAGTACGGTTTAAATCACTTGGGAAGGAAAGCTAAGGATTTTTCAATCTTGAACTAATGATAAGGAAGTTATCTTCTTTTTTTCAGCAATGCTCACTTGGTCATATATTAACAATGTAAGGTGGTGAATAGGAACAAGACTGTTTGATTCGCCTTAATAATTAAAAAAAAAGCAAGCTTTTCCATTGTTTGCGGACATCACGGCCATGTAAAACACATTTCCCATTATCTAAGGTAATGCAAAACGCATTTCCAGTTGAAACAGTTTTACTTCCAAGACCAGTATACACACTTATACTTGACACACTCTGAGACCACACATTTTACAGAGAAGGAAATGAAGCCTTCTAGCTAACACAAAAGCCAATCCTTTATTAGAAACCAACAATGGAACATTGCCCACTCCAATCAAATATTATGCGGCAAGAGGAACAAGGACCACCTCATATTTGATTGGATTCCTATATTTCATACATGATCCCAACTTTGAGGAGCTGATCTTTTGGAATGGACAATGCCTTGTGCCCAGATGGCAAATTTTTCCTCAAGAATGAATAGACATAGTTCACAACTATCTTCTTCATGATTGATGACTTGGGCCCAGCTGACACATTGGCCTCTCCCATCAGATACACTAGCCCTCGCTCGAACTCTCTGTCAATCACCTGATTCTCCTCCTCAACTGCCTGATCCACATGGAAAGTTATCCTTCTTGAGTGGCTGCTTGCACGTGATTCAATTGCCTCCTCACTGTGCACAGTGGAATGTGTGGACCTCCTCGTCTTTGTCTGCAGTTCAGAGCCTTCAGTTCTGGAGCAAGTCTCTTCATTCTCAGCTTCTCTCTGTGTGAATGCGCTTTCTTCCTGAATGAACATCTTCAGCCTATCCACAAGAAAATCAGCGAACTCCTTAGGCCCCTCTGACCTGTCGCTGTACCCGTATCGGGCCACACACCGGAACATCCGTTGCTCCCTAGGTCCAACCTGCCGGAAGAGGAACCTCTCTGCAGGCACCACGTGTGGGATCGGCAGGTGCTTGATCGACATGAACACAAAGATGGAGTGCACAGATGGTATTTTCTTGATCAGACGAGGGAACACTGGGGGTATACCCTGGATGAGCTCCGTGTACAAGAGTCCGACCCCAGGAATACGGTGCACATCATTCTTCTCAAGAAGAGCTGTCATTTCATTAGTCGGTACACATTGCTCGACCTCATACCAATATCTTTTGACATGGACATAGTGCCATGTTGCCATCAGGCTCATCAGGACCAAAGCAAAACAGAATGGAAGGTAACCCCCATCAATGAACTTCGACAGTATAGAGGAGAGGTAGATTGCTTCTATTGAACCAAACACCACATAGAACAGGAAGATGAAGATGATGTTTTTCTTCCAAACGAGGAGCATCACAACGGTTGTCAGATGGGTGGTGATCAAGAATGTGGTCACCACACAGATCCCTACACATCACCAAGACCAGACGAGAAGAATGTTTTTTATGTCCCATTCAAAGACCAAACAAAATGGACATATTATTCTTTAATTAGTTAGCAATCTGTTTACCATAAGCATGGCCGATGCTGGTGGTTGTTCTGAAGGCGATTGTAACTATGATGCTGGCCAACCCCATCATGAAGTTCACCTCAGGAATATACACTTGCCCCTCGTATTTCTTGGAGGTATGGATCACTTGAACCCTGGGGAAGCAACCAAGAGATAGGGCCTTTGACAGGATGGCAAATGCGCCAGAAAGCATCGCTTGGCTTGCAATGATAGCAGCAAGAATGGCAACGATGAAGGCTGGCCAGAACAATGGAGCTGCCACAGGGCATAGGGACGATCTTAATTGCTATGCTTATGAAGAAGGCCACAGCCAATAAGTGAAACTACTATCTTAACGTTCTATACCTGGAATGGATCTATAGAAGGTGTCTGCAACGTTCTCTGGAAATTTCCTCAGGTAAGCTGCCTGCCCTATGTAACATAGTGCTACTGACGGGAACAAGATGCCACTGAAGCTGATCTGCGAGGGGGGAAATATATAAACCTCTGTAAGATGCTTATTTTTTTCAGGGTTTTTTTTTTTTGCGAGGAACTTTTTTTTTTTTTGCAAGGGAGGGAACTTATTTTTTCAGTTAGGCATGGAACAGGTTCATAGTTGTGAAAACTAGATGTAGGTTGTTGAGTGAAAACAATGGATAGAAAGGATATATGCATTTTGGCAATTACCTGAACAGCCCTGATGTTGAAATGCCCCAGGTCAGCATACATACCTTCTGTGCCTGTTGCATATATCACAGAAAGAATTCAGTTTACAACCTTACAGCCCATTGAGTGTCTTTATGTTGCACTTTTTCGTCAGAACGATTACCTGTGACGCACAGGATAACACCACCAAGTGAAATCCATCCATCCTTTCCATTCCTTTTGAAGTAATGTACTATGTACATCGGATTGAAGGCCCGTAAGACACCGATGTCATGAACAACGAGGTTGTACAGTCCGATACCAGCAATCAGAAGGAACCACACCGAGATAATAGGAGCAAAGCTGTACCCGACCTTATCGGTCCCAAAGCGTTGAACTGAGAAGAGCATGAACAGAATTGCCACAGAGATCCAGACTACTTGTGCTGTACAAAAAGGGAAAAAAATCAGGAACGTCAGTTGTGGTTGCACAGGGTAACAATTGATCATCGACTATGCTGGCTCTTCTTTCACATACTTTGAGTCAAACTTGGCGCCTTTTCCTTGATCCCTCCGACTGCAGAGAGCACTGCAGCACATCCATTAAAAATATATTATTCGTATCCTGCAAACTGGTTACCATACGATCATGCTGCTAACTTTGCATCTGGTGCTTCACTTACCAGATATTGCCGGTGTCAAGGTCCCATCGCCCATCACCATAGATGTGCCAAGGATTGTGAGGGTGAATAGTGCAATCTTGGCAGCCTTGCTAGACTCAAGCTTCTGCTTCAGCCACTGAGCTCTCCTCAGCTGTGAATTCGGTGCTTCGATGCCGTAATTTGATACCATTGCGTCCTCTGCCTCATGATTTGGGATCAGCCTGACCTTTGCATACCGCGATATAAGCGAATAAAGTGCAAACGTGCCACCTATAAGCATGTGTCATTGTTAAGTACTGATTAAACAGCTGGCATAAAGCTATTATTTCAAATAATAATCATGCCCAAAACTAAGAGGTATAATGAGCTTACCATCACCATTGTCATCTGCATACAGCACGATGAAAACATACTTGAGCATCGGTAGGAGGATGAGGGTGTAGATGATGAGCGATAAGACACCCAGCAAATCGTCATTGTTCTTGATGCCATCAGGAAAGGTGCTGGAGTAGACGTACAATGGTGACGTCCCAATGTCACCATAGATGATGCCGACACTCTGGAAAGCAAGATGTAGTGTCCGAGCCCAGCTCACCTGTGTTGTCCACGAGGTGAATTATGGACATTTTCATATATAGCAGCTGAAACATTATTGTTGTAAGGTGATCACCAGGTGCATACCTCAGAGCCATGGTACCTAGCACCAGACACCACCTCTGCATCGCCGAAGAGTGAATCATGGCGTTTGAGACTGAGGCGGTTGGTCGGCTCTGTGCCAACAGTGTTCTCGACATCTAGTGACATTTCTGATCTCCTTTTGCTCCTGTTGTGTGCGCCTCCGAACACTTAGAAGTGCTCAATGAATCTGCGTTGTGATTGCACTTCCATTAATAAGATAAATGAGCGGCACAATAGATAGGAGATTAAGAGATACTTTATAACCCACAAAATTGGGGGCAGAGATAGCTCAATTATACGGAGTATTTGCTAATACTACCTCCGCTCCGCTTAAGGGTCATATATATGCAAACGGAGAGAATACAATTTAATCAAAGCTTTGTGAACTATCAAATGATATGAGGTCCGCATGGCAAATGGAGTGGTACCACTGGGATGACCCAACTTCTTTATCCATTACATTAGTATTTGGCTAAGAAATGGAGCCATCAAGTTTGCTGTCAGGGCTACAAATTATTACCATAAAAAAAAATTACCCACCACTAAGAAAAATGTCCCCTGCATATTTAAGAAATTACCCACTATTGCCATTACAAAAATAAGCAACCAGAAATAATAGTGCTAGAAAAAAATAAAGATGATAAAATAACAATATTTATGAGCCTTTCAATACAGTACACAATGTTATAGTTTGGATTATTGATCCTAGTTGCGCAAATGCACGGATCACTCTGCTTTTTGTGACTATTAAACATAAATGTATAGGCTGATTTCATACCTTTACTTAGTACAAATAATAAATTTCTGATTCAGACCTGTACCTAGTACACGAAGAATATCTTTTCTAATAAACTTAAGACTCAGACTAATAGTATGTTCAATTGGTATTTGACCTCCAGACCAATCCTTGGATTATAAGTCAGGCACAGAATTTAATTAGTATAGGTGCAACTGCAAGGTGATCTATTACTCTCGAATTTCTTCCTTCTTTTCACCTCTCCATCTCTCTCTATATTGAGAGGTGATTCTAGTTTAAGCGAAGCAGGGGTTATACGCTGTCCTCTTGCATGGTAAAGAAGCAGATTATATACTTGAAAAAAGTAGTAGAATCTCTGTCCTCTGTGTGAGCGTGACAGAGAAAAACCATCAAAGAAAGCTGAAGGTGGCTGATTACCTGGCTATTGCCTATTCGAAACAGCATGCCAGATGATCAAGGTCAAAGACGATGACCACCAGCGCCGACGGGGCTCCGTCAGCCAGATGCCGGAGCTGAGCTGTTTGAGCTAAACAGGTTCAAAAGGAGAGCAAGCAACACAGGCGCAGGGGAAGCTGTCATATGAAGCCCTGTTGCCTTGAACTGGCGGGGAGGGTTTGCCTTCTTTATATAGCAGCTAAAGCGGCATGTGACGAGAGAGAGACAGAGAGAACAGCAGGGCAGTGGAGACTTTGTGTTCTATATTTCCTCGGGAACCAATAGAAAAAGTAAATAATGCAGCGCGCTGCATTATTGAACTTACTGGCGGTAGAGAATGCCAGTTGCAGAGAGGAGAGATTAGGATGTATACCAATTCCTTGGGCTCCAAAGACGTGCAACATGATGCAAAACAAAATTTCAGACACAAAACAGTCTTTATTTTTTTGAGGCAGCAAATTTATCCCTATTTTATATTAACCTATTTTAAGAGACTTGTGATGTATTTAGAAAACAAAACATTGATAAAATTTTCATATATTTAAAACATCACTAAATTTTAACAAAATAAGAATTTGAACATAATCTAGAAAATATTTGGGATTAAATTTTGCACCATTTTGACAACATCTATTATATTAATATTTAGCGAAGAAATAAGTCACTGCACTCTCCAGCGGTAGAAATTACCATATTAATCGGAGAGAAAAAATATTATCCACCACAATCATTATGAAAACAAATAGCCTAAACTGCCCCCCCCCCCCCCCCCCCACACACACACACACAAAAACACACATGTTTTTAAAATTACTT
This sequence comes from Eragrostis curvula, assembly GCA_007726485.1. Taxonomy (NCBI): domain Eukaryota; kingdom Viridiplantae; phylum Streptophyta; class Magnoliopsida; order Poales; family Poaceae; genus Eragrostis; species Eragrostis curvula. Next base: position 32,376 of record RWGY01000222.1, read on the forward strand.
ACCAATGTCATTTACGTACCCTGCCATATGTCTCTTTTTTTAAAAAAATGAACCAATGTCATTATAAATAGTCTAAAATACTTCATTTATAACTCTATAAATAATTTTGAATAAAGTACACCGGTGGTCCTTAAACTTGTTTTGGTGTATCATCCAGGTCCCCGAACTCTCAAAATGGGTATTCAGGTCCATGAACTTGTTATAGTGTGTCAGCTAGGTCCAAAGTTTAGAAAATACCTCTAGCCGCTGATTGATCGAGCATGATGTGTCAATACTTTTTCTCTTCTCAAATCAGTACAACCATCACAATTTATGCTAGAGAACATTGTTTAACGACATCATGGCTCGATCATAGATAAATGGATGTCAATCCATGTTCTACAAAGAGCCATGTCATCAACAAAGATGTATTTTCGGTATTTTGAACATAGATGACACACTTTGTCATGTTTGTGGACCTAGATTACTATTTTAAAAGTTCAGGGACCTAGATGACACCCGGAGACAAGTTTAGAGACCGCCAGCCCTACCTTTATCCCGTTTGGCTATTAACAAAATGGATAATAAGACAACAATAAATTATTAAGGCGTATAATATAATATAATATAATATAATATAATATAATATAATATAATATAATATAATATAATACGAATTAGATTGTTAATACTAGTTGTGCAAGTATGCTGGCGAGCCTACTAATTTTGATAATATTTTGACAGCACACATAGTAAACATCAGCATGTAAATATCACACAGCAATGTTAGCTACTAGCATCCCTCCTCTTCCTCTTCCATCTCCACGTCTCCCCTTCCCCTTCATGTTTCCTACCACCAGTGGCACTGACGCTTGCACTATACATGAAAGGAGTAATTAAATTGAGTTCGAGATCATGTTTATGGTAATAAAAAAATGAATCAAATGAAACAATGAAAATTTAGTAATACTTTTTATGGATTTGTAACAATTGGGTCATTGCTTATCCAGATGCATTATATTTTATGAAGAGGGCCTCCTCTTCTGTTCTTTAGCGGTGGGATCTTCTTCACAGCCGCGTCCTAGTTCATGACAGTCACTGAATTGTAGTTTCTTTCTAGGGTCGTTGGAGGTCCCGCTTTCCACGTATACACTTCAAGTTTATGTAGAACCGATGATGATATTTTTGTGGTGTTCGAGATGTTGGCTTGCATTGTGTACTAAAATAAGTTTTCTACTAGTTAACACAATTAGATAAATTGTTCCTACGTGTTTATGAAACCAAAGGAAAGTTGTGTATGTAAAACTCAAATTGTGATTTTGGTTCCATATAAAAATCTAGAGATGAAACCACTATCAGAAATTTAATTTGTCCAATCGACTTTAACATAGCGCTTGCAGTTAAATAACTTCATGAGATCGTCAGGTTGGAAAAGAAAATGAATAATGGATTGATTCATGCAACTGTTACATTGCTCATTGAGAATTGTTTATGCGAACCGTTTCTTATTTTGTCCAGCTAACCACAGACCTCCCTAATTTCATTTCATCACCATAACAGACAGGTGTCATAGTAGTTTTTGCAGGAGAGCCTGGGGATGAACCTCTAGTACGGACCGTCCTGTCGTGATGTACGGGCATATTGCGAATCTTAGTAGTAGCTGCGTTTGATAAATCTTCTTTGGAAATAATTGGAGCTACTGCTGACCTTGAAAGTTCAGTTTAAGGTTCTGACCTTGAAAGCATTGACTTATTCCATTTTTTTAGAAAAAAGAAAGCATTCATGATTGAGGCTATTTTAATCAGAAGTAGGCCAAAATCATATCCCCTTTGTTTTAAACTCTTGGTCAGATGTAATAATTGAGGGCTATTCAACTTCTAACGGGAATTATTATTGTTTCTGTTTCCGCGGCTACCCCGCGGGCGGTGAGAGTAAATTATTTGATCATTTTCATGAGGTGGTCCAAAAGTAGTGTATCGTTATCATCACAATTTGGGTTACATTAACTGCAAAATTTACTACCATAAGACAGTTAAGCTTTCTCTACGTTCTTTACTTTTAGAGCTAGTCTTCTCTGAAAGACCTACAATTTTAATCCTCTTTAGTATTTATTTTAAGTGATCAACATTTCCATGGAACCAATTGATGTCTTTTTTACAGTTTTAGCGAATGAATCCCATGTACCCTATTGGGTAAAAACTCAATTCATGACAGGACATTTGTCGGTGGTTGTGGTGGACTCCATCCGTCATAACAAAGTTATATGAGCGATTAGAAAGTTTACCGATAGGATGAATGAAATTGCCCTTTTAGCAAATTAATTATGGATATTCAATTAAATACACTAAAAACTCTATTACTCAAGCAACTGTGAGGATAAGTTATTAATGATCAGCATATTGTCTAAGAGCTTTGTTTTCACCTAGATTATATAATCTAGCTTATAATATATAAGTTGCAACAAAGATGTCTAAAACTTTAGTCATATTGTAGCAATTTACAGATTAAGTTATCATAATCTAACGAGCGGCTCGCCTCTGTTTATATTAGAAGCCGGATTATATAATCTAAGTGGAAAACAAACAAAACCCAAGAGTACAAACTCTCCTTTTTATTCCTCAACATGAAAGTGAAGTTCATATAAGAAATTGAGTAAAGTGCATCCGGGGTCCCTAAACTATTCTGAGGTTCTCATCTAGGTCTATGAACTCTTAAAATGATGATTTGGGTCCTTAAACTATTTTTGGGTTATCATAAAGGTCCATAAACTATCAAAATATTGATTTGAGTCTCTAAACTATTTTAGGGTTATCACCTCGATCCATAAACTATCAAAATAAATATTTGATTTCCTAATATGGTTTAGCGCCTAAGTAGTTATCTAAAATGTGGCTTGCACTCGAATAATGATGACACGGCGTTCCAACTTGATAATTTCGTAGGTTTGGTGGGAGTTTCGACTTTATCTTTGGATATCATCCCCGTATGCGTCATTATATGCCGCTCTAGTGGCTGAGCAGTACAAAAGAAGAAACATCTAATGGAGTTCCAATATTGGCTAATATCGCTTCGACGGGTTTGGTATAGGAATATCCAAAGCCGCAAATCTGGACGAACACAACAACAATCTCCTTTGTCAGGCACTTGGCGAGGCGTTTGGATGAAGCTTGCGGTCTGGTGACGATGGCTAACAGCGACCAATACAAGCATGTTGGCGGCGGTGATCGGCTCGTGGCTCGTCACTTTGAGAGTTTATGGGCCCAGATGAGAACCCCAAGATAGTTTAAAGACTCAAATCTTCATTTTAAAAGTTTATAGACCTAGATGAGAACTCACAATATTTTAAAGACCTGAAATGCAATTTACTCTAAGAAATTTTATATTGTATCCATGACACGACCCTCTCCATGAACCGGTTCCCTTGCTGTCGCTGGGGACTCGATGTCATTTGCATTCGTTACCTCCCGACGTCCCGTGTGGCCTGTGCAGGCTGATTTCCCGCAAGGCCGCAAATACGCAAAGAAAGAATCACCAAAGGCAGCTTTAATTAAGCATTTTTGTCCCCCGTTTAACCCGCTCTCTCTCTTTGCCAGGTCGAACTCGGGCTGGCGATTCGTTCCTTGGAAGCGCCCGTCGTTGGCCGTGCTCGGAAACAGTTCGACGAAATGCCCAGGAGAGAATTTGGGGACGCCCGCCTGAGCTCGCTGCCGCGCGTGCGCTTCTTGGCGAGCGTTGTCAGGTATGTGACCCTGCTGCGGTTTCTCGTCAAAATGCTTTGTTGAAAGCTGTTGGTTTGCTTTTATTATGCTTATTATTGAATTGTTCTCCTGTGCCATGCCGCTGACGGCATCTGCTTGCCCACGTGTATCGCGGAACAGGGGTATTGGGCTATTGGCACTACGGTTTCACTGCTCCCAGTTCCTGCATGCTGTGATAGTTGTTGATGCTAGTGCTGTGACCTTAGAATTTTGGCAGATAATTTGCTTAGGCCAGCAGTTTAAGCTCTTATGGCAATTTGATTAAAATCCCTCTTCCTTATTATAAAATGCACACTGTTTCTGATTTATAATGGTAACATCTATTTTACACTTGGGTGCATATATGGTACATGGTATTCAATGCATAGAACAATATGCATACATTGTCTATACAATCCCACTCGCAGTCTTTAAGAATGCATGCAGAAATCAGGTTGTAACGAACACTGCATCCCCTGGAAACGTAGAGTATGCTTAGGAAAGAAAAGTAAACATAAATAACAGTTGGACATATACTACGGTCATATCTTCAAGCTTGATCTTCGTTTATTCGAGATTGATGAGATCCATTGGTTCGCTAGGTATAAGTGCCTCTTCAATCCACATGGTAGAGGTACCCACTTTATGTGCCCTTGTGTAACTCTGTGATCGAGGTCTCTGGACCCTCTGTTCCTTTTTTTTTTCTTTTTCTTTTGTTTGTTGGAAAGGAACAGGAGGGGAAAGCCACCCACTGATATCCTTTGTTTCTTGAATTTGCATGTTTGGGATCAAGGGCCCCTCGTCATGATCACCATCTGTAACTTTTTATAGAACTGAAGAAAGGTACATAAGCTCTGTGATTATACTGGGCAGAATGGTATCAGCCAAATGCTCACTCTCCATATGAGAAGCATAACAATTACCAGCTGAATAAAGTGGCATGTCTATGAGTGTTTCGCCACAACTTAGTTATCCCACTGTTACAATTGCCTCGCCAATAGTAGGAATAATTGAAAATTGAAGAACAGATACGTTTGACAATATTAATGGGAAGAGTTCCCTTTATCATCAATACTCGATTGTATTAGGGAAATTCGGGCAGTATACTCTCTATGTCCAAGTCATTGGTTTATTTCATGGATGAAGCGTCTCCGCTTTTCGCAGGATCGAGTCGGTAAAGCGCTGATGAACAGACGCAACAGTACAGCATATAAAAAGCATAAATTTACATCTTTAAGTTATTACAAGTCTTGAATGATTTAAAACACGTGAATAGCACAGCGGAAATCTACAATACAACCTCTACTAAACTCGACGATACATGGCCGCACATCGAAGCCCTGCGATGTGGACCCGCTGAGGAACTCCACCAAGCAACAGCGGAAGCAAAATCTATACCTGCACAAAAACATGAAGAGGCAAACCCTGAGTACTAGTTACTTAGCAAGACTTACCCGTCAACGTGGCTAACTACAGCCGACTCCTAGAATGCAAAGGCTACAAGGGGTTAGGCTGACTCACTTGCATAAAAACGCACTAATTACTTGGTTCTTACTTTCAAGTTTTAATTCTAATTAAATACTTAACCAATAAAGCAGTGTTCATATATCTAGAACAGGTATAAGTAACAATACATCAACGGTCACAGTATATATAGTAATGTAAATAACAGTAAGGTAATAGACTAGCATCATCATCTCATCAATCATATCACACTACGATGTGGCGCACTGAGCAAGGTTGCTCTTGACCGAGAGCGGCGGCATCGATGTACATCCTGCAGGAGAAAAACCTGACTACACGCCGCACACGCGTAAAGTCGCATGCAGCAACCGTTCGCAAGGGTCCCCCTAGAGCTGGCTGGGTCTCACACCTCCCGAGAAAGGCCTTCCCGCACGGTCCCCGTCCCAGACGTACGCCCCGATTGGGAAGCATCCTTTCTCTCCCGAGTACCATGATAGAAAATGCAAGTATCCGTGAGACACCAGGGCAACCCAAGCTACTAAGTTTACTAGGCCCATAAAAACACTAGCATGTGATCAGTACGTTCAAACTTGCTCAATAGGGCCAACAACGAACGGTCCTCAATCGACACAGACGGGGCTACACCACCGTGAAGGCCCAGCCTTCTCCAACCATCCTACACAAACAATTCTTCGTCCGGTCTCAACAAATCCTAAATCCATCTAGTACAATCCAGGGTAATTCCTAACTCGCGAGTGGGACCTACCACTCGACTTCTACCGTTCGCTAGTCCCTAAGCATAGCAAGTTCTAACGCAACCTAGACCATATCTACAAAAATAGGACACAAGGTAGGATATGGAAGGGTAATCTTAATGCAGTTCTAAGGCTTCACATCAATTCCTAATAAACCTAATGCACAATCAATTACTAGCCCCAATCAAGTGAGAAAGTAAAAATCCTAAATAGGGAGGCATGTACCGGGGCTTGCCTGGCTCAGGAGCTACGCTAGCTGGGTCAGCGGGGTCAGTGTCCTGCTGCTCCTCCTCCTCCTGTGCCTCCTCCTCCGGCAGCTGGAAGTCCAGTGGCTCCGGAGTCGTCTCTGTCACTACACGTTATGACAAGGAATTAATGCAAAGTTAGATGCAAAAATATGATGTAATTAATGATTTAATTACTTGGTAGGACAGTCATTTGCACTGTAAGTGCAAATGATTAACTTTGTTAATTAATTTCGTCTGGAGTATTTCCTTCCTTAACTTTTAATTAAGTTAACCATTAATCAACTTGGGTAGATTAAATGAATAATGTGATTTCAAAAATTCATTTATGTCCAATGGCATTTTTCTGGTGAAATCCACCACTGGAAGTAATTTACTGTGAAGTTTGATGATTTATTTCTTTACAGATTATTTATATTAATTTAAACAATGTAGGAACGATTTAAATCATAAGTAAATAATTAAACATCATCTGACAGTAGAAAACTTCTCTGTAAGTGTGTTCTGGTGTCCTTAACAGCCATGCAAAAGTTGGTTCTTTTTAGAGCAACAATGCATTAATTATGAATTAAATAGAATCTGCATAAAAGTATTTTTATATAAAACAGGGAAAGTAACTTGTGTGATTTGACATTTTCCCTGTACCGAGCAGGGCACCATGAGTCTAGCAAAATTGGTTTCACATTTTTCTGAGGTGTATTTTATTTTCTATTGATTTTGGAAGTTTAGGACATTTTCTGAAATTTATCTAAATCGAGAAATGAAATCGAATTAGGCGCAGGCCAATCAGATCTGGGCCACACAAAGGGGCACACAGACCGGGCCGCACCAGATCTGGGCTGAGCCACACCAGATCTGGCCACTCGCGTGCGAGGACGCATGCGAGGCCACACGGTCATGGCGCACGAGATCCCAGTGCAGTCACACCGGATCCGGGCTGGACCTCGGCCGGAGGCTCGCCGGAGAGCGGCGGCGCATCGCCGGAATGGCGATTCCGGCGGTCATTTGGAGAGCGGCTTGCACGGTTGTGATCGCCGCGTGGTGAATAACCCGATGGTGCAACGTGTGCACGTCGGCGATAGCCGGAACAGGGCTGCGGCGAGCGGCGGAGATTGAACAAGCTAGGGCGACGGTGACAGCTAGCTACGGAGAGGGAGGGAGCGAGGGAAATGGCTCGCGAGCTTCGCCTTGTTGTGCTCGAACTTGGAGTGCGGCTTGTCGACGAGGAGGCGTGGCGGAAGGTGGAGTTCACCGAGGAAGTCGCGCGGGGACGAAGGCCGGCGGTGGGGAAAAGAGGCGCGGAACCTCAACGAGCTGCGAGAACAAGGCAATGAGTCATGAGGTGGGTGCGCGACATCCAGAGGAAGCTTCCCTGGTGAGGAATTGGCCGAGGACTCACCGGAGCGCGAGGAATCGACGCTGAGGCGGCGGGGCTCGGTCACCGAGCTCGGGGAAGAAGGCCTCGAATTGGCGCTCCTCACGGCGGGTGAGGGGGAACGGTGGCCATGGTGGGCTGGAGGGCTACGCTGTGCGTCGATGTGCAGTTCAGCTCATCCTGGAGGGACCTCGACGCGACGTTGAGCTGCACGGTCGGCGGCAATGGCGGGTGGAGCTAGGGTTTCGGCGATGGGAGCACGGTAGAGCGCGGGGAAAGGAGGGCGAGTGCGGGGAATGGCTTCGGACAAGTGAGGGAGACCGTTTTTGGCGTCGCGACGCGGTCGGAGGCGGGCCAGGGCGCCGCGCTGCGTCGCCGTTCGTCGACGGCAACGTGGAGCAACGGCTCCGACGCGCGCAGTGAGAGAGGGGTCGATGACAGGTGGGACCGGCGGCATCTTTTCTTTTTCCCGAATTATTCAAACTCTGATTTTTCCCCAATTTTGGCACATCAATTGGACTAGCAATTGAACTCCAAAATTCACAAATTTGGTACCGTTGGAAAGCTATTGAAAAGTTCTATCAACTGGCCAACATGCACATCTGGAATCCAAAGGAATTTCAAATGGAAGCATTTCAAAGTTGATCACTTTTTCAGCTTTGGGGATTTTATTGAGCTGCCAAATGAATTTATAAAATCACAAAAAATTCTCCAAAATTATCTCTTGTGCAGGGCTATCCACTGGTATTTTTGTCTATCCAAGTTGTTATGCAAAAATTTGAGTTGCTTCACAAGCATGTGTTTGGCCATTATTTGAAATTTGCATTTCGAATTTGAATTGGAATTTGGTTCGAGGTTCAGTTCAGTCTGTGAGTGTGCATCTGTTGGGCATCAGTGACACGGGCACAATGGATTTGATTGAATTTAGTGCAGAGTACTGCCACGTCTTTTCTCTCAAACTTAGTACTGATACTTCACGTCTTTTCTCTTAAACTTCAATGAATGTTTTGGTGGAATAGAACAAAGAATCCGTCAGGCAATATCTAGGAAGAGGTAACACAACCTCGCTAATGAAAAAATTCTGATTGCTTTCACGCTTTATTGTTTTCTTCCTTGTGGTCTTTTCACAGATAACACTTTGTTGCTGAAAACAAGGCTCCAAACAGGTTTGACTATCATGCCACTTCAGCATCATTTGCTTGTTTTCTATTCTGTTCTACTTGTCATACCTTTTGCACAATTTAGCATGTTATTTAACTCCTATATCCATATCAGTAGACAGCTTTGTTTTGGGGATTTACTGCAGTGGATCATCTCAAAGTATATCAACTTCAGGTTGACTGAACTATTAATCAGTTAACATATAATGGAATTGGTTGAATATGATGATATTGTATCTTACCACTTTGCCTGCTCATTAGATCTGCACCGATGTGGAGGACCTCATATGATTGTATAGTAATTTCACGAACCACACAAAAGAATTTACAGCGAGAAGAAGGTAATAGTTGCTATCATCTGGATAGACGATAAAAAAATTTTATGCGTGGTGCGACCATTTCATATGGATTAACATGATTGAATTTCCTCTGCATCTGCAGCACGACCTTACTCTGATACAGGAAAGAAGGCATCAAAGGATCTGATCTTGGATTGCTGCTGGTAAGGCAGCTTTTGTTGTCAATTCTTGTTAGTTCCTGTGTTAGCATAAACAATAGTACAATAGGGCAGTAAATAGGGTAGTCATGTGTGTTTGATTACCCTCCTTCATACCAGGATAAAGTCGTGAAGTCACTAGGGTACATCTTTAAAAGCATGCACAAGTACAACACACCAGCACTCAAAATCTTTTTCTTCCAGTAACACCCTTGCATTTGATGGATTCTGATAGCACCAAACTGTACAGAGAACGAAAAAAAAGCCTTCCAGCTAAAAGAAAAGCACACTCACACATGCCTCCTTATTAAACAGGAAGCGGCACTTTGCTGTTTCAAATTAGCACTCGACGAAAAGCTTGGTTAGTGCACCTCATATTTTCAATGTCCTATATTTCATATGTGATCCCAACTTTGAGCAGCTGATCTTTCGGAATGGATAGTGCCTTGTGCCCCTCGGTCAAGTTCTTCCTCAAGAACGTATAGATATAGTTGACGACAATCTTCTTCAATATGGATGAGTTAGGAGCTGCTGACACATTGGCCTCTCCCATCAGATACACCACCCCTCGCTCCACCTCTCTGTCAATCAACTGCTTCTCCTCCTCCACTGTCTGGTTCGCGTGGACGGTGATCCGCCCCGAGTGGCTGCTCACCCGTGGTTGGATCGCCTCCTCACTGTGCACGACGGCTTGTGTGGACCTGACCGGCCTCGTCTGCCCTTCAGAAACTTCAGCGCTGCTGGTCTCGTCGTCCTCTGCTGCTTCGTTCAGCGCAAATGCGCTTTCCTCCTGGATGAACATCTTGAGCCTGTCCACAAGGAACCCTGCAAACTCCTTGGGCTCCTCCAACCTGTCGGTGTACCCGTACCTCGCCACGCACCGAAACATCCTCTGCTCCCTCGGGCCGACCTGCCTGAAGAGGAACCTCTCCGCAGGAATCACGTGTGGGATCGGCAGGTGCTTGATGGACATGAACACGAAGATGGAGTGCACAGATGGTATCTTCTTGATCAGCCGAGGGAACACTGGGGGTATGCCCTGGATGAGCTCCGTGTACAAGAGTCCCACTCCAGGGATCCGCCGCACATCGTTCTTCTCCATCAGAGTTGTCATTTCGTTGGTAGGTACAACATGGTCAAGCTCATACCAATATCTCTTGACGTGGACATAATGCCATGTAGCCATCAGAGTCATCAGGACCAGCGCGAAACAGAATGGAAGGTAGCCGCCCTGGATGAACTTGGATAGTATGGAGGAGAGGTAAATCAGCTCTGTGAAACCAAACACGATGTAGAACAGAAGGACGAACACGATGTGCTTCTTCCATATGAGGAGCATCACAACGGTCATCAGATGGGTGGTGATCGAGAATGTGGTCACCACACAGATCCCTGCACAAAACGAAGTCAGATCAGATCAAAATTTTGTTCTCTACAAAGCAGTAAACACTGAATCTCAATTTCAGTAGCTTCTTACCATAAGCATTGCCGATGCTGGTGGTCGTTCTGAAGGCGATTGTGACTATGATGCTCGCCAATCCCATCATGAAGTTCACTTCAGGAATGTACACCTGACCCTCGTACTTTTTTGAGGTGTGGATCACTTGAACCCTGGGCAAGCAACCGAGGGATAATGCCTTGGAGAGGATGGCAAATGCACCAGAGAGCATAGCTTGGCTTGCAATAATAGCCGCAAGAATTGCGATAACGAAGGTCGGCCAGAACAAAGGTGCTGCGACAGCAAAGCGAGTCATTTTTTGTCGTGTTTTTAAAGTAAATCATTTACAAGATGCAAAGTTGCAGTCTTAATTCTTTAATACCTGGGATGGATTTGTAGAAGGTGTCTCCAACGTTCTCTGGAAATTTCCTCAGGTATGCTGCCTGCCCAATGTAACATAGTGCCACTGATGGGAATAAGATACCGTTGAAGCTGATCTGCAAAAGAAAATACAGATACCACTGTAAGATGTTTTTGTTCAAGGACCCGGGGAAGCTGATTCCTACTTTTGGTAAAGGAAAGCAGAATTGAGTATGATAAACAGTGAATCCAAAGCACAATTGCATTTACGCCATTACCTGTACAGCCCTGATGTTGAAGTGCCCCAGGTCAGCAAACATTCCTTCTGTGCCTGTTTCGTTTGACAGCGAACTCAGATTACAGGCTTACAGGAAGGGGAATCACTTCAGCTGCATGTTAGTATTTCAGAATGGTTACCTGTGACGCACAAGATAACACCACCTAATGAAACCCATCCATCCTTTCCGTTCCTCTTGAAGTATTGTACTATGTACCATGGATTGAAGGCCCGTAAAACACCGACGTCATGGACAATAAGATTGTACATCCCGATTCCGGCAATCAGAATGAACCACACCGAGATGACAGGAGCGAAGGTGTACCCGACCTTGTCAGTCCCAAAACGCTGGACTGAGAAGAGCATGAATAGAATTGCCACGGAGATCCAGACTACTTGGGCTGTATGAAAAACGGCAATGGAATGTTAGATGTGGCTGCACGTAGCAACAATTTCACTGATCGTGAGTTTTTTTTTACATACTCTGATTCAGGCTTGGCGCTTTTTCTCTGATCCCACTCACTGCAGACAGAACTGCAACACATCCATGATGAAGAATAAATTAGTATTCTGCAAATTCGTTACAGTATGATCATACCAGTGTTAACTCTGCATTTGATGTTTCCGTTACCAGATATTGAGGGTGTCAAGGTTCCATCGCCCATCACCATAGATGTTCCAAGGATTGTGAGAGTGAAGAGTATGATCTTGGCCGTCTTGCTAGACTCAAGCTTCTGCTTCAACCACTGAGCTCGCCTCATCTGCGAGTTTGGAGTTTCTATGCTGTAATTTGACACCATGGCGTCCTCTGCCTGCTGGTTCGGGATCAACCTTATCTTCGCGTACCGTGATATCAGCGAATACAGGGCAAACGTGCCACCTATATCCACAGCACAATATCGGTAAATATCAGCTGAACAACAGGCATACATAAAGTACTTCAGCATGTCACGCCAGATTTCAGAGGTATGAGCTTACCATCCCCATTGTCGTTTGCATACAGGACGATGAAGACGTACTTGAGCATCGGTATGATGATGAGAGTATAGATGATGAGTGACAAGACACCCAGCAGATCGTCATTGTTCTTGATGCCATCAGGGAAGGTGCTGGAGTAGACATACAGCGGTGAGGTCCCGATGTCACCGTAGATGATGCCGACGCTCTGAAAAGCAAGGCTCAGTGTCCGTGCCCAGCTCCCCTGTGTCAGCAGCATGGTAAACTCCACTCAGACTGTTTCATGGCAGACAGATAGAACATCTCTGTAAAAACATGATCAGCAGGAGCATACCTCGGAGCCATGGTACTTGCCGCCAGAGACCTTCTCTGCATCGCCAAAGAGCGAGTCATGGCGTTTGAGACTGAGACGGTTGGCAGACTCTGTGCTCGCCGGGTTCTCAACCTCGAGCGACATTTGCGATGACTTGGTGGTGCTCTCTGCGCACCTCCGAGCACCTTGGAGGCCTTTTCAAGATGTTGGAGTCTGGGAAGTATCAGACTTTTAAGCTGCGCCAGTTGCCACCTGCATTTTCCAATTCCCCAGAACTCAGATGATGATGTTGTGAAAAGCAAGCATCACTTTCTTTTTTTTACGTTTACTAGAAGAGATTGGCTTAACAGAGATAGAAGCTTTACAGTGGAACAAGAAACAAAGCCAGGCTTCTTTGGTGACAGGCGATGAATGGATGGAGTAATTTAAAGAGCTCAAAGCTTCATTGGACAAGGAGCCGGCGCTTAGTAAATCATCAGAATACAATTTTTATCGACTGGGCACAATAATGCATATTTTATCAAAACTTGTCATGCTCAAAGTGATTCTGCCTTGTGATGTTACTGCTAATATAATAGTATGCTGTATCCTTTTTTTTTTTTGCTAATATAATAGTATGCTGTATCCAGAACGGAGATGCCACAAAATTGACAGCAGAGCAAGCTCATAATATGTACTCTATGCTCGCATGTACCTATGCGAAAGCCATAAATTCGGTTTAGCCCAAAAAGTTCAAAACATTTAGCGTGAGATTATAACTGATATGGGACCTGACCACATGACCGTTTATTACCAAAGTCACCGTTTGTTGTGCACACAGTTTTACCATTCGTAGCATGCAAATTGCATACGACTACTACGCCCTAGTGAACCATATTCTAACAATGACCAAACTGAACTCGACTCACTTCTTCATTCTACAACAGATGTCCAAGTACTTCAACAAATTGTTTCCAAACACGTTGGCACAATTTTTTTGAAAATAATGAAGAAGCGACTCATTCGAATAGTATAATCAGCTGATATACCAGTCAGCCAAACCACATGTTCACCAACCCTTCTGAGTGTAACTGGTGCAGAAAAATGATGCAGGGTTAATTTTTAATAGTTTTTTCACAGATGCCCTTGGGTCGTGTACACCGCCCTCACTTAATTCCAAACCCCAAGATGATAATTAAATCTCAATCAAACAGCTAATGAATCTCCTTGACCACCTAAGCCCCAGCCCATCCACGCTTGCTGACACGTGGGCCTGACCACTTCGGATGGAAACTCATCATAGCACCAACTTTCTTTACTAGTATTGACTGATAAAGAGATTCAAACAGAGAGAATCCTTCAGCATATGCAATCCTTCCAAGAATTATTTTCCTTCCTTTGTTAATGAGATATTGAGAGAGAGAAAAAGAGCACACACGATCTTTGAGCAAGAGCATGAAACAGAGCAAGGGCTGTGTATATGCTGCCTGTGTGTGTGTGTGTGTGTGGGGGGGGGGGGGGGGGGGGTGTTGTTTGTGATGCAATCAAAGCAATAAGGTTTACACATGCCCTTTTTCAAGAAAAAAATTGTAAAGCAAATTTATGTGCGATCTTTGGGGGCAAACATTGATGCAGGCAACAAAATTAACAGGAAAACGGAAGAGGCTAAAGAAGTTGTTGTCTGCTTACCAGGCTAGTAATGCTAGATGAGGCAGAAGACGACGCCCTGGCGGCGCCGACGAGGTTCAGCCAGCTGCCGGCGGCCGGCCTTAGCCGGCGGCGAGCTGTTAGTTTGGCTCGAACTGAAGAGGGACAAAAGGGTGAGAGAAACAGAGCGAGACGGAGAAGAGAAGCTGTGATATGAAGGCCAGTTGCGCTGGAGTTTGAAGGGAGAAAGTCTCTTTAAATAGAGCGGCATGCAAAGAGCCAAAACGAACGAGTAGGGAAGCACACGACTAGGCGTGGCAATTTCTGTGGGAAAAAAATAAAGAAACGGGAAACAATGCAGTGGCAGTGTATTATTGGGTGCAGTGGCGGTATTGCAGAAAAAAGAGTTTGCTGAGATCGGAGGAGTTTGCTGGTCTTCGGCCGCCAAAGACTTTTTTTTTCATCCGTGCAATAATTGATGCAAACAAAGATTTTACTACTCCGATCAGTTTTTTTTTCTCACTTCAATCTTTCCTTGTTTGCCTAAGATTTATGCCGTCAAACTTGCTAAATTTGCTAAAAAAAATCATGCTAAATTCAAGGCCTTACCCATTGATAATTTAAAACTGTCCAAAGTGGCTATGTGGCATCATGGTTTTCAACACTGAACGTACGCATTTAAATCAGCGAGGTTCTTCGGAAAGTATTAGGACTTATTCAAATGTTCATGATCAGGGTCGCCAGCCTTGCATAGGACATTATTTCAGGTCGAAGATGTCAGAATTTGACATGTCGGGCCATTTGTTTGCAAGTTTTATCGAGGACTGCTCTTCCCTTCAAACAACTGCAGCGTATAGGCTTACGTGTCTTCTGATTTCAAACGGGCGAAAGGAGGGGGGAAAAACTCTATCTGTTTTGTATTTTTCTTATTTTTCAGAAAGTTTCTAACTCAGGTTTATGCTCGTTTAGCTAAACAAAGGTTGGTCTCAAAAAAAAAAAAAAGGTAAACAAAGGTAGGACTCCAGGGTCCAGACTACTAATACTATGTTGTTAAACCACGCATGATATGACTATGTTGTTACGACTTAGTTTTAGGAGTCATGTTACAAACAACTCAGAAGGTTTACTTTATTGGGTCTGACGCGCGCCATCCAGGGGAATAATAACTGGTTCATGGATGAACACAATCACCATGTCTTGCCAGACTTTACCAATCTCAAGTTGCAAATAAATTACATGGTTTTCCATTTAACTAAGGCTCTATTTGGATCCCTTGGTTTTCTAGAAACCATCTGTTAAAAGCTAGAGGCAGGGCGAGCATAACACAATTGGTTAGGTCCTTTGTGGTGAAACCAACCCACCTGGGTTCAAGTCTCAGACTTGGAACATGTGTTGCACATTTACGACTATGTATTCTTTCAGTGGGAGGTGATGTCCCTTTCGACAACGAGACGTCCGTGGTGATTTTGTGAATCTCAAGATCAGCCGGCTCCGTATTTCGAAGGCGCTAATAGAAGTAGAGGTTGCGTGCATGTGTGTTCATTGAGGTGAGTACCCGTGCGTGTTTGTGGGTGTTTGCGTGTGTATTGTG
Source organism: Eragrostis curvula (assembly GCA_007726485.1). NCBI lineage: Eukaryota > Viridiplantae > Streptophyta > Magnoliopsida > Poales > Poaceae > Eragrostis > Eragrostis curvula. The sequence goes on from RWGY01000222.1 coordinate 48,149, forward strand.
TTTAACCGGGAAAAAAAAGGCTAGGAGGAGATCCAAACAGGGCAACTTTTGGTCCAATTTCAAAAGCTAGCTATCCAATTTTTAACAACCAAGAACCTTGTTCAACCCTGCTAAAATCAAATTTTGGATGGCAAGCTAATCATTAACACCCAAAGCTAAAAACTAGGTTTTAGAAAGTAGTAATCCAAACAACCCATCCAACTTTTTTTTTTACAAAGCAGCTTTTAAAAACTACACATAAAAACAAGCTTTCAAGGAAGCTGAAACTAACAGGGTCTAAGAAGGGTGCCTAACTTTGTATGGTAAAGAATATTCTAGTGATGTACCAATTGCGATTGCTAGTCTTTACTCCAAGTATCATATGGTACAACTAAAAATTAAATCAAATAACCTCGCAAAAAAAGTAAAGGTAAAGGAAGATCCAATAGTTTTGCTGTTTTTCACAGAAAAGTAAATATGTCAGCATTTTGCCTTCGACACTTTTCCATTAGAATTTAACCGGCCATATCGTGTCCCACTTTCATTCTCATGCTAAGAATCATTATTCTATTTTGAGGAGTCGAATTTGTCTATGGAGAAAAAGTTTTCTTATAATATTTATCATCAACATTTTTTATATTTTTGTTCAGAAAATAGTGTGTTGCTGTTTTTCGCAGAAAAACAAATATGCCAGCATTTTGCCTTTGACACTTTTACCATTAGAATTATTAACCTGCCAGATCGTGTCCCACTTTTGGTCATTTCCAGGCTAAGAATCATTATTCTATTTTGAGGTGTTGAATTTGGCTATGGCGGTAAAGTTTTCTTAATCTTTATCATCAACATGTTTTATGCTTCATTTCAGAAAAGATGTAGGTATATTTTATCAATCTTTTGAGTGATTACCAACAATGTTGTATGTACCACTATAGTCGGAATCTTAATATGTCTCCTATCATCTTGAAAGGTTAGGCCTACTATTTAAACTACATGTAACTATGCTCAGAAACTTCCCCAGATGGTGCACCCTATATGCAATTAGAGCTTTCTTTCTCCTAGATAATTTTTTTTAATGCTCCTTTCCTTGAAATGGTTCATGAAGGGTCGCAATCAAACTTCCTTGTGTTTTTATTATGGTAAAACAGTGTTTCAATTTGAAGTGTTGATGCCAGATGCAATATACATCCGGCGCAGTCAGTTAAGCTTTTTAAATGGTTTTAGTCTCGTAAACAATTATTCGATCAGCCCAGAGAAGAATCATTTCCTTTTTACAAATGTCAGGAAATAAAACATAGATCTCCCATCAGAGGTTCAGTTGCACATATTTATTATTTCTCTTATTTATTTGCCGACTACGATTAAATGATATGAATTCCTATTTCCTTGTGAATTTGAGGTAAATTTTAGCATTGACTTATGAAATACTCTGTTATCTAGTTTACTTTGCTCTCCAGATCCGAATTGAAAGTGAATTGCTGTAACTATCGGAGCAGCAAATTGTTCGATCAACTTCGAAAGTCATGCAAGTAGATAACTTGGTGACATCATAAGGGAGAAAAAAAAAAGGAAACCCATGTCTTCACAGAATTTGTCGCCTTGCTACATGTGAACTTATTTTGCTAAGCGTTTCCTGATTTGCCATTGCATATTTCACGAGAGTGCACAGGTGTTGAGTTGCAGAGAAGAACAATGCAATGAATTATATTAATCCAAATGGAGGTCGCCATGGACTGTACAAACGCGATGCTGGGATATCCTACATCGCGTATCTTCGCAGCTCCGTTTAAATAAGTTTCTTTGAGGAAATTAATGGTGCTACTGAGAGTTGACCTTGAAACATTATTTTGAGGCTCTGACCATGCAACCTCTGACTAAACGCGTTTTTCGGTAACAAATGGCTAATGATTGGTGCTATTTTAATGAGAGGGCCATAAAAAGAAACAGTATATGTCTTTATCCTCTTATGTTTTATTAAAGGACAATTGGAGTTTTCAATTTGTGACACAAAATGAACCAGTGTCCTCACATCTGGGCGGCATATCGATTTAAGTCCTGCAAGTGAAATATATTTGAACCTTTCAGGAGGTGGTGGTGCAATGCAAACCGCTGCAATGTCATTATCATAAGTACATTACATTGGCAAGTCAATGCATTTTTCTGCAGCATAATTGCCAATCATGTATTTCCATTATTGTTCATCTATTGCAAGCATGTGTTTTCATGCCGCATAGTTTGCAATCATGCATCTATTTTTAGTTCGCTTAAGATCAGCCTATTCTTTCTCTTTTGTGACAGTTAAATTAGTTTGCAATTAATATTAAGTAGTCGACACCTACCAAATGACATTCCCCATTTGCCAAATACATGTCAAGGGAATCAACTTCTTCAAACACGCAAGTAAAAAATAGAAAGCATTTTTTTTATCATATCCATAACAGTTTCTACACGACTCCATGAAAGTTATTGGTACGAGCAAGCAGCGCCAGCAAGCATACCAATGCTGACCGCTGAAAAATGTTCAGAAAGGAGCTCAACGACAGCACTGGCCATCACCCTTTGTTCCTTTCTGCCCTCTCTCGCTGTCAACCGAACAAAGTGCCCTGCAACTTCATTGCTCCGATGCAACAGGTGGCCAAAAGCCTGAAAGATATTTGCCGTAGCTGATTCATGATAGTTGAAGTGTCTTGTCTGTTCCCAGCTTCAGTTTCGGAATAGATCTCGGTTCAGCCTTCGATGCCGTTGGCAGGAACATGGTCATTAGTTCTAGAGTTGGTAGGGGAGGAGATTCTGCACACTGGGGAATATTGATCTGGTTGATGCCCGACGTGCTGCCACCACCGGTACACATGAGTGACGCAACCACCGTAACCTCCAGGACTTGCCCAACACAAATATATTCGCAGATTCTATTGATTGTCGCACACTCTTGCTGCCATATCATCTGGCCCCTCATTCCCTCAAGAGTCTCGCTTGCTGCGTTTAATTAGGACATGCAGCTTGAAAGGCACCTTGTCTTCTTCTATGGATCACCAGTCATTTGGGAAGAATAAAGCCGTTCCGCAGGTCACTTAATTAACCATGGGAATGCTCTTCTTGACTCCATTTCAACATCTCAATCTGCCGATGTTCAAGTCCCACGCTTCAATGAATGCGAGAGTTCTAACTTGTAATTATTTTTGACAGAGAAGGAGAATATCACAGCCTCACAGGTAACTTGAGTCGATCATCATTTACAATTTACATTGCCAGTTGCAAAAAGAAGAAAAGAAATTCACAGAAGATGGCAGGTAATTTAGCAGGGTGACCATGCGCACACGTCTTTCTGCATGTGAGCAGGACGGCCATGTGCACGGCCTTCCCGGATGGAACGGCTTCTTTATTTGCAACAAGTTGTAAAGGGATTCGTCAACCCTGCCGTGACGCACATCCACTGAATCTGGGTTCGGTGACTTCCTCGATCGATGTGTGCGGCCGCAGCTGCCACTTGCCAAAGCTGAAGCGAGCGTGACGGATAACGGACGCGCACGGGTCCCTTCGCGGTGGTTTTGCGGGCATAGTCAATGCACGATGCAGTGAAGGTGATCGATCTGAAGTATCAATGTTCTTAAGTGCAATAATTAAACGATACAATAGGGTGGCATCGTGTCCACAGCCATCTCGAAAGGGAAATCTGCAGCATTCATGTACAATTTTTTTGTCAACTATACAGTAAATAGAGGCCAACATTGAAGTTTTGTGGGGTTTATATATGTACAAGAGTTCCGCACTAGCAAAAAATAAAAAAAAAATCAAATGGTTTCGCATGCTCCAGCATTTGAAGTTTTGGTACACCATCGGTACTTAGGGATTGACTACACTAGCTATATGTAACGCCTTTGAACAGAAAACCGTGCGAGTAGGGAATCATAGATCATTACCATTAGACGCGTAGATGTAGCATTATAACAAGAGTTGGAGCAGTCTAGCCCAATAACTTTTTCTTGCTTTGTCCTTAGGCTTTGTTTGGATCCTCGAGCTGGCTAAAGCCAGCTAAGCTAATGTTCAGGAGGTATATATTGGTTTAGATTCATGGTTAATGTCACTACCTCTTGGACTTTTCTTGCTTTTTTTCTTTAGCCAAGTTTATAGGAGGGTTGAGTTGACTAGAAGCTAAATATTTAGGATGTGTGCTGGCTAAGTTTAATTAGGAGGGCGTTTAGTCACCTCATTTTGATCCGAATTGGTTAAACTTAACCAGCTAAATTTTTAAGAGGTTAATCTAAATAAGGCCTCAATTATCATCTTTAAAGTATAAATCTAAGTCATCAAAATTCAAGTAACATCCAACTCAAATTCGACTTTCTCATTTTACACAACAATTTTTTACTTGGCAAAGGTTAACCCAATCGTATATGATTATTGCATAAAGAAAAAGTAGTGTTTTCAAACCAAAAAAAAAGATCCCGTAGCCACTTGTAAGATTTTCTTACATCAACATATAGATTTCATAACGTGGTGGGTAAGCATATTGCTGCCTTGATCTTTCTGACGGCCGTGGGCAGACACATTGACTCACTTCAGTCTAATTATTTTCTGGTACCTTTTTATGGGTGCTTATTAACTCTATCCTAACTGGGGTTAGAGAATTATGAACAGCTTATTTTCTGGTACCTTTGCACGGAATAATGTTTGCAAAAAATTATGTGTATGAATCAACATCCTCATGGCTGGCAGACTCGGACCATATCAAGATAATAAATGTTTATTGCTCAGAACTATATACAACTGAGATTGGCATGATGAGTGTATCAGTTTGTTTCTAAATATTATGATGGATACATCTCAAAAAAAAAATATTATGATGGATAAAGACAGAGTTACTATCATACACCTACAGTACAGCCGTATCTGCGTGCTATTTGCTGTTCTTATAGTGCACAACCATTCCACTTAGTCATACCGTTGTTCCAGGAGAAATAAAAAAGTTTGACTTACGGCCCATTCGTAGGAATTATTGGCACATTAAATAAATTGATCGTATGCTGTCTTAAACAACTAGGAAAACAAAGCTGTAACTGTGTTCAAGAAATGATTTAATTTGTTCTGAAGAACTCAGGTCTAGAATCTACCGGCATATCCTTTTTCTTATTAAAAACATCTGGAAATTAATTTTTTGCGACTGCTGGAAATTAAAGTCCTGAATTACATGGATTTATATTCTTATTATTGCATAGAATGAGGGTCATTGTTTGATGGGATAGTACATCACTTGACTGAACATGTTACTGAGGAATTCGAAATTAACTCCAATTATGTAAAGGAATATGTATTAGCAGAGACCTCAAATTGAATTAACTCAATGAAACTAGTTTCTCAAGGTGTTGAGAAAGACTGTACTAGAGCACCTTTTTTTTAAAAAAAAATACCCACCATGCCATTATGAGTCCAAAAAACAATTAAATTTGGAATAATAAAAAATAGCCAAAAAAAACTCTAATTCCTATTTCTAATTTACCCACCATACCATTATGAGTCAAAAATAGCTAAATTTAGAATAATAAAAATAGCAAAAAAATACACATAATTTATATTTCTAGATTACTCACTTTTTCTAAATTTGGATTAATGAAGAAATCTATTTTAATATTCCAAACACTAATAAATGAAAGTAAATCTAATTAAATTATAAATCAAATACAATCGGTTAGCTAAGACACAACGATATAAATGATGACTCATTTCACACTCAAATCTATTTGTACTATTAGAAATATAAATTATAAAATAAATAATAAAATTCATGTTTAAACTTTTATAATTATATGAAATATTTTAAATAGTATAATAAGTCTAGCGTATTTGCACGGGCTGCCATACTATTTAAGTTATATATAATGGTCATGGCTATCAGGACTAACTAGCTAAACAAAACAGATGGCGGATTTTTCTTGTCAACTGTTCCATCACATAACCTTAAAAGGGCACTTTTAACGGTACCAAATAAATAATTGACAGAGGATAGGCCTTTCATCGATCCTTGTCAAAATATACAGATTTGTTTAGAATCCCAATGTCAAGTTGTTTAACTGGTATATTGTGTTTTACCAGAAAATTAACAAATGGCGATTAAATGTTAGATTAGTTAAAAGTTTTCACCGCCAGAAAAAAAAAAAAGTTAAAAATTGCCTATTGATTTTACCGCTTTCACTTTGTTCACGGGAATCCTGAGGAACAGTTCGTTTAATTTATGCCTAGCCTACATCAAAAAAAGATGTCCCGTGTCCCATATGGTTTCTTCACATCTTGATCCAGAGATAGGTTGTCCATCCGGCAGGTCGGCACACATTCATTGGAGGATCTGAGAGCTAACTCAAGATCGGTCCACTTTGTGCAATCTAAGTCTAGCTAGCCACCTCGTGTGTCTAGGTCTTTTTCCTCGATCTCTTTTCTTATGGAAGCTTTAAAAAGGTTATAACATTATGAACACCGTGGTACTGTAAATTATGTGAGTATCAAAACATTATGAACATCCACGTGTGGAATCACGATGGAGATCCCATGATGGTTGATTAGGTTCCTTTTTGCTTGCCAGTGACAGCACATGCTTTGTACTACAAATAAATCATTGTGTAGCTTCATTAACAATCTAGCTGCTAGTACCCGATTTCAACCTGCCTTGGACGCATACGAAAACATTTTAATTCATAATGCGTATAAGCACGATGGAAAATAGTAGGCAGTTTCATTTTCTTAGGATAAGTCTTTGACCAGCAATTACTCTTCAAATGTAATTTTGATCATACAATATTAATATATTAAGATTTATATTGTAACACTTATTAAAAAGGTTATAATTTATATAACTAAAAATGGCATATTAATAGAGTAATTGTTTGTCAAAGATTGCTTAATAAGATGAAATATGTTTGCTATTTCTGAACAGGGAATATAGCGGATTTGTTTTCCAAAGCCAGTTAATAATTAGACAAGTAGTAAAACTTCTCGATGCATTGCCCCTATTTTTAGGCTCTCAAAGCCAGCTCCAGCTTCAGGGTGTAGCCCTACTAAAGAGTCTAAATCGGACGTGCTTCGGCATAGAAACCAGGAGAAGCCAATTTGCAAAGTGAAGTGAGATGCAAAAGCCAAAAATAGTAGCTTCTCGTGGCTCCTCCGCGGGAACTAGACCCAAGTTGTTTGACAAATATTTTTTTTATTACACAGTACAACTCAGACACTCACAACGCACACACACTCATCCTTATAAACACATATACGCAAACTATACCCCTACGAGCATTTTCGGAGACTGAGCCGGCAAATCCTCGATATTGTATGGTTTGCGGGCTCAGTCTCTGAAAATCCTCGATATTGTATCCTACGAGCATTTTCGGAGACTGAGCCGGCAAGTTGCGCGACGAGTGAAATTGCTAGCGCTTGGTATCGTTTGTTTTCACCCACGTAGAACAACTTCCATTTATTCTGGTGTTTGAAAAGTTTGTTATATGTACTGGGCCATTGAAGGGCCGCCATTATCCTTATTAATGGATTCAGGTGGGGAGTTCTCCTTCCCCTGTTGACCGTCAAATAAATAAAAGACGTCCTATCCTGATTAAGATGAGAATTAAGACAACGTTAAAGTGAGATTCAAGCACAGCTTGACTAGATAACGGAGGTGGTTGTGATAGAACCATGGTGGCTATGTACATAAGAGGTGAAAATTAAGTTTTGTCAACACTGCTAACCTAAACTAACCCATTTGCGTAAAGGAATGGTGAAATCTTTAAATAGTTTTTATGGGGCTGCATGATTCAGCCAATATGTAGGAGTAAGCGGGTTTAAGCCGGTCCATCTATTCTACTAATAATGTGCAAGACGTTACACGTCTGAACAAGTGGTAGCAGAAAGTCTTGAAAAAGGGAACTGGGCCGGGGACTAATCCCTGATTATTGTTGCTCTTGCGGTAGTCGATCGACAGGACAACCATGACAGAGACCATGAGGCTGGGGTACTGTTGATCTTTTAATTTGTTTGGCCACCTTCGATGGAAAAACTAGATACTCCAACCTAGTACTGTAGTAGCATCTTGTCCTGATACATTGGCTTAATTTCCTGTAGCCGGATCTTCCTGCTCTTTTCCAACCCACACCTACCTCCGAGTTTGCGTTGAAACACACAGCGTTTTAATATAAGCACACAAGCTTTTGGTCTTAGTGTGACGTGAGACAGTTCGATAACACAGCAGAAATCTCTAAACTTTTAATTCCCATTTTTTCCCCCTCTCTTCAGGCGGGAGCCAGTTCAGGATTATATTATCTGAGAGTCACTGGAAGACGCCGTTGTCCTGTAATCTCTCGGAGCGCCAGGAGCCAACGAAAGCCTGAAGACGTCGTCATTGATCTGTTGATTTTTCTCATCATCAAGTAAAGCACACGAGCCCAGATTTCAATCTGGAAGGATCGCATCAGCAAACCGACTGCACTGGCGACGAACTCGCCGACCGGGACAACCGGACTAGCGTAGGGCTCTACTACCCTACCACTGTAGTCTCTGCAGAAGTGCAGATAGATGGATAAGCTGAGCCAGATAGAGATAGCTCTGTTCGTGGTGAGGGCAGCATCCGCATCCATCCCTCCTTCACAATTGGGGAGGACTCGGGACTGAGCTTATTAGTCAAGATCGCCGGGCACTTTTTGTCCCTTGCATGGCCATTCGTCCTGGCTCGTTCTGGCTGGTGAATGACTACCACCCCATGATGCTACGCAGCCAGATATTCCAGCCGCGGCACGAGACGTACGCCGATACAGAGCTAGGAGCGTTCCCATCTGCCGGCCAGATGGGCTCGTCAGATCGCTCTCCGGAGTCTCTGGGAAAGAGGGGACAGCCGATCCGGTGCAACAGTGGCTGGCTGGCTGGCTGGCCAGCCGTAGGAACGACGACGCGACGGCTGCTTGCGAAAAGAAAGTCCGCTGCTTGGATGGTAGTACTAACTTGCTGCTACTACGAGCCACCCGGATTTTGACAGCGCGGTAAAAGCCAGCACGGCACGATCGCAACCTGCTAGTAGACCTTACTACTTTACCTTTCAAAAGAAACAATTGGACTCGCTAAAGCCAAGAAACTTCGGTACCAGCAAAGTGACGTCCAGCCGGCGGAAGGGCAAAAGCCACATCAGCCGCGCGTTTGACCTAGACCGGCGCCAAGCGGCCGCCGCATTCGCACGTGCGCCCGCATTTGCCGACTAGCGGCAACTGGCAAGCGAGCCGATCGCCGTCGCCTCACGAGAGCCCCCGAAACATCGCGGTCGCGTCACAGGGCCGGAGCGAGAAAAAGGGATGATTGATCACGGACGCAAGCTGGAGCTGGACGATGCCGAGGCGCGAGCGCGTCGTCAGGCTCTCTGCTCTGAATAATTGGTGCCCGGGATGCGGAATCTGCAGGGATGGTTCATCTCATCTCACCTCATCAGCCGCTGCGTGCGAAGCGAAGCCAGGCTGCTGGGGATTCCTTCGCGTGCGCTCACGCGTCACACGTGCACCTTTGACCGCGCCGCGATGCTCAGAAAGTTGCGCGCGAGAGCGAGTGACAGGCAGACGGACATCTCGTGTTGTGCGGATTGTTGTATAGGTTGATTGACGGCAGAGAAAAGGGAGGGAGCCTAGTGCCGCTACGTCCTTGTCGATCAGTTTGCAACTTGGCAGCAGCGCCTGTCCTGTCGATTGGACAAACGCGGAGTCAGTCCAGAAAACGACAACGGGGTTCGGCATCTTCTTTCACCCTTTTGGAGTCCAAACAGGAAATTCCTTTTTCGATAGTTCCAAACACAAATTAACAAATTATTAGTAACTTGAATAAAAGATCAAGTTGTTTCGCTCTTTTCTTCTTCTTTTTTTTCCTGATAAACGAGTCACCATTCAGTTTCTGCACAGAGTAGTATTACTGCTCAAGCCCGATTTGCTCTTTTTTTTTAGACCGATTTGCTCAAAATTTTGACTGGGCTTAGAATGCGATTTGCTCAAAGGCCCGATCGAGTCAGACCGCCATCGGGTGCCCACGGTGGCGCTCAAATGGGCCTCAGATATGGCGCTTATCTGGGCTGACATAGGGCCCAATATTCTTGGATGGTTGGGCTGAAGCGAGCCGCGTTTCCCTCTTCATTTGGTCCATGACATAATACGAAACTTGGCCCATTCTTGCTGCAACCCTCTCTCTATTTCTTTTCTTTCGAAAGGACGATGGGCCCTCTCTATTTCTCTCAAAATCTTTACAAACTGGAGAGTGGAATATTTCGCGTTATCCCAGCAGCCATCGCAACCAAAACCTACGTTTCATAGGCCCTACAGCCTTCCGTTTCGGGCATGAACTAGGTTCCACGCAACAGTCACTGACTTTTCCTTTTTGTTGTTTTCAGTCAATTTTAATCATTAGGCCCTAGTTGACCATCAGCTCTTCGGTCATCCCAATCATCGATGCAAAATGGAGCTATCTGATTGTATCTTTTGGTTTTCTTGGGACCAACATTGCTTATGTTTTTCTTTATTTTCCTTGCTTTTTCCGTCCCTTCACTCTCTCCAACGGCTGTCTTTTGTGACTCGTTGGTTCTTCTCTAAAAGCATTGTTCTGATTTCAGAGCACATATGTATATGCCGATCTTACCTGCCTAGTTACCAAATACTACTAAAGATTCGTTTCGTTTGCTCATAGCACACTTTTTTCCAAGGAGAAAACAAAACCTTTTACATTTGAAAAAGGAGTATTCACAGAAGGCCATGCACAGCTCATAATTCCGACGCTATCAGGTGTTACCATGATATTCTAGATTTTTAATTTCTCCAACGTATTCAGATTCCAGCAATAATGTTTGTGTGGGCAATTACAGAAAAGACACCATGGAGTTATCAAAATTTGATTATTTATTTAGGAAAAAGCTATAGAGCCAACCCCTTTGGTCCGACTTGCGTCCAACTGATGATTTCAATGTGTGATATCGGTGTTGTTTTCTTGTGTATCGTTGTGTTGGCCGTTCGATGGCCTAGTCGGACATCCTGGTCGGACCTATAGTGCCTCTCATTTATTTATTAGGAATAACTCCACCACCATCCTTGCCTACCTACTCTTCTGCGAGTTTCCCAATTAGGACTTAGGAGTCTTGGATGAAACTACAAGCCAATGTGCGAGCAAAAATATCCACTGCCCATCTCCTGTTCTCATTCCCACTCGAACCCAAATATGAACTATTGAAAACAAACTATATAAGAGCAGGTTCAGACACGTATTCATGTCATCCAAAAAGTAAAACCTAGATATGTCTCATCATTTAGAGCATTCGTTATCCTAGTATCGTTATTGTTAGGCCCTAAAAAGTGTACCAAGAGTTAATAAGGAGCCCTGCTAAAGAAAGAGGCCTTGGTCCATCTCTCAGCAAGCACTACCCCACTATGTCAACAGACTTGTTGAGCAAGCACTATTGATGATTTTCTCAAGATTTACGGACTTCTTCAAGTACCACGGCTACCGGAATATATTTTTTCACTTTTCTTCTAGTAGTCACCGGGTGCAGAGGTCCATAGCTTGAAATGATGTATGGATGGAATCTTAGGGGTCCGAGGTTGAGCATGGGACAAGGAACATGTGAGTTCATTTTTGCAACACATACAAGCTTTACGCGTCATTTTAATAGAAGAAACCCGCCATTTTAGTAAAAGAAAGGACCGCAAATGGGTCAAATACACATGCTTAGCCAATACGCCTCAGGCCTAAGTTGTGATTGTATATTACACTAATCCATTCTGATAGCCATGAATGGATGGGGATGTAAATTTGTTCCCTGCCTGGGTAACATTCTTGTTTCTATTCATGAACACGTATCCTTCAATGATTGTTGGGGGGGGGGGGGGGGGGGGGGGGGGCTAAAACCATTAACTTTGACATCAACAAAGGCGCCAAAAAAACCCAAAAAATATATTGCTAAATAGTGAGATTGAGACACATTTTGAAGCTCGTTAATCTTCCAAATTTATTCAAATAGACCTATTGTGAGTGCTTATTAAATCCTACGGGTTTTGGACCTAGTACCTCGTCAGTACTCGGTAAACTGGAAATGTATTGGAAACTTGCAATCTCTCGCACTATGTGGTCTTATGTCCAGCTAATTTAAATAGGCATTATGTCCCATCGTTGAAATAATATTCTTTGATGGAGGCCGCTCACCTGAGATTAACATGAACACCCATGTCGTGCTGGATTCCATCTTGTCTGAATAAAAAGGGGACAGGTCCGGCCTTAATTTGTACGTTAAGAAACAAGAGTCCAAGAGTAATTTACATTATCACGTTCCCACAAAGTAACCCAGGAGCTGGAAAAGTGTGATTTCAAAGTTTCAACATAGTCATCGCTCCTTGGTTAATCTACGCATAGAATGTCTAAGGTTTGCCAAATGCCTTTGGATGAATGGCGGATGGTTATTGCCCTTCTATAGAAAATAATTGTCAAGATGGACGAGAATGTTGTAGTCTAGTTGGAAATTTTTCGAGTGTCACTTTCAGAATAGCCGGTGTTGATCCTTTTCATTGGGATTTTTCGGTTGATGGTTTTTTCTTAGTAATTTGTTTACACCCTTGGAAAATGTATAAACCTAGGAATATTTACAACATAATACAAAATCTTCGCCAGTTTGTGAAAAACACATAGAAATTGTGTGATATATATCTTGTACTGGGTCTTTTATTTAATCCTTTGATGAACTCATCAGATAACACTCTTTAAAAATTTTAAAACTGTTAATTACTAATGAAATCCTTTTGGTATCTCATGTACATCGGCTTAGAATCTTTAAAAATTGTTTTTTTTTTTGCAAGGGTTAAAAAATTTTTTTTTTGCAAGGGATTTAAAAATTGTTTGAATATAAGTTATAAAAAAAAAGGACACGAAAGGAAACTTGTTCATTACTCCTACTATGGCATGCTTGTTAGTAGTTAACAAGTTCTGTTTTTCCTATTATCGATGTCTTTTGGGATATCAATGGCTGGGGGCAACAATTGAACTATTTGCATTCAGAAAACTAAGAGTACATTAACTTCTACATAGGTAATTGGTTAATTAAGATAGCTTTCTTTTGACTTGGAGCTCAACCTTAACTTAAAACACCCTATATTTACAGTAATGTTATCATTATATGGCATCCATCTCCACAGCCTGTCTTACCGCTTCTCATCTCCGCCATAGCTCGATTCTGCTTAGAATCATTTGCAAGAAAAAATATTTGGATTTTCTTTGAACATCATGAATGCTTTGCTCCTCTTCCTTTGGTCCTATGCCTTGAGCACATCAAACATTATTGTACCCTATATCCACAAATATAAGCCTTCCTGGATTTGTACTAAGCCATTTTTTTATATAAAAAAAACTTTAACTCTCAATAGCAAGAAGAGAAAAACATAAAAGACTGAAAACATATTAATGATGGTACTAGGTTCATCATAAAACCAACTATCATAATATATATATAACTCTTTTAATCAAAATAATATTTTATTATATATATTGTTGGTCAAAGTATACAAAATTTAACTTTGATAAAATCTAGAAAGCTTTATAGTAGTAAACAAAGTCTGCATTCTCAATCTTTGATGTTAACGTAAGCCGCCGATGACCTTTTACAATATGAAAATCCATTTGGTATGAAATGTACAAAAACTCAAGAATCAATTTTTTTTCCTTCCTGATATGTTCTTAAAACAAGAAAGATTTCTCAAGGATTCGTAGGAAGTACAACGACACTCATACCGACAAATATCAAGTAATACTAGAAAGTCGACAAAAACCTCAATAATATAATAAGAGTAAAATGCACCATAGGTCCTTAAACTCTTCTAAGGTTCTCATCTAAGTCTATGATCTTTTAAAATGAAGATTTGGGTCCTTAAACTATTTCATTTCTCTCATCTTGGTCCATAAACTTTCAAAACGAAGATTTAGATCCCTAAACTATTTCAAAATGCTCATATGGGTCCATAAAATCTCAACCAAGATTTTGTACCGATGCTCCATGTTGTCGCCGTCAGCTCCAGAACCACCGCTGAGCAGCCACGAACCCACCGCCTCCGCTAAAATGCTTCTTCGCCGATCATCCTTAGATCGAGTTGCTCAACGCCATCGTCTAATGTTGTCCTTAGCCATCGCCCCCAGGTCGCAATCTTCATCCAGCCGCGCCTTCAAAAATTCCTAATATCGAACCCATCGAAGCGGTCGATATTAGCCGGTATTTGGAAGGTATAAGATGTTGCTTCTTTTGTACCTTTCAAACCACCAGATTTGTGTAGCAGTATCAAAACTCCCGCCAAATCCGCGCAATTACCAAGCTGACACGTCATAATTCGTGTGGAAGCCGCATTTTAGATAGCTACTTAGCCACTAAACAAGATTAGAGACTCAAATCTTCATTTTAATAGTTTATGGACCCAAATGAGATCATATAAATAGTTTAAGGACCCAAATCTTCATTTTAAAAGTTCATGGACCTAGATGAAAACCACAGAATAGTTTAAGGACCTGGGATGCACTTTACTCATATAATAACATCGTAGGCTAGAATATCAAATACTCAATGATCACTAGACATTGCTACAAGGATCTATCTTCTATGTAAGCCTAACTTCATTAGCGTCACTGGAGCTATGATGATCTATATCAAAGTTGTTGGTATCCTCACATCTATCTTCTGGCTTGAGCACCGTCATACAAAATTTCTTCTCGACACGTGGTCTTTTGGCATGCTTGCCACGAAAGCATGACGTGTTTTTCTTTCAACAGCGTCTATACCGAGAGTAACCACAACCTAGAAGACAAATATTGCCTTGCCAAGCCCGTTTTCTTACTATTAGCAAGCACCTCAAAAAGCCGCATGAAAGGTCAAAAAGCTCGAAAAGATGCAAGCATAGAGAAAAAAACACATAAACCGTGGAGGAGGAAAACCCGCATAAACCCCAAAGGCAAAGTAACGGCCAATCATCACCTGCCGGCCCGAGAGACCACACACCACCAGCACACGAAATCACTCCCAGAAATTTCAGTACCCAAACAAAGAAAGAAAAGTAAGAACAAGGAGAGTGAAAAGAACAGGCGCAGCAAAGCAAAGCAGTGTGCGAGCGCCTCAACAACCCAAACCAACCAAAGCGCAAGCAAACAAAACAAGGAGGGGACGCCCGGCACACCCACACGCGCTCCAACGCCAGCGCTCGCTTTCTCTCTCCTCACTGCGTCGTCCCTTGGTTCCCTCTTCTCCCCCCTCACGCCAATTTCCCTCTCCCCCGCCCCGAACCCATATAATCCGGGCCGGCCGTTTCCGCTGATGGCCTGGGTTTCCTCGATCAGCGAGCTCTCGTAGCCAAAGTTTGGTCGGTCGGTCGGCCGGCCGGCTGCCTGCCTGGTCTTGAGGGCGCCGGCGCCGCTCGCTCCCTCCCTTAGGGTTCGCCGCCGGCCATGGTGCTGCGGCGGTTCTCGTGGCCGTATGGCGGCCGCCAGGCATCCTTCTCCGGCAGCTTCACCGGGTGAGTCTCCCGTCTTGGGCCGCGGCTGCCGGAAGGCGGCGCCTTTGTTTCTTTTATCCCGCCCTGGGTTCGGCAGCTTCGGCTTCGCGGCGGCTGCCTGATGGTGTAATGCTGTTTAATTATTTCGGCGTTCCTCTTTGCTGTTGGTGTTGCAGGTGGCGGGAGTACCCCATGGCGCTGGTCGGGGCCGAGTTCCAGGTCGTCTTCGATCTGTCCCCCGGGGTCTACCAGGTGAGTGGCTGCTCGGATTTCCCAGACTGTGTATCGGCTTGTTGATTCCGTCGTTCTACAGCTCGTTAGTTTGCCTTGAACAGCTAGGTCTGTGAGTTCTTGATTTGGGTACTTGTAGTTGTGACATGCTTGTTTAGAATTGTGTTTGGTGAGAGCCCAGGTTTAATTTTGCTTGGCGTCGCGTTCTCGAATCATACTACTCTGTCGGATGTCGGGGAGTGACAAATGCATCTGCGGTAGTTGGTAGTTGTGGTGGATGGGCGTTGGGGCGCTGGACGACATTGCATTCAGGGTTAAACGTGCATCAGGGCTGATGATCTTTACTCCCATACGGGAAGTGTTGTCAGTTCTTGGGTGTGTTATTTGTGCGTAGCAGCTGTATCCGCTGGATTTTGTTGTGGCGTAAGGAGGCAGAGGCGCATCACTAGTGAACAATAAAATGGTAGTCCAATGTGAAATGCAAGTAGAGTGGTATGAGAACCTTTATTTGTTTGTTGCTCTCCAGTTTTGTATAACAGCATAGCAGTTGGATGAAAAATCCTAGTCATGTTGCTTTCTTTGGTAGTATAGTTTTGCATTTCCATCATTGAATACCACTAAAAGACATTTGTTTTATGAATGTAATTTTTTCTTAGGAGAGTTACTACAGATTAAATGTTGGAAATTTTGTACATTCGTATGGGTTGATCTGACCAGACCTCTCACACTATCTCTGTCATTGTCGATAGAGGCTTTAACCGTTACATAACGTCCACTGTAAGTAGAATGTCGATACAGTTGCAGCATCACATAAGTAGCTCCTTAACACCATAGTAAAGTGTCTGTATGTTAAATGCCAGGACACTTGGTTTATTTCCAAGATTACAATTATTTGTTTGTTGTGCCTCGTTTTAGCTGGAGGCAATTAATACTTGGAGTTACTAAATGTGTTCTGGACTTTTTACTCCCATTTAGCTTCCTTTGAACTACTACTGGGTTTGTTTATCGTGTGGTTTCCTTTGAACTACTGGTTTGTTTATCGGGTGGTTTCCTTTGAACTACTACAAATGAGGAAATATTAGATAATTGTGTCTACTCTATTGGGTGTGTGTATCAGAAGTTTTGCCTTTTCAACTTACTTTCCATCTCATTATTGGTCATAAATTGCACATCAATACCCAATTTCACATCATTGTTAGTGGAAATTCTGCTAATCATGATATTTTCCATGTGATTGTTTAGTTACATTTGTTGGCTAGCAAATGAATTAAATGTGATATCCTTCTAGTGGATATTTTGTACATTTAAATTTCTCTGATTATTTGCTGTACCACTGCCTACTGCCCAAGTTTGCATAAATAATTATTTTGATCATGTGTTATTTCTTTGTGCTATTACATACATTCACTTGGTCATTTGGTGTAATTCAGTACCGATTTTTGATCGACGGTGTCTGGAGGTGTGATGAGACGAAACCCTGTGTACGTGATGAATATGGATTGATAAGCAATGAAGTGCTTGTAGAAAACAATGCACACCCTGTTGTGCAGCCAGAACCTTCTTCTGGTAGAGGAATTAACATGGATGACGGTACCATTTTGACAACAGTATGTCTCATAAGTTTGACACTATATTTTCTATCTTGCATATTCTTAATAACTAATGGTCTTGTATGTACTTTGGTTATACAAACAGATGCCCTCAGAATCATCACCTCAAAACCCAGGCGTGCAATTAGCAGTTTTTCGCCATCGGATTTCTGAAATATTATTACATAGTACCATATATGATGTTGTTCCTGTGTCTAGCAAGGTTAGATTCTTTCTTGAGATAGCACTCTGCTTTAGGCCATGTGAATAATATTACTTAATGTGAACATTTCAGTTAGCAGTTTTGGACGCTCAGCTTCCTGTTAAGCAAGCATTTAAAATAATGCATGATGAGGTATGTGTGTTATTGTGCTTAAAAGATTTGCTTTCAGGCATTCATGTTTTGTTTGTGGTGCTTGTTTGATCCCGCTTGAATGTTGTTCTGGTGGAGTACTAAAGAACAGAAAAGTTTTAAAAGATGGCTGGCACCTTCTTGCCTTATTTAAGAAGTAATTTAATTTCTTTTCCTTTCTTTGTTTTGCAATTGAAAGAGTAACAAAAATTCTAGAAGCATGCATTTCTCTTATCTGGACGTGCATATCTGTCATCAATTTTCCTCCATTAAGAACTGAGATAACTATGAAAAATAGGCAGTTATGTACATTTAAGGTCTTTTTTATTAAATCATTTTTCCTTGGTGTATTCATATGTGGTGTGGACCGCTAGTCAACGTTTAACCCTTCTGCCGATTAAATAATGTAGGAGTCGCATGCAGCTAAACTTTTTGTGTATTTAGGGCCTTCCTTTGGCTCCTCTTTGGGATGACAATCAGGGAACCATCACTGGCATGCTTACTGCATCAGATTTTGTATTAATCTTGAGAAAGGTGGGTGTGAATATTTTGTTTTTCTCTGAAATTTTACATTACTAATTATAGTTTGCTCTGCAGTTGCAGAGAAACATTCGAGCTCTTGGTCATGAAGAGCTTGAAATGCATCCCATTTCTTCTTGGAAAGAAGCAAAATTGCAGTTTTATGTGGCACTTGATGGTGCTGCCATGCAGAGAAGGCCATTAATTCATGTATTTTTCCTTATATGCTACAGTTCTTTCATTTGACATGTTGTATAAACAGTTTCAAGAACATCACCTTTGAAATAGGAAAATATATTCAACATATGAAACTCCTGATTTTTAATGCTTTATCTGGAACATAATGTTAAGCTTAGTGCTATTTGTACCAGAACATTACATATTGACTAGCGTCTTGAAAGTGGGATAAAATTGATCCTGCTAAGGCTTGAAATGAGTTCCAAATATTTTTATTTTGAATATTCTGTATTAGGAGCTGGAATATTTTTAGTAATATTTGTTTATTTTATCTTATGGTGATACATGTCTTTCTTCAGGTTAAGGATTCAGATAATTTAGTGGATGTGGCACTGACTATAATCAGAAATGAAATATCTTCAGTTCCTATCTTTAAGACATTGCCAGATTCATCAGGGATGCCTTTACTTAATCTTGCAACCCTTCCGGGGATTTTGAAATGTATGATATTGATCTACAAGTCTATGCTGGCACATCACTTAAATAATTTTCACTTG
This sequence comes from Eragrostis curvula, assembly GCA_007726485.1. Classification (NCBI taxonomy): domain Eukaryota; kingdom Viridiplantae; phylum Streptophyta; class Magnoliopsida; order Poales; family Poaceae; genus Eragrostis; species Eragrostis curvula. The sequence continues at coordinate 67,056 of RWGY01000222.1, forward strand.
TGATTCAAATCCAGCTCACATTTATCTTGATGATATCTGTAGTTCTTTGCTCAAAGCTACAAGAACAACCTGAAGATTGTTCATTTCTGCAATGTCAACTTGTCAATATTCCTATTGGTACATGGTCTCCACATACAGGCAGACCAAGTAACAGACAACTCAGAACGTTGCAACTCGATTCTCCTCTGAATTCCTGCCTGGATTTGCTGCTTCAAAGTACGTTGACATTTCATATGCAGTATTCATGTTATTTTTATTAATTTATATAAAGAACATAGACGGCAATTGATGATTCTATGATGAGCTTAGGAATGTGATTAGTAGCTCTTGGATTAACTATTTCAATGAAACAATGAGCGCATGAGTTGAATTGCATCATGAAACATTCACAAAAGCCTTCTAACTTGTAATGCTTTAGATGATAGTTAGGATTTTTTTTAATTGATACAGGAAGTACTCCTTGTCCCTTGTGGAATCATAGCTTTTCTTAAAGTAAGAATATAGACATGAAGCATTTATCAGTTTTTTAGCTGTTTGATTCCTGCAAACCTATTGTAGCTACAGAAAGGGGTCATACCAGAGACTTGCTAAATCTTACAGCCAGCAAGTGCATTTACTAATCCAATGCAGATATGTATACACTGTCACTATAAATAGAGAAGCACAATGAAGTTATGTATTTACTATAAATTGAGAATTTGTCGAGGTAGTTCATATCGATATTTACCGTCAGTGTTTGAAAATGCGGAGGGACTAGGCAGACGGTTGGGCGCTTTGTGCTGAGTCAAAAGCTTAGCTGAGCAATGTGGCGGAGCTCCGCGTAGCACCTAGGTGTCGCTTAAGCGGCTTAAGTGTCTGCTTTAAAGTACTTGTGGTAAATAGCTGTCTGCTATGATATGCACAATAATATTGACCTTTTAAATGCTAAAAAATGGAATACTGAGGATTAACTCATTTTCAAAGTTCGTGGAGGTTCTATGCATTTGCTGCTTCTGACCTTATTATTGCTGTTAATGATACTTCACATCTTTTGAGTTGATCTATTACGTGGATTTATTTTCTCCAGATAGAGTAAGCTCAATTCCCATAGTGGACAAGAATGGGTCCTTCCATGATGTCTACTCACTCAGGTTTGTATATTGTAACATGAACTTTAGCTGTTCCTGTACTGCTATCCATTTCTGTCGTTTTATATCGATGTGACTAATTGGCCTTGGCCATATGAAGTGCTCCACTGGAACTACGAATCCACAGTGCACAGCGAAAGAATAGTATTTATTGAGAAATGAGTCCTTTCCTGTTTTTATTGTTATCTAGAGAAAAAAACAAGAAGTTTGTAGGACCCATTATTGTGACGGGGTATGCACTCCAAACTTTTTGTGATGATTAAGATTAGGTATTATTTGTGGCATTCATCTAGAGGGTATGACAGCACTCTAGGAAATTACTTTGGTAAAAAACCGTTCCTAAAATCTTAATTGATACCCTTTTACCACTACTTGGCCACCCAATGCTGTTTGATACTTCTTCCATTCAAACCTCTATACATGCACATGACCTATCAATTCTATTGCAACAAACAAGACATCTCTTGTAAATCTAGAACTCCCTATAGCTTTGGTTTTCTCTAGTTTTCAGATGGTGCACAATATTTGTCCTCTGCTTGGTCATACTGTCTTTCTGAGTCATTTTGAAAACTTGGGAGCTTGTAGACTTTTGATTGTCCAGTATATTAGCACTGATACCGATTTTTTGTGCATAATTTTTGTTTGCTTTCTAGTATTTTTTTAATCTTTTAATGTTTGGAACATAAGCTCTTTGCTGGTTTCTGAACCCTTATACAAAAGACCCTTCACCTTTATTCTGGATAAATTTTATCTTTGAGGGTAATCATAATAAAGGAGAAGCCCTTACTGTTAAATTTTATCAAAACTAAGATAAAAAGATAAAGGAGAGAGCAATACCTGTGCAAGAGGAACTAATAGAACTAAGCCGAAACTCTATACAGACGTGAGTGTTGGATTACCTTTATACAGCTGCATATTAATTTTATCAATACACATTCGGTTCCATTCATCAAAAGTAGGTCTCTTGGTTTGGAAGATCAAGCCATTCCTTTGTTTCCATATTTGCATGTCTACAATTGTGAACATCTCCATAAAAAATAGCTCATGGAAATTAGCTTTAGCTTAAATCAGCATGGGGAAGAAACTTTGGGAGATCACACCAATTTCCTGCCAACTCTTGTCCTTTATGGGATCTCTGTATAATGTGCCAAAAAATATTAAGTTCAGCTTATAAAAGAATAATCTCAACATGATATTAAGTTCAGCTTATAAAAGAATAATCTCAACATGATCTTTTGAGGCACTATATCAAGTGACGTCTGCAGCAGATATTTATCATTTTGGTTTATTTACTTAGTATATTAATTGTAAGTCTTACCTTTTTTCCACAGTGATATCATGGCTCTGGCAAAGAATGACGTTTACGCTCGCATTGAACTTGAACAAGTTACTGTGCAAAATGTAATTCCTTGCCTCTTCTTTTTGGATTGTGCCAATTGCCTTTTGTTTGACCTTGCATACATATATTCACTCGCATAATTCAAAAACTGCAGTTTCTACTATTTCATTTGATGAGCATTTTTAACTCAAGGCATTTCCATTAGTGTTCTACGTCGAAAGGAAAGTCAAAACAATCCATTTGTCCAGTCAGTTGTCCTAAAACTAAAAAACAGAAATTTCTCGAGTCTGATGCCCCATATTTATTTATTTTTACTTGGGAAAATATAACTCATTTTCAGCCAGAACCAAGCATGATAAAGTGGTGCAAATGATAAAGTGGTGCAAATGCAAGTTCTGGGGTTCTTGAACCACACATGATAAAGTGGTGCAAATGCAAGTTCTGGGGTTCTTGAATTCAGCGCTGAATCCAAATGCAAAAATTTTAGTCAAAGCAGTGGTAGCAGTTAGAGATACCTAAGAAACAGAATCAAGCTTCTTTAAACTTGCAAGAGCTCTTTGTGCGCATATGGCTGAGGAAATGCCATATCAATAAGCAAAACTTTTTCCACTTTAATCTGCCTTTTTCTTTTCCAATGATGCATACCCTTTACATAAACTCGGTTTGGTTATCTTTGAGAGAATGTTTACTGTCTTTTACTCTGTGTTTTTTTAGGCTTTGGATGTGCAATACCAGGTGAATGGCCGAAGACAGAGCCATACTTGTTTGCAGACGAGTACCTTGCTTGAAGTTTTGGACGAATTGTCTATTCCAGGTACTAATCTGTGTGATATAAGTTTTCATGTAAGGAGCAATTTTGTATTTCAGGTTTACAGGAACTAGCGCTGTGTTTATACTCAAGTTTGACGGATCGATTTAAATCGTTGACGCTCTATCTATATCTTCAGGGGTGCGGCGGCTTGTGGTTATCGAACCAAGTACCAGATTTGTGGAAGGAGTCATCTCATTGAGGGATGTATTTACATTTCTACTTGGATAGCATCTGTGTAGCCATTGCATACATAAAAGCTTGTTGTACTTGATTCAGACAAAATAAAAAGGTTGTTGCAAAAGTGATAGTCTTCATTCTCTTCACCTCGAGTACTTATAATGCTTTGAACTCTGCATAGTTAAGTAGTGTTCAGAGAAAAAAAGCACGCTAAGTTTCAGAAGTTGGACGGGTTTGGATCATCACTGCAATGTTCTCTCTTCGATGGCAAAGGAAATATTGCATGATTATGGTGAGCAATTAATGGTTACTTACTAGCAAACCGAAAATACCTTTTTTCTTGAATATGCAGGAGTTGCGTACCTTTGTATTATGAGAGAGAAAACCAGTCATTTACATATTACAACATGTTTGTATCTCTTTTATGAAACTAAACAAAAGCGTGACCAACGAGACCAGAAACTCTAACCTGATCCCTCAACTTGACCAATGCTCAAGGATTATTCAGTTTGAAATGCTTCATGGTTTTTGGAGAGTTCTTGAGACAATCTGGTCATAGAATTCCACATAGTCTGAGAGCATTGGCATGGGAAATTATGCATTGGGCATAGCAGTATAATAATTTTAGAAAATGGCTGTTTCTTGTCTCAATTTGATTACATAAGTAACTTTGTTGCTTCCTATACATTCTATCACATTCTGCAACTTGAAAAAAGGTTCAAACGTGCTTATGTGCATTCTCTAGCCTCAGTACAATCTACATTTGGATTTCAACTCCTGGGAAACACAATAGGATTGACCACTAATCATGACAAGAAAAAATGAGGTCATCCTTTTGTCAGCATCAGAATAAGCAGTCTATCTATGTGGCATAAAGTACTGGAATGAGTAATCCCATGCGCGAAAGCAACTCCAACTCAGAGACTGCAAGATGGTTACCCCTCACCAGATTTAAACTTGGCAGCATAAAGATTGGCAAAGTGCTGAAAGATAGTTTTGCGCCCTGCACAAAGGAGGAAGGCTTGATATCACAACCATTTTTAACAATATCTGCAATAATACTTGAAAGGTAAAGCGTAGCTATGACATGAGCCAAAGTACCATACCTTAGGTCGTTGTAGCAGTATCTTCCAAAACCAATTTCTACATTCAGTGTTCCAGATGCATCCCACATTGATAGTACATGGTGGGAATAGCTCAGTATATATATAAAAAAGGAGCTCAAAGGGTCCAACGTCCCCTAAATTTTCATTAAGAAGAGGCTCACCGAAACCTGTTGGGTCGGGCCTCACCGACGCGCGCACAGGCGGCAGCCCGGGAGCTACAGCCCACATCATGGAGGTGAGCCATAAATCGACCAGCTGCTCCTTGGTGTGGCTACGAGGAATCAAACCCGGAACGGCTCCCCGAGAAATCTCGCTATGCGGATTAGCTCAGTATGGCAATGCCATCTTTGTACTCTGTAGTAATTGAACTTTTGCCGACATTCCTCTGACTAATCTTTTCATCCATCAACTTCCTAATCCTTGTAACATCCTCCCACCTGCCTGCATCTGCATAGATCCCAGCGACAGCAGAGTACACACCACTGTCGTCCGGGTTCAGTTCCAACAAATGCCAGGCTGCAACCTCTGCAGCCTCTACATGCCGATGCATTCTACAACCGGCAAGTATACCTCCCCAAACATAAGAGTCCACTTCCATGGGCATCTTCCTGACCATGTCTATGGCTTCATCTATGAGTCCCGCCCGACCAAGCAGGTCGGCCATGCACCCATAGTGCTTCAGCTCCCGGGGTACATTGTGCACACATTCCATCTCGCAAAACACACGCCTTGCCATGCCCACAAGGCCAGCATGGCTGCAACCGATCAGCACCCCCAAGAAAGTGACCCCGTCTGGCTGAATTCCGTCAGCCATCATCCGGTCGAAGTACTCCAGCACTACCGTGCCATGGCCATGCATAGCCAGGCCAACGATGAGAGCATTCCAGGTGAACACGTTCCTCTTAGGGCATACCTCGAACACCTCCCTTGCAGCGTCGACGCACCCGCACTTGGCGTAAAGATCCACGAGTCCCGTGCACAAGAACACGTTCGGCTGGGGCCTGTTCTGCTTGATATGCTCATGCACCTCCCGCCCTTTCTCCAGTGCTCCGAGCTGCGCGCAGCAGGACAGCACCGCGGCAAGTGCGACATCGTCGGGCATGAACCCCTCCTCCATCATTCTGTCAAACAGCCCCATCGCCTCCTCCAGCCGCCCGGACTTGGCACACCCGGCGACCACCGTGCCCCACGACGCGGCGTCCCGCACGGGCATCCCCTGGAACACCTGGAGAGCGAGCTCCATCCGCTCGGCCCTGACGTACCCGTGCACAAGCGCATTGTAGGAGATGACATCTGGGGCGGGCATTTCCTCGAACAATCTCCGCGCGGAGTCCGGGAGCACGTTCTTCGCGTAAAGGGAGACGAGCGCGTTGGCGACGTGCGGGAACGGAAGGAGTCCGCGGACCACTGCGACGGTGTGAAGGGAGAGCGCGATCGGAAGGTGGAAGGCAGACGAGGAGGCGGCGGAAATGGCGAGCGGGAGGGAGTGGCGGGTGGGTGGGACGGAGAGGCGGAGCGAGGAGCGGAAGAGGAGGAGGAGAGCGGCGGGGAGGGGACGCGCGAGGCGGTAGTAAGCGAGGAGGAGCTGGGTATGGGGATGCGGGTCCGGGAGGGAGAGGTGGCCGGCGACGGCGGCGAGCGCGTGCGCGGCGAGGAGGCGGCGGAGCGGGAGGCGGTGGCGGAGGAGGTCGGGGAGGGAGTGGTAGGGCGGAGGGAGGCTGAGCGGTGGGCCCGGACTTGGTGGCGCCATTTTGCTTTTTCGTTTGCCGCGGTGCGTCTTGCTGCGCGTAGAGACTACTTTCTCCCATTCATCCACGCTATAAATCTTAGGATTTCTTTTTGGAAAAAGTCTAGGCGTACGAAATTTGTATTACGAACAAAGCTCAGCACGTAGCCGTCCACGTTATCAGAATCGAGATCCTCGTCCTTCATCCTACATTTGAGCTTGAGGCCGGCCAAATCGAACATAGCACGAAGAAAATTGAGGTTCCTCCGGCGACCCTTCAGCAGCCGCACCGTTGAGCTTCTCCGCCGACTTGTGCATGTCTTTTTTTTTTTATTTTAAGGGGAAAGACACTTTATTACTCATTACTATCATACGTGGTACATACACCATCAGGCGGTTCAATGAGCCAAACATGTCTACCTGGTACATTATAGATCGGATCGCACTTCTCGCAAGTTGGTGTGCGTCACCGTTAGCTGCTCTACCTTTATGAACGAAGTCGACCAACTCAAAGCTCGATGCTCTTGCCTTGATCTCATGGACAATGTGACCATACAGGCCACGACCATCTCCTTAGATGCTTCTAATTACATTGACGTTGTCGCTAGCTACTCTGAATTGCTGCAGCATCAAGCCGACTTTTTTTTTTTGAGGGGACAGCATCAAGCCGACTTGTGCATGTCAAAACTAGCAATTCGGGGCGGGTACCCGCCTACCCGCGGGGTACCCGACTACCCGCCGGGTACCCGACCCGATGGGGCCGGGGATGGGGAGCATTTCCCACCCATGGGTGGCGCCCGTACCCGCCCCGACATGAGTCGGGTACGGGGCGGGGATTGAAATCCACCTATGGGGAACCCAGCGGGGACCCAAAAATTGAATTGTATAGTGTAAAGTAGCCCAGCCCAACAAAAAACTGCAGCCCAGCCCGACGATTCTAAACCCTAACCTTATCTCCACTCCCCAGTCCCCACTTCCCTCACCACCCTCCACTTCCCCACGCACGCAGCCGCCACAGCCAGGGCGCACGCCGACGCCGCGCCCTCCCGCTCGCCGCCACTTCCGCTCGCAGTCGCAGCCCTCCCGCACGCCGTGCCCACCCGCACGACGCCGCGGCCTGGACGACGCCCTCCCTCGCCGCGCCCTCCCGCACGCCTGGACGACGCCGCGGCCTGACGACGCCCTCCCTCGCCGCGCCCTCCCGCATGCCTGGACGACGCCGCGGCGTGGACGCGCGTGCTCGTCGCGCCTGGCCTGGATCCGGCCGTCCTGCGGCACGACGACGCCCCAACGACCAGCACGACGCGGCATCGGTGGATTTCATCACCATTTCACCAGCTGCAGGAACGACGAACGTCGCGACGCCGCATCGACGCTTTACCCGGTGGGTACCCGATACCCGTCCCGATACCCGACGGGGACGGGGACGGGGATGGATTTCTCCCCATGGGGACGGGGCGGGTGGGGAATTTTACCCGACAGGTTTGGCGGGGCGGGCATGGGTATGCTCTACCCGCCCCGAACCCGCCCCATTGCCATCCCTAGCAAGTTGGTGTGCGTCACCGTTAGCTGCTCTACCTTTATGAACGAAGTCGACCAACTCAAAGCTCGATGCTCTTGCCTTGATCTCATGGACAATGTGACCATACAGGCCACGACCATCTCCTTATATGCTTCTAAATACATTAACGTTGTCGCTAGCTACTCTGAATTGCTGCAGCATCAAGCCGACTTTTTTTTTTTTTGAGGGGACAGCATCAAGCCGACTTGTGCATGTCAAAACTAGCAGTCCGTCTGAAGTGTAACTTGACGGACTGGATAGCACTGAAGCCAATGTACAGCCCACGGTAGAACAAGTCGCTGACGGGGAGCCCACAGGAGGCCTGATAAGCTTCGGTCCGTGGGCTTTGTAAGTTTCCATGGTCTGGCCCACAGCCCACATATGGTCTGGGCCCTATGCTCGAGCAACGAAAATCTCCATTTCGGTCACGTGGTCGCGGCTGTGGAGGGCAGCGGCAACGGAATGGTTCGTGACTGGCTGGAGAAGCAAGAGCTTTTCATCTCCAACAGAAAATCAAAAACTGAAAGCCTAAAACTAGTTTTAGGTAGAGGAGAGAGAAGATTTTCAAAGAAAAATTGTGCTCTCTTCCAGCAGCATACCTAAATCTGGATACTTATAAAGCTGTCTAATAATAATCAAAACTTCAGGGAGAGTTTCATAAAAATGTCAAGACACATAAAATCAGTAAATAATTACATATTTTGGCAAGGTCTTTTCTGCAAAATTGCCAACCTTATCCAACCCGCAAGCTCCTTCTTCTCTGTCGCACAGAGCATGGTTCTTCTTCTTCGTTGTGCTCTTCGTTGCTCAAGGCTCAAGCTCGCCCTCCTCCACCCCCTCAAGCTCGCCCTCCTCCACACCCTCATGGTCATCCTCCTCAAGCTCGCTCTCCTCCGCCTCCTGAAGCTCGCCCTCCTCCGCCTCAAGCCTGCTCGCCTCCTCAAGGTCACCTTCCATGGCAACTTCTCAAGCTCGTCGCGCCGCTGCGTCTAGACCGGCGGCAGCCGCCTTAGTGAGCCGCCGTGCCCCGGCGAGCCGCTAGCACGTCGAAGCTTGAGCCTGGGCCATCCATGGCGGCAAGTGGCGGATGAGGCGAGGGGAAGACGTCCCTAGCCATCCATAGCGGCGCTGGTGGCCGGATTTGCGATGGCAGGTCAAGATTTGCCAGCAGATGGATGATATCGCGGCGGCGGGCGAAGGATTCGGACTGGGAAATGTCCAGCGCGAAGCAGTTGGCCTTTCCCGCCTGTGTGGATGAGTTTTTGGTTTTCAGGAAGTGGAAACTCAAATATGAGTTCAGGAGAGAGAAATTTAGGTGGAAACCAAAATTTTTTTGGTATTGGTATCCATTTAGGTAGTCTGGAGTTTTTTTTTTTTACCATTTTAACGGTTTTTAAGTTTTGGTAGTCACTTTAGGTGTTCTGCTAGAGATGCTCTTAGGGCTTTGCCTCGCCATTTGCTGGCGCAAGCTTGCCTACGTCATCTGTCCAGTACGCGGGCCGGCCGTGAAAGGATGTTTGTACGACGGTCATGGATATACTGTACTTCAGCTGTAAAAGAATTTTTTTTTCTCATAAACTACAGGAACGAGGCGCCAAGTCGGTCGCACGATTCGCGGGCGCGCTCAGAACGACAACATGCATGCCGAGTAGTCAGTCGGCCGATCTGTCCGCATGCAGGAGTGCCGGGCGGGGCGCGGCCACGCTTACAACTCACGCGACAACAGCGCCACCCGACGATCTGACACAGCACGGAGTACGTAGCAGCTAGCTTCGCCCAAGCAGCGGGCTTGCTCAGTGACAGGTGTCCTTGCTCGCAGCCCAAAACAGCAGATACCTCGGAGTCTTGTGGCGTTATTCGTGCACTATGTATTGGATGCACTGAAGTAAACTTAAGCGTTGAGCACAACAGTTATTAACACAGATATCAAAGTGAACTTAGTTTACTGATTGAGACAGTAGGCGTAATGAACTGAGGCAGTTGCTATATGGTTGTGATCCAAGTCTAAACAAATGATAATACAAGCTGCATCATAATGCAACATTTAACTGTTCTGTGGTCTTGAGTTTCGTTCACTTGAATCAGGGAATATTTATTGAACTGAGGCAGTTGCTATTTCATTCACTTGAATCAGGGAATATTCAGTTTGAGATGGATCCTATGGATACAGCAAGCATGGCTATCACTGCACAAACTCAGGAATTTGCAGATGCACTTTACGTGGCTGAAGTGAGCACAGCTGCTTACAAGTCAGATGGATGCAATACACCAAGGCGGAAGTATAATAAGAAGCATATCCTGACTGCGTACAATTTAGACCCATTCTGTCCTTCACGGAAAGAGTTGTGGTGGAGTAAGATGCTGAAACTGTTGTAAAGGCCGTCGGAAGCACTGCTTTAATTTGACAGATCGAACCTAGTAGGCTTTTTGTTTTGGGAAATTAGGTCCAGGGTCTTACACTACAGGAAACCTGGAGGCTTTTACACTCGGCAAAGAGTTTGCCGAGTGTTGCACTCGGCAAACACCGGACGGCAAACAGCTCTCGGCAAAGCCGGGTTTGCCGAGTGCTTTTTGTCGGGCACTCGGCAAAAATTTTACCGAGTGTCAAAAAGACACTCGGCAAAATAAAGTAACGAGACGGAGGGAAACGGCCGTCAAAAGGGTTTGCCGAGTGCCCTGACGGCAGGCACTCGGCAAACAAAAAAATTTGCCGAGTGCCAGAGGCCAGGCACTCGGCAAACTTTCCTTGTTTGCCGAGTGCATGTGCCTGGCACTCGGCAAATTATTTTTGTTTGCCGAGTGCCTGGCCCCTGGCACTCGGCAAACAATGGTAAGTTTGCCGAGTGCCAGGCACATGCACTCGGCAAACAATGGCACATGTGCCGAGTGCCTCAGTTTTGGCACTCGGCAAAAATATGAGGCACTCGGCAAAAAAAATCGACAGATTGCAATAAAATATTTAAAATCACTGTAACCTGGACCAAAATCACACCAAATCATACATATATGCTCATCATCATCATAGACACATACACATCACCACCATCATCATCACAGGCATTTAAATCATCACAACACATAGAAATCTCCACAAATACATAGAAATGGTCCAAATAGTGATAAACCAAGTCGTCGACAACCACAAGCACAAGTTCATCAAACGTAAGCAAGCACAACTAGTTGGTTCATGACATAGGACTAGAAATACAACTACAAGCTACATCGGAGGGCGATGATGATAAGGATGAAACGGAGAATAAGCATTGGGAGGGGAAACCGGCTGATTGTTCGATCCCGCTGATATGTTCTGCAAAGAGGATATATTACATGATTAACACAAGATTCTAGATAGACGTGCCGACAGGAAGTGGAATGAATCTGCAAGGATTTAGATATACTCACCGGAGTGCCTTGACTCGGACTCGAAGTGCCGACAACAGGAGGAAGAGGTAGTGGCGGTGGTTGCATCCCACCACTGTGCCACTGGTAAAACATCGCCTGCATTTGCCGTTGCATCTCCTCCTGCATCCTTGCATTCTGTTCGTAGAGCCTCGCATCGTACCTCGCCTGCTGTTCCTGCAGCTGTGCCTGGTACTTCGCCTCCTGTGCCTGGAGCTTCGCCTCCATCTCCTCCCGTAGCTGGGCCTACAACATGTCATCCCAATGTTACAATGCAAAGCAAATATATGTCTCAAATCCAACGAAACGACGAATAGAACAGAAATAACTTGGGCTTGGTCAAACTGAATCTGTGCAGCGCTTGGCCGTGGGCGTATGGGCGGGGCTGAGGACGAGCTCCTCGCTCGGATCTGAGAGAGGGTGGGAGTAGAGGCCGTGTCCAGTGTGATGTCCCCAATCCAGTACCGGCCATGCTTCTTACCTCCACCCACCCTCATGATGATCTCTCCATCAAGGTCCTCGGTGCTTGGGTTCCACTCTGGCCCGTGCTTCTCCCTACCCATCTCGGTGTACTGACTGAGGCGAGTGTGGACGGTGGGGTTGCTGTACGCCTCGGGGGGGTCCTCCGGGTTGTAGTCGACCTCGATCGACGTCGCCTTGCCCTTGTGGGCTATTGCCCAAGCCATCAACGGGAGGCACTCTCGGCCCTCATGCGCCCACGACTGCAAAGAAAACAGAAAGATGATTAGAAATTATGCAAAATTGAGCGTTACAAACAACGAAATGAATTCACGTACCCATCTAGTCGCGTACTCATCAAGGGTACGGTTGCCTTGATGGTGTGCTGGACCAGGCATCTTCAAACGCCGCTGCCGGCAAGCTTCGTGCGTCTTCTGCCACTCGGGGTCGCACCACCTACTCACAAAGTACTCCCAGCAGTCCCTGTGAGAGGCGCACCACCACAGAATCACCTACACGTCATTTGACCAAGTTAGATGTTAGTTATTGTGAAACTATGAGAATAACAAATTAAGCGTACTTAATCAAGTATAGAAAACATGAGAATGTCAAATTACCTGCATGTATTGTTCTGCAGCCAGCCATATGGTCCGAGCCTCCTTTTTCTCAATCTTCCTACCAAGTTTTTTGGCGTAGTAGGTCCTCACGGCCTGGACGCGTGCCTCGTAATGCATGTCCGTAATGAGTTTAGGACATGCATCGTACACCCGACACACCGCACGGTCCCTCCATTCCGGCTCGACCCTGAAAAAATCCTGCACATTGACGCGATGTATACTTTCATTATTTGAAGAATATCCAATGAACGAGATGTATTGACCAATTCAATGTAAACAAGACTTACCCACAGCTCTCCAACTACCCGGTCCGCCACGGTGCGAAAGTCTCTCCCATCCTCGTCTGGGACATCAGCGACGCATTTGTAGTGGGCCCACGTCAAGGCCGGCTCCTGCCCCCCGTCGCGCAGTGGCACCATGCCAGGAAAGTGTCTCCTGCACAAAAGGCCGAGGATGCCAGCAGGAATACGTTCGTGGTCACCCGGAACGATCGTCTCCCAGCCCCTGCCCAAGTGATCAAGACAATGATTAGTTTCTATTGAGATTTGAAACATAGCAAATGACTTAAAAGTTAAAGTTACTTACTTCTTCCCTTTGGGTCGAACCAACGGGCGTCTCTCAACAGGGATCGGTCGCTGTGGAAGTCGTGCGGGACCTCGCTCCCACACTTGAGGCACGTCCTCAGACGCCGCCTCGTCCTCCCCGTCCTCCTCCTCCTCCCCGTTCTCCTCCTCCTCCTCCCCGTCCTCCTCCTCCTGCTCCGGGGCCTCCTGCTCCGGCTGCTCCTCTGAGGCCTCCGAGGCCTCCTGCTCCCGCTCCTCCTCCGACTCGTGCACGGAAGGAGCAGGGGACGGTGCCGTCGACCCCCTCCCCCGACGCCTGCCGCCACCTCTGCTGCCTCGAGCCTTCATTCGACTTCTCCCACTTCCAGACCCCTTAGCTGCAGCGGACCGCTTCCCAGTCGCCTTTTGGTAGAGGGACGTCACCGTCCTCATCACACCACCACCCTTGCCCACCATCTTTGATCAATCACCTGCAATTAACAAGATTAAATCCATCAGTATTTCGAAATATATGCAAAAAAAATATAACATGTAATAGAAAGTAACATAGTATTGCAAAAATTAAATTAACTACTACGGGCCATACATGTATTAGAAATAATCATCAAGATCAGGATCTTGTGCATTGTTTGCCTCATCATCGCTATAATCATCAAGGTCCATATCATGTTGCACGTGTTCTGAAGGCGGAATGTCATCGTCGTCTAAATGTAATCGCTCAAGTAATTTCAAGTCGTTCGCATTATGAACCTCATCTCCAGCATGGTCATCAACAACCGTTTCATTGTCTACTTCCATTTCGATCTCTTCGGTTAAGTCTATCACAAAACCCCCTTCTAGCCCATCTTCTTGGAAGAACTCTCCATCGACATATGTGTTTGGGTCTACATTGTAATCTTCATTGTTTGGGACCGGTAGTTTGCCGTGTGGCGATACCTTGTACACAACATCCCAACCCTTGAGACGGTCGTCAGTTTGGCACGGGTATGGGAGATAATAAACTTGTGTGGCATGTTGAGCAACAATATATACATCGTCTCCTGGATAGACGGATGACTGTCGAATTTCGACTAGCCCAAGATTAGGGGTCCGTCTAACTGCTTGAGGATCAAACCAATGGCATTTGAATACGACAAGAGGGAGAGGCTTGCAACCATCAAAACAAATTTCGTATATTTCTTCAACTCTTCCATAATATTCGACCCCATCGTCACCAGGAGTAAAAACTCCGGTGTTAGTGGTTTTACGATTAGGCCGATTCTGCTCGTAGCTTGTTGTGTGAAAGCGGTACCCATTAACATCATAGCTTTTAAATGACTTGACCGCATAAAGACAGCCCTTGGCAACCTGTCTTAACTCGGCATTCATTGTCGCTTCGGTTCGGGCCTGCAAGTTCAAGCAGGATAGTTAGCTACATTATTCGCACGTACGAGGAACTTGTAATGTCATACTAAGAAAATGCTAAATACCTTCCTATTGAACCAAGAAATGAAATCGGGCAATCCATTTCCTGCACCGTTGCAAAGAAGGGTATCGACATCATGTGCGGTAGGAGGCACTTCATCATGCCAGAATACATCAAGAAATCCCCTGTAGCAATGAGGAACAAGTGGGTTGGATGTGGAACAAATGGGTTAGATGTCTAATTATGAAATTTGTTCATAACTTACTTGATGTACACGTCCACTTCTCTTAGGTTGGTCAGCACATACAGCATGATCGTGCGCCACTCTGGATATGTCAAGTTCTTCTTAGTCGCTTCACCTCCGCGCCCGTATTGCCCTTGGAAAAGGCTGAGGGTCGATTCCTTTTCGTCAACGTTGTAACGAGAGGGTGGAAAATGCACACTCGGAAGGTTGTCAGAATAGTATTTTGTTGTGAAGTTTGACACCTCCTCCAGAACGTGTGCCTCTGCAATGGAAGCTTCAATTTTGCATTTATTTTTACATTTCGTTCGAAGAACCTTTTGACACCGCTCAATTGGGTAGCACCAACGGTTCTGCACAGGCCCCTCCATTCGAGCCTCATACGGAAGGTGCAAAATCATATGCACCATCGGAGTGAACAAGCCTGGTGGAAATATCTTCTCCAACTTACAGAGCAACACAGGCGTCATTTTTTCCATTTCTGCAATCACGGAAGGTGATATCTCCTTAGCACAAAGCTGGCGGAAGAAATAGCTCAACTCTGCCAGCACTTGCCACACATGATTAGGGAGATAGCCTCGAACCATCACGGGAAGAAGCCGCTGAATCCACATGTGGTAGTCATGAGTCTTGATCCCGTTGATTCGCATAGTAGCCAAGTTCGCTGCGTACCCATCAGGAAACATTAACGTTTTGAACCATTCTAGTACTTCCTTCCTTTGGGGCCTCGTCAGGACGAAATCCGCCTTAGGTTTTCTCCATGACTTGCCGGATGCAGGAGGCGCCATGTCTAGCTTTGGTCGATTGCACAAAGTAGCTTGATCGACTCTTGCCTTAACATTGTCCCTTGTCTTATCAGGAATGTCCATGATTGTTCCGAAAAGTGGAACGCCTAAGCCATGTTCAACGTGCATTAGGTCAATGTTATGTGGAAGAAGAAGGTCTTTCATATACGAAAGCCTATACAAGCCACAGATCTGAGTGAAGGCATGTAGCTCACCATATCCCACAAAACCACCGTCTGTTTTATCGACCTTGAGACCATCTAACATAGCACTCACCTGCGCACCTGTCAAGAACTGCGGTGGAGGGTTGAGAACTTGGACACCTTTCGTAAAGTTCTTTTTGTCTCTTCTGAATGGATGGTCAAGAGGGAGGAATTGTCGGTGTTGGTCGAACGAAGAAAACTTGCCACCCTTCTTCAACCAAATCCACCTCACAAGATGCTTGCATACCGGGCAAGGAAACTTTGAGTGAACGCCCCAGCCACAGAAACAACCATACTCCGGCATGTCATGCAGAGAGTAGAAGTACCAAACATACATTCTGAAGTTTGTCTTTGTAGCTTTATCGTATGTCCATACCCCTTCCTCCCAAGCACGTTCCAAATCATCAATCAGAGGCTCCATATAAACAGACATATTACTCCCCGGGTTTTCAGGAATTATCAACGACAAGAAAATGTTCTGTCGTTGAAAGATGACACCTGGAGGGAGATTGAGGGGTATAACGAACACGGGCCAACAACTGTACGGGGCAGCCCCCATGCCATATGGATTGAACCCATCTGTTGCCAGGGCCACACGTACATTACGAGCCTCCCGAGCTTTGATGTGATGAATGTTATCGAATCGTTGCCATGCTTCACCATCAGATGGATGTACAAGCTTATCGGCCTTGTATCGAACTCCATGTTTGTGCCATGTCATCTGTTTCGCGGATTCCTCGGTCATGTACAGCCGTTGGATCCTCGGTAAGAACGGAAGGTAGCTTAGGATCTTCACGGGTACCGTGAGCTGCCTTTTTTGCCCATCACCCGCGTCTACCTCCATGAACCTAGAGGACCCACACTTTGGACAGTATTTTGCTTCTGCATGCTGTTTCCTGAATAAGACGCATCCTTTCGGACAAGCATGTATCTGCTCATATGGCATCTTAAGTGCACTAAGCACTTTCTGTGCCTCATACATGCTTATTGGTAGAATGTGACTTTCCGGAAGCAGGCTGGCAACAACTGTCAACGTAACATCGAACGCGTTCCGACTCAAGCTAAACTGGAACTTCACGGCCATTAGACGTGCAATGGCATCCAGTTTTGAAACCCTGGTATGCCCGTGAAGAGGTTTCTGTGACGCTTCAAACATGTCATAGAAGCGCTTTGCGGACTCCTCTGGCTCCTCCTCCCCCCTAGGTTGTTCACGGAACTGGGCTTCCTGATAGTCCTGTAACTTGTCCTCCACCTCGCCATCAGCATCACAATCATCGACGCGTTGTCTCACGACCTCCTCCCTCAATCTATGGGCTTCACCATGGTAGACCCACCGGGTATAGCCTGGCGTAAATCCATAGTTACCAAGATGCAACCCCATCTCCTCCTCTGTCTGCTCCCTTGTATTGCCGCAACGGCTGCAGGGACACCAAGTCTTTCCACCTTTGCTGACATTGGCAAATGCTTGTTTCAAGAAAGCAAGGGTCTTGTCAACCCATTCACTTGTTTCAGAACCCTTCCTTGGACGGCCCGTGTACATCCACGCACGGTCATCCATCTTCTATCATATGACGGAGCAATTTAAAATTCATTGGTATCTACACGATGCATACAATGTCTAATAGGTGAAGATAGGTCCTAATCCCACCCGACAATGCGTAGATGGGGCTAGTTTCCAAGGTCTACTCCGGTCCGAGACAGAATTTCGGCAGCACCTCCCCGCTGTTCTCCAAAT
>RWGY01000223.1:0-15813 GCA_007726485.1 Eragrostis curvula
ATATTACCTGCTTAACTCCCTTTTTGTTGCCCTCCCTTCACTACCAGAATCCGTCTACACTCGGCAAAGGGCACTCGGGGAAAGGGTACTCGGAAAATCCTCTCTTTGCTGAGTGTTTTTTTGTCGGACACTTGGCAAAGTTTTGCCGAGTGTCATTTTTTACACTCGGCAAAGTGTGATTTGAAAATTTTAAAAAACGTCAAAAAAATAGCAAAAAAAAAAATTTAAGGAGGGCAAAGGGCACTCGGGGAAGGGTACTCGGAAAATCCTCTCTTTGCCGAGTGTTTTTTGTCGGACACTTGGCAAAGCTTTGCCGAGTGTCATTTTTTACACTCGGCAAAGTGTAATTTGAAAATTTTAAAAAACGTCAAAAAAATAGCAAAATTTTTTTTTAAGGAGAAGGAGGCCCCCACCTACCAGCCACTATCCCCTGTCATGAAGTCGCACAATCACCACCTCACGATGAGGTGTAACCTTCTCTACCACTGCACCACTTACTCACATGTGCCTATACTTTGTTTTGATTCCACACATATTATACACAATCGAGTGTAAATTGCTTGTTTAAGGCTATAAACGGATTCAAACTAAAAAGGTATTAACTACAATATTTCATAACTTTTCAAGATCTACAACTTTCATTTTGGTAGTTTCTCCATCAAAGGTAGTTTACAAAATTTGAATTTCAAATTTGAGAAATTCAAACTTAGTTTATGTTGACAAGATGATTTCAAATAAAAAAGTTGTCAACTACAAAGTTTCATAACTTTTATATATTTACAACTTTTATTTTGGTAGTTTCTTCATCCGAGGTCGTTTGAAAAATTTAATTTTTCAAATTTAAGAAATTTAAATGAATATTTTGGTTGACAAAATTAAATCAAATTAAAAAAAAATTCAACTACAAAGATGTAAAATTTCTGAATGTCTACCTTTTTTATTTTAGTATTTTTTCATTCAACATAGTGGTAGTAACATTGTTCACAAATCTTATATATCTCTCTTATAAGTTTCATGAAACTATACGAGAGTTGTAGATTTTTTGAACAATTTTACTATCACTTTATTGAATCAAAATATAATCCAACTAAGAGTTGTAGATCTTGAGAAGTTATACAACTTTGTAGTTCAATACTTTTTATTTTGAATTCATTTAGGGCTTCAAAAAATTATCTAAATAAGTTTCAATTTCTCTTTGCCGAGTGTTTTTTTTAATACACTCGGCAAAGGAGCCGAGTGTTTTTTATTTTGACACTCGGCAAAGTAAAAACTTTTTTCGAGTGTAAAAAAAACACTCGACAAAGAAAAAACATTCGGCAAAGGTAGCCTTTGCCGAGTTTTTTTTTTTTTGACACTTGGCAAAGGTGGGGACACTCGGCAACTAGCGATTTCCGGTAGTGCTTTTTGTTGGGAATGTGTTTATATTGATGAAAACCCTGTGATCCTCTAAATGCTATTTCAACATCGATGTTTTGATGTTTTTCCAGTTATCTTTGTGGGAGAGCCGTCTATTGCAAGTTTTATATAACGTTTTGGGCAAACTAGCTAGATGCCATCAACGAAAATGCATCAAGAGATCCTCACCGTACGTGTAACATGCACTTCTTTTGTGAGAAGGTTTCTGAAGGGAGGTTCCATACTTCAATGCTTTAGTTTGAAGTGGCAATGGCTAAAGAAATGTATAATGCGTTTGTTAAATCAGGGTTCATATATCTTTTTTCTTTTTGAAATAGGTCCATGCGATCGAATCCGTGATAAGAGCGGTACCTACGGTACGCACGTACTCACGTAGGAGTGTATATTGTAGAATTGGTAAACAATGATTTGTTGTGTACCGTAGTACGTACGGTGATCGCGCCGTCATTTTCGTTCTCCGTTTTTATTCTGCACACAAACCAAGCTTTGCCTATAAAACCTCATTCTTGGGCTGTTGGGATTCACTATTCAGGCCAAAAATCCCAGCAAACAAATCTTAGCTCGTCTTCTCGGATCACCGCGGCGTGATCCAAATGGCACCGAAGAGGAAGAGAACGAAGCCCACCATGCCGCCGCCATCAGCATCCACGAACGCGACCGCAACAGTGCTCGCCGACGACGAACTCCTCCGCAAGATCCTCCTGGGCGTCGAGTTCCCCACATGCCTAGTCCGCGCCGCCGCCGTCTCCAAGCGCTGGCTCCGGCACGCCTCCGACCCGGCCTTCCTCCGCCGCTTCCGCGACCTCCACCCGCCCCGCCTCCTCGGCTTCTACGTCAAAACCGAATCCCGCGGCTCCCAGCAGCGCCTGCGCTTCGTGCCGCGGCCACAGCTCCCCGGCGAGCTCGCCGCCGTCATCGGCCGCGGCAGGTTTGACCTGGCCGACGACATCAAAGCTCTGTCCGACTGCCGCAACGGCGACCTCATCGTCTTCGCCCGACGCAACTTCTCCCTGTACAACCCGCTGCGCCCCGAGCGAGGCACCACGGCGCTCCCACCCCTCCCTGTCCCCGGCGCCGTCGCTCGCCAGATGCTCCCTGCCGACGCCGGCGACCGCACCACGGTGAGCTTCGTCCGCGACGACCAGCGATCGCTCGTCCTCCTATCCGAGGACGCGCAACAACCCGAAGCGGCACGGGCAACACACCTCATCGAGCTGCCCCAAGAGTGGAGGATTTGCTCGGTCGGCTTGCTCGCCGGCGGCAAGCTCTACATGATCGGCACGGTAGGCTACATTCTCGGGATCGATCTGGCGTCCAGGAGCACGTTCCAGATCAAGCTCCCAAGAGGAGTGAAGTTCAATGCCGATGAAAACTTTGATCTGTCACGCGCTGATGGTGGTGCCGGATTCTATCTCGTCCACGCAAAGAATTTTCAGATTCGTGTTTGGCACCACCGTACCGGGTGCAGCGGCACTGGCAAATGGAAGCTGGTCGACGAGATCTGTGTCGGGCAGGCGCTTGGTGACCTTTTTGAACCTTATTGGTGTTTGATGAAGGATGTTATTGTTTACATCTGTGCGGTCGGGGACAACGCGGATTTTGTGATCTTTCAGATACGGCATCAAGTGTTTCATCTGCATGTTAAGAGCAGGGCGGTGGAGAAGGTGTTCGAGTCGGAGGGGTCTCAATATCCCTTTGATGTCCGTCCGTTCATGATGGTTTGGCCCCCGACCTTCCCAACAAGGAATGACAATGGACATGATTAGGCTGGATGATGACTCCAGATACAAGGTACTCATCAGTAAACTTCAGATTATATTTCTTCCAACATGTAGGCTTTTAGTAATATATACACAATAATTCTATTTTTTTAATTAACCCTGTATTCATTAGTCATACATCCTTTCACCTTTGCTGCAAGTTGGTATTTACCAAATCACTACAATACTGCAATATGGTTTTAGTTCCCTTGCGACGAAACCACGCACTATAACAAATCTGTTAATCCATGACAAATCAGGAGTGACGTTTAAAGCAACCGTCACAAACGCTACCATTCTTGTAGTGATGTAGATTTTGCATTCAGTAAAGTTGGGCAATGCCGCAGAGATGTAGATTTTGCATTCAGTAATATGTAACTTATATATTCAACTCATCCACACAATGGGAAATTCATTGATAGGCCGGGATTCCGGTGTCCCCCATTAGAGAACATTTTATAATACAACATATTGCATTGTTTCAAAATGACACACAATGAATTTTCTCCTATTCGAGAATTTGTTTCCTCCTATTTAATTGCAACCCCATATTAATTGTTGATTTCTTCTCTCCAAGATTTAAAGATCCCATCCGACCCTTCTCTCTATCTGCTAATGCCCCTCAGCCCCATTATTTATTATGTATTTAATTCTTAATTTATTTCATGCTTACCTCATTGTAGCAAGGTGGCAGGTTGGTCCAGGGAAAAGACATGATTGCAAAAGTTCTTAGATGGTAGTGGAGGATTAAGACAAATTAATTTATGAACCTTCTTTAGTCGCAAATTTGTTATATCGGTTAAGTTCTGTTCAGCAGACCTGTATGCCATGTTAAAGGATGGATTATTTACTGAATCTTCATTCTTTATCGTGGATTCATATGGATAAATTGTCATATGGAGTGTTGCGCTTGTCATATGGAGAAATCATATTATTGAAGCTCATCAACTGACTTGGGTTTAGAGTTGTTTTACATGAAACAAGGCTTTCGGTCAAGAACTCTAAATATGAGCATTACATCATGGGAAGACTAAATATGAGCATTACATCATGGGAAGATTCGAGTCGCCCTAATATATGTGACGTAACTGATGTAACAATCTCGGTTTATACTTTATTACGTTCACAAAGTGCTATGCTTTGAAGAGTTAGCTTGTTCAGCTTAGGCTTGGACTTTGGAGAGCTCGCTTACCGTTTTATTCTTTGGTCACTGAAGTTTATACCCTGAACAAACTTTCATCATGTTATTAAAGTTTGATACACTTCCAAGAACTTGTGCCTTTTATATTTTGTCATAAGTTACTGAAATTTGAAGATATGGGAATGTAGCAAGTAATAACGAGAGCAATAAAAATGAAAATAAGAAAAACAGAACCGGGCCGCGGAATGAGCAGAATTTGTGCGGCCCACCCATTTGCTCGCAATCCTCCATTTCGGCGGAACGGAAAGGCCCTTTCTCGTTGCGCTGCTCCTCTCCTCCGATCCCTCCGGCGAGGTCGCCATGAGAGCGGGGAGGAAGAGGACTAAGCGGAGCCTGCCGGCGGCGGTGTCCGCGGCCGCGATATCGGTGCTCTGCAATGACGACCTTCTCCGCGAGATCCTCATCCGTCTCGACTTCCCCACCTGCCTCGTCCGTGCCGCCGCCGTCTGCAAGGCATGGCTCCGGCAGGCCTCCGACCCGGCCTTCCTCCGCCGCTTCCGCGACCTCCACCCGCCCCGCCTCCTCGGCTTCTACTTCCACACCGGATCCGGATTCTTCCAGCGTCTGCGGTTCGTGCCGATGCCGCAGCCCCGCGAGCTCGCCGCCGTCATCCGCCGTGCCCGTGTCAGATTCGACTTGGGCGACGGTCCCCTGGCTGTGTCGGACTGCCGCAACGGCCGCCTCATCGTCCTCAACTGGGGCAAGTTCCAAGTGCGGAGCCCGCTTCACCCTGCGCGAGGCACCACCGCCGTTCCCAAGCTCTACACGCATGACACAGCCTTCCGCCCGCTGCTACCAGAGGGCGCCGACGATTGCACTACGGTGGCCTTGATGCGCGATGACCAGAGAGGTTGGATCCACGTATACGAATCGCAAGATGGAGCCTGGGGCAAAAGGCGCGCGTCACACCTGATACATCTACCGGAAGAGTGGAGGAATTGCGCATTTGGCTTGCTCGCATATGGCAAGCTCTACATGTACCGCATGGTCGGCTACATCCTTGGGTTAGATTTGGCATCGAGAAGCTTCTTCCAGATCCAGCTTCCAGAAGGAGTGGAGTATGAGTCCGATGTGAACTTAGTGATGTCACGCGCTGAGGGTTGTGGATTTTATCTCATTTGTGCCAAGGATTTTGAGATTCTTGTCTGGCACCATAGTACAGGCTGCAGCACTGGCAATTGGGAGCTGGCTGATTCAATCTGTCTGATTAAGGTGCTTGGCAACCTTGTGGATCCCCTCTTCTGGCTATCACGAGATCTTACCGTTCGAGTGTCCGCAGGTGGCGACAATGCCGATTTTGTGTTCTTGCAGATTGAACACAAGGTCTTCTACATGCATATTAGGAGCAGAGCCGTGGAGAAGGTGCATGACCTGCAGTCGTCTGAATTAGACTTTGACATCCATCCCTTCCTCATGGTTTGGCCTCCGACGTTCCCAGCATTGAGTTGAATGATGAGCATGATCTGGCTGAGTGATGATTCACTAAGGTTCCTCTCTAGTTATCTGCATTATTTATTTTCAACTATTGGTACGATGTACTTTGATTTCTCTCCAGTCTAGGTAAGATTGGGATGTCACTGTGACTAA
Organism: Eragrostis curvula; assembly: GCA_007726485.1. Classification (NCBI taxonomy): domain Eukaryota; kingdom Viridiplantae; phylum Streptophyta; class Magnoliopsida; order Poales; family Poaceae; genus Eragrostis; species Eragrostis curvula. Next base: position 5,965 of record RWGY01000223.1, read on the forward strand.
GGTATTATGATAAGCCCCATCATGGTGATAAAATTTTTAAAACATGCTGCACTGCTCCTGCATCTGTTTGCTGAAGTATCAGATTTATGTATCGGCTCACAGCATTAATATGGTAGCAGTTTCCATCTGTTTATATCTTCTAGCTTGTTCTGTAAACTCTGTTTATGGATTTGTTATTGTGCCAAGGATTTTCAAGTCATGCTGCTTTGTTTTTCAGTTTAGTACAACTCTAATTTCTTTTTATCGCTAGTGGGCACGCGTACGTACATTTGTTATTCCACTAGTTCACTTCGATAAAGTAAAACTTGTACAATAAAATTGATACATCAGATAAATTTGCCTTTGCATTAGCAAATAGGAAACTATCTTATGATGAACAGGAGAGGAGAGACATCTTCTGCATCTTCTGCCTCAAGCGCCATACCCATGAAATTTTGCCAAAGTTGGATCTTTAAATTTTTCATGTTGAATCCAGGGTTGGACCTCTCAGACACCATGTAATTCCCTTACTGAATTGTTTTGCTGGGCTGACACTGGAACCAAGCATTGCAATTTGTTGCAGATAGTATCTTTCAGTTCAGATTATTTCAGAGTCGCATAAGCTTTACTTGTCTGTCATGGTACACCTGAAAAACCAACGTTCAATGTCAAGTTGTCCTTGTCTTGGTTATCACCAATGCAATCAAAGTAGTCGATGTAGTAAATTTGTTTCTGGTCTCCCCAACTCCTTTCATTCACCATCAAGATTTGAGACATTTTTTGGTCAGAAATGTTCCCTTCCATTTAGAATCCTTAACTGAATTCTGAAATATTCATTCGAAACATCAAAGGGCTCTAGGAGACGCTACTGAAACTCTGAAATATTCTTCCCGAGCGTACAACGTTGGGGAGACGAATCTCCGAAATCCCTCCTGTTCTTAACGTGGACTGAACCTTCCATTTAGAATCCTTAACGTGGATTCTCCCTTCCTCTCTCCTCTACGGCCATTTGGGATTCCCCAGTTCCGGCTGAAACTCTGAGAGACTGAACCTCCGAAATCCCCCCTGTTCTTCTTCCTTCCGACTGAATCCGGGGAGGATGGCGGCGAAGACGGTGTCGTCGCCGTGGAGGAGCTGCAGGCGTCTGGGGAGTCCATACTGCGGCAGAAATAGCGCCTCCAGAGGTGATCCTAGTTAAGAAGATTCTGCCTCCGGTCCATGGCAGGATCTACATGACAACCATCTGTTGGCGCGTTCTTATGTTAGATTTGGCAGCCTCAAGCATTTCTGTTATCCCACTTCTTGCCAGTTTGAGGACAAGCGACTTCAAGCTTTCATGTGGAGAGGATTCTGGGCTCGTTCTCATCCACGCGGAGGGATCTTTGTTCGATGTATGGCACTGCAAGTGGGATAGCAATGGGCACACGATTGGCTGCTGGTCGTTGATGCAGTTCGTGTGCATGAGGCGTGCAATCGTCATGAGAATGTCATAGTGCTCGGAGCTGATGGTAATCTTGAATACGTGTTCCTGGGGCTTGAGGTAAGTCGGGTTCTGGTTAGTGTGCATATAAAGAGCAGGACTGAGAAGGTATATGATGACATGAAGCAACATGATATAGACTTGGTAAGAATATTTCCCTTCATGATGGTTGGGCCTCCGATCTTTCCAAGATCAAGGGAGGAAAATAATCAAGAGGAAAATCTCAAATAATGTTTCCAAGTATGACCTCTTTCTTTAGTTTGTTTGCTAGCTATGTCTGTCATAGTGGTATGCTTTTGTTTCCGTAATGAGGTAACAGAAATGATGTACTTGAAAAGAGTCGTAAGGGTGTGACCATATGATGATCTCATTTAGAACATAGAACCTCATCATTTGAGGATGATCATCTCTGTCTAGTTGGCAGGTTATGTAATTTAATTGATATATGCACTTCAGTTTTAACTTCCTTCAATGTTTGGTCCTCTCGTTGTTATCATTTCCTTTTTAACAATTCCTCAAACAACTACTCACACAAATAAATTGGCGAAAGACATTAATAGCACTACATTTAAAGTTTCTTTCTTTTTCCCACCTAAAACACATAGCCAATCTAATTCTCTGTTCTGGTATAGTTTGCTCAAGCTTCTCTAGTATTCTAGAGATACTATGAGCAGGTGAACATGATTTATCTCCATTTAACTGCATAAGCTATTTTCTTCTTGTGCCTTTATGTCTTTGGTGTACTTTGATTTATTATGGGCTTTCTTTGATTTATACGGGTCTTCTAGCTGGTACCTTTCACTCAACTGTAAAATCTGATTATCTTTCTCGGCTTACTGATAAGCAAGCTCATTTAGTTGTTATTCCTCTAGTTTACCTTAATAGACAGTAATGCATCTATGGTTGATAATGAAAGCCTAAGTAGCTAAATTCATATTTGCAATTACAAATATAAAACTAGCTTACGATAAGCCTTTCCGTTGTATCATTCGTCATCTGATAGCATTTTCTGATGAATCATTATCTGAATCACTACGTGTATGCTTTTCGTTTTGTGAAGCCAGTTAAAATTACTTGGTCCGTTGAAGTAACAGAATATGTGATGGCTGGCTGGTTGCTTGAGTGCCAAATACTATTAACTCTATAAAAAAAAATAGATGTCATCTAGCTCACCAAAATTTCATGCTTCATATAGTTCAGATCTTACACCAATAAGGAATGGATTTAGTAGTTCAGGGTGCAAAATGAATGGTTTAGACCAAGGCTATTTTAAGGCCACCTAGCGTGACTTTGTATTTGACTGTAGTATTCCTCCTTTTTTTTCGTTTTGTTTCTTCATGTAAGATACTACATATATGGCATGGCAAAATAGAAACAACTTTGTCCAGGCCCAAACTTCATTGTCTTTTTATGATATTCATCTTCACGTTGTCTTCCTTACTTCTGTTGAGCACCTGGAATGATTCATCTGGGCCAAATTAGACGTGTCAGATAATGGCAAAACCAACTGAGGAAATTTTCAGATGTTCAAATTTTCTCTGCCAGTAAAGTAGTATATAGATAGAAATTAAACATTGGGCACATGGAATATATTGACCTTGTATGGTGACTATGAATAGTCAGATCTGAGACGGCTGACTGTAGATCATTTCTCGTTGTAAAATGTTCAGAGGCAATCGGTTGCTTAGGTTGATAGACCTGCTGTAGGCTAACCCAACCTTTAATGACCTTATGTTGTCGTTTTGCCCCCACCTTTATTGTTCAGAGCTTGAACTGACCTGAATACCTCTGAAGTTTTGTTTTCAAGTTGCTGATCATCTGGTGGATGCGGACCATGGGGCTGTCTCTGCATTTTCCCTTCACTGCAATACTAATCTTTCTTGCGAAACATGAGGATAATATCCCTTGGGCACCCCATGCGATTAGTATCTAATGTTATTTTGTCTTCCTTTTGAAGAGGTAATTAGGTTATTTATAAGAAAGAGCTGTTTTAGCACATGCAACTGCTACAGGAACTTATATGGTTTTTTGTTCAAATTTAAATTAATCATCACCCTGTTCGGCAGCTGCAGCTGCGGCTGCGGCTGCAGAAAAATAACTGCGAACACTGAGTTGCTGCTGAAGAAATAACTGCGAACATTGTAGAACATTGTAGCTGCTGCAAAACAGCTGCTGCGAGGTGAACAGGGTGCATATCGAGTCGGATTCTCCCTACCAAACTCACCTGCTTCATCATTAAGGCACACGGTACAAATTATGACTATCAATTATCTTCATCCAAAAGCACATGTACATTCACACCAGACAGACATGTATCAATATCAATATGCTTTCGTTTGCAACAGCATAAATCTTACCTTTCATCCACCAAGTAAATTTTGAAAATATACGTTCTAATGAAACATCAAGGACGATAGGAACACTTCACAAAACAGAGAAACACATGCCGCTGCTCAGATTTTAGTACAACAAGGATTCTGAAAATGGCATAATAAAAAGGTAACCACTCACTGAAATATCACCTTGAAGAACAAAGGAGTAGAACAATGTATTTCACTACATGTATTTGCAATATTATTCCTTCTGCACAAAGGAGTACAGCAATACAGCATCAGTTCTGGAGAGGATATCAAGAAGCAAAGGCAGACACAAAGCAATACAAAATTTTACAAACTTCACAGAAACAACATAGTTTCTGAATAACTAAAATGCCTCCGGTAAATTCTAACGGCATGTTGTGGCCATGAAAGTTTCACATATTCTGGCCAGCAGAACTACACCAAAAAAGTAACTACTCACTGAAATATATCACCTTGAAGAACAATTAAACAGTGTCTTCAAGTAACAGCCACGAAGTGCTCGGATTTCCTCCAACAATCAGTACCAAGAGAAAAAAGAACATTTCGAATAATCAAATTCAGCTGACTACGTGATACATGCAAAACATCTGGCATCCCTACACACATAATCAAGATGGACAATGTTTAAGAGTGAACTAAGCTTGAAGTCCTGTATGCTGTTCGTTCCAGCCATCTTGTTTCTTGATATTCATACTACTGAGCACAAATTTAACCTTCTCTTCTTTAAGGCACAACAAATCTATTAAAAGTGCCATTTTACCAATTGTAAATGCCAAAACAGGAGTTTGTTGCTTCCACTTATTTCTCCTATCTCAGGTTCAGACAGAATCTGATGTCATGGGTCCAGTACCGGACCCATGAGAACTAGCTGCTGACAGGCACAGTGCGCTGAGCAAAACTGAGCAACTGCTTGCGCTGATCCTCATTGGTATGGGGGAGACTGGCACGCAGAAGTTCTACCGGCATTTCCCTACTTATAGCTGCTGCGGCGGCGGGCGCAGTATGAACCACAATATCAAATTTACTCATACAGTACTGCGTAAGCAGCCCAAAGAAGGCGTCAAATGATGCTTGCCACAGAGCTCGGTTCTGCATGCTGTAGGTAGAAGCAACATGCTGATTAGTGAGTAGCTCCGTTGCTCTATCCAGTACAGATTTTATGATGACAGAAGCCCAATCACCAGCAGGTGATCCAAGGGGCCGAAGAGGTGGTTGCAATGACGAACATACAATAGCTGCAAGGCAAGCACTGAGATCGCTCAACTCCATCCGACAAACACATGCAGATGTAGCACTTGCAAGTTTGGTTATTGTCTCAGCTGCACTGATATCCGAGGGCATAATACCAAAAATAAATCTCAGATGCCGGAATACTGCCATGCAAGCGATCCTTGCAAGCTCACTGCCTGAAGTAACAAGTTCAAGGTAACGGGAAAGTAGTTTCCGACCCTTTGGTAGAGTGACTATGCGGAGAAACACAAGATCGTCATTTGAAGACAAAGGTGCGTTCTTGTTAGGTGCAAGTGGATCAACTAATTGCAGTGATTCTGCCAGCTTCTCAAGGAGAGCCTGTCTTCTGTTGCGGAGTTGCAAACCACCATCTTGCTGTTGGTTAAATTGTAGCAAGCGATCAATATCTACATCAAGTAGTAGGCAAAGTCCATCTTCAATTGTGATCCTAGCAGCCAGCATAGGTTCTTGATCAAGAGGTTTTGATGCAGATTTTTCAATGTTATCGCTAGGTGTAGAGGCTGGTTCAACATCAAGAAGTGGGCGAGGCCTGCGAATCGAAGAAAATGGAAGCCTACCAAGAGCATCAACTTGGAGATAGGCATGTGGCTCATCCCTACTGCGTGTGCGGGAAGATGGATCTCTAATCAAGGTTGGACAGAAGTGGTGCTTTAGTTGTGCACCTGCTGATTTTTTAGACAAACAAGCTTGATGGTAGTAATCATCAATATATGGGTCATTGATATGAGTGGCAGCTTGCTGCATCCGTGCAATGTTCTCAATTTCTTCAGTGGACATGTACTTGGACCTGAATCGTGGCCACCCATTATCCATCCTCATATGCTCGTAACCTTGGTGAGGATATCGTTGCCCCTGCCTTCCATGGTGCAGCATTGATCTTGCCCTTGGATCACTCAAGTCAGGCATAGCGAAATTTGCATCAAATCTACTCATCACTTGTGATGGAGGATGCTGAGGGCCAAACATTTGCATGCTTTGTGGCGGGGAGTGCTGGGGACCAAGCATCTGTGCATGCAATTGAGAGAAATGTGGTGGAGACTGTTGAATTGGTAGCATCCCATGTTGTTGGCGAGGTGGTGGCATTTGAGGTGGCATCGGTCCATTTGGACGGTGCATTTGATGCTGCATGCCTGGCATAAACCTGGGACCATTACCCCGCATTGGTCCATTATTCAAAACATGATTTTGTGACACATTTTGAGTTGCCAGGCCCATTGAACCCATATGAGCCAGATCCCTACCAAATCGGGGTCCTGGAGGTGTACTTCCATGAGGGAACTGAGGAAGAGGTAGATCATTTTGTGCAGACATAGGCATCTGGAATGCAGTGGGAGGGGATGGCATGCTCATATGGTGTGGCTGACCAGGTGAAGAATGAGATGCTCCACCAGATGGAGGATACGAAATGAATGATTTGTTAGGAACAGGAATTGGTTCAGTATTACTGTACTGAGGCTCTTGTTGAGGGTATGATGATGTTCTGTGCAACGGAGATGGCTTTGCTCCAAGAGTAGGTTCACTAGGATTGTACTGAGCATCTTGCTGTGGAGATGAGGATGTCCTGTACAGTCTTGAATCAATGAAGTTAGCTGACTGTGGTGGTTGAGACCACCAATTCTTCTTATCGAACCCTTGTTCAGTGTCCAGTACAGGCTGTGTAGGCCAATATGAAGATTCGGACTCTTGCGGCCAGTCTGCATTGGAACCTACATACATTTAGAATAAATGTCAAATCACTAATTAAAGAAACAGAGCAAATCAAAGAGTGAAATAAAGCAATACCTAGAATCAGAAAAGAGAGCAAATCAAAGATTGGAATAATGAAGATAACAAATATCATATATTCATCCCATTGGTCATAAATGACAAGGCTACTTCAAGCACCCCTCCATTTCTGATTTGGGAGATGCATTTTTGTTGGGAATTAAGGTATGAAACAAAAAAACCGAGTGGTCTATGGTGTTATTGTCTTGGGAAAATGAGAGAACATAGTTGTGCGGGTGTTTACTTACATAAATTTAGGACAGAATATTGCGAACTAAAGCGCAAAAGATATAAAATAGAAATGAAATTACATGCATGCCTTAAGTTTTGAAAGGAGCACATCAAATAGTAATGGTTGCTATAGAAAGCAAGGAATACGCATAATTTTACTAAGTTCGTGATATTGGACAGTCCTGTGAATTATGTTTTATATTTCAACAAGCTCCTTACACATCCATTGTTCAAACACATTTATCATCTGGAGACTGAAGCATATGTACTCAAGAATCATATCAGCAACAATTGAAGAATATAAAGGTAACTGAGTGATATGGGTAGCTACTTACTTTGTCTAGAAACAGATCCCCTGTGACTAACTATCCCCGGCTGCTTTGGTTCATTAACAATTCTGGTCAGCTGAAAGTTAAGATAGTTGCATCAAATAAGTCAACCTTAACCATCAACAAAGAGCAAATACAACAAGACAAATGCAAATAAGAAACACATTTTGAGGTAAATGTAAAAACAAATTTTGCAACTCATGTAATCGAATGTGATAATAAAATTTATGTTCTACAATCCTTTTCAAAGGACTCAAGCACATGTTCTGTCAAATCAATCCCAAAACCAAGTGTCTGCATATTGGAACATGGCTCGAAAGAGTAAACTTTCAAATAAAGCAGACCTTGTTGAATGTTCCAGCTAGATCATCAACATCAGTAAACGAACCCAAACCTTCATCCTGCAAAAGAAAGTTTGATCAACATGAGCGGTTGATAGGTGCTGTGAGGCAAAAGAATATGCTGCAGGTCCATGCTAGATCTTTACTGGATGAACATTACGGTTACACAGTTAATGAACAAAAGCAGGACAGTAAAGAGCCACATCAAGTATTAAATAAATAAGATAAAGCTAGGCGTTGCTTGAGTGTACAAACTGAAATAAACAATGCAGTCAACAATAATATATGTCTGTGACATGATTGCTCCCACAAACATAAAATTGATTATGTTTCAGGCTTTCTAGGCTCTAGCAAAAGAAGACAATGCCAGCTTTCTAGGAACACATAACATATTTGGCCATTTGACTACATGAGTTTCCCAGGGCACCTAATGACATGAAACAAAATGGAAACATAAAAGGGCAAAAACATAGTGGTACGCTTATTTCAATGAGAACTGCCCCTCATATCCAGAAGCTCAAAACCTTCTAACATAAAAGGAAGCTTTATAGTAATGGTAATGTCCAACATTTATTCGGCTTATAAAGTAACCAATATGGCGCTTATTCATTGTAGCTTTTGGGGCATCATTCATCACTTTGAACACACGTGAGGTTTGTTAAACATAGAGATGGATTGTCTATGCTACCTCTAACAGATTATCCCCTCCATAAGGAGGGTACTCCTCATCGCCTGGCCTAATAAATGCATCACCACCACCATCATCATCCAATCCACCTAGCTCAACCTCCTCGACCACATTGTTGCCAAAGAATGCATACTGTGATGCGTCAAATTTGGTATCGCCTGCATCGAGATATTAAAGAATCCAGCAATCACTATTAGATGCTACAGCATAAAAAAGCAAAAGAAAACACTAGATAGAGCAGCCCAATGAAAATAGTTACAGATTAAAACAGCCAAAAATGAGTCCACCGTGGAATGTTAGACAGAGGGTGAAGAGATGAGCAATCATCAAAACGTCTTAAACTATTATTAAAACAATAATTAAGAACCATACGAGTGCTAAAAAAACTATTACTACATGTCATAACCCACACAAAATGCAATCTGCAAGTAAAAGCACAACTAGTTCGCTCAAAGAAGCTTCAGTTACAGAGTTAGGAGTACTAGGGTGATTCCAAACTACAGCAGACCAAAATTGATTCTACAATAGGAAACTAAGCTCATCAACTAGTATACTCCAATTAATGCTGCAGACTTCAACTGCCATGAAAAACATGGAAACACCGCAGCCCTTTCAAAATTATTAGCTTTATTGGCTCGTTCAGTCAACTAGAGAACTGAACCTAATCAAAGGCGGCGAGCGTTGGCGGGTTAATTCACCACTCGGACCAAATCATTGAATCAATGAACATCATATCCCTAGCAAAGAAAATCCATTGTCTTATTTTAGAATCTGATTCATTACGAAATCACGATTTTTGCTACTACAACGAATCGAACACACGGAAGGTCAACAGAGGGAAACATGGTTCCACCAGAACCCAATCGCTATCACAAGAACCTCTTCCCCCGAATGATAATAATGCACTCTAACGGGAATCTCGATAAACTATGGGGAAGAAATCGACTGAGTACCTGATTCCATGGCGCTCCAAAAAATTCTGGAAAACAGGCTGCTACGAGCAGAACATCCCCACCAAGATCTCCAAGAACCGAATCCTCCCGCGGCCGGATTGGATTAGCGCCGGGCCGCAAACAAATCCGCAGCTAACTGCACGGAGAGCAAGAAAGACATGGATCTGATTTGGTAGCTCGCATCAACGAGAAGGCCGGAATGAAACTCCTCCGAGAAAAATCCAAGAAAGTTTCCTTACCACCAAGAGAAATCGAGCTGGATGGATCTCTGGCCCGCTCCACGCCAATCCAGGAGACGGTGAGGTGGACAATTAGTACGGCGAGAGAAGAATTGGAGGTGCGCGCTTACGCGGGCTGGGAGCGGGAGGCCCCTACGGTGGCGGCGCTACGGTGGCGGCGCGGGCGAAGAGAGGGGTCGGGGGCTCGACGCAACGGAGAGGTGCCCTAGAGGTGGAAGGGAAGAAGCCTTTTTA
>RWGY01000224.1:0-13891 GCA_007726485.1 Eragrostis curvula
AAAAGGTGACACCGAAGGGTTGCTCTGATCAAGTTGTCACATTTTCAGTGTTAAGAAAACATGTGCCGAAGGGCTTGCTCCTAGAGATGAGGTCGAAGGGCTTGCTCCACAAGCGTAAGCTGGCATAATAGTGTCTCAAACTCTGGCTCTCAAACGACGCTCAAAAGGGAGTGGGAAGGGATATTGGGTATACCCAATTATCCCGAAGGTTTGATCGTCGCTTGAGTTTAGAGTTATTTTCGTAAAATAAGCATATATTACTATGCCAGTGACTTCTATTGTTCTTGAGGTGCCTTTTGAACCAGGATACAAAACTAAGACATGCCAAGTGACTCATAAAGGTTTTGAGTGAAGAAGACGAAGCTTCAAGACATGATCCAAGAATTAGGAAACCCTAGGAACCTTTTGTAAGGCAAGACTAGGTTCACGTACGCGCTCTTTTTTCTCTAGCCCTGTTTTTCCCACAGGGTTTTTGGGGTAGAGTTTTTAATGAGGCGTACGCGCATCGATGTCTTTGCTTAGAAGTGTTAGATAGGTTGTTGCCCAATTCTAGTTTGTCATCCGCTCACTCCGTTGTTCCATCAGACCTCGCAGGTGAAGGGCTGATATTGGAGGAATGGGCCAACAACCTCAAAAGAGGCCCATGAAGGCATGCAGCCCACCAACAAAATGGAGAGCTTCGGGTGAACAGTAATGACACTGGATGAACAGTAACATCTTTGGACGAACAGTACCCTTGGGTGAACAGTGAATCCGAAGGGTAATTCAGGAAAGAAGATGATTCGAAGATGGTTAACAAAGGAATAGTAGGGGTAAAATAGTCTTTGTACATTGAGGTCTGAGGCGGGTGGACTCTATAAATTGCTGCTAGGTTATGAGGATGCAAACATGATTTACATTATCTAAATTTGGTATAATAGTAATCAGATCATACATAAATTTATCCTTGGTGCATGAACGTAGAGGTTGTTTGAGTTCACCTATTGTTATAAATTTTGCATTTGTCGCTATGATCTAGCACGTATTCTATTATCAACTCATGTTGTACGTTTCCCACTATCCAACATTATTATAAGAAGCTGCACCATACGCATACAATTTCATATCTTAACTAATGACCAAGGTTTTCAACGTATGTAGTATGTAAACGTATATTTGTAGTTGCTTAAGAAATAAAAGTGAAGGATGTCATTTTCCCTATACGGACCAAACAAATTTGGTTGCTAGGAGTAGTCACCAAACATGTTCACAGGGTGGGTGGTCAATGTAAAACATGACTCTTATATAGGAGTAACGCCCTTCTCAAGGTCACTTCATCATTTTAATATAGAACCCTAATACTTCTGAGTGTATTACAAATATATCTTACGAAAACAAACAAAACAATTAGCAGTATCCTAGGGACCAAAGTCCAATCGCACCACCGTAGCCTCCTTGTTTGAATCTGATCGTTTTGCATGGATGCATGCAGCACGCCTCGATCTAAACAAATAACCATGCAGGACAATTATACTTCCCTATTCTTAGCCCCCTGATTAATTTGCTAGTGTTTCCATCGGTACACAAATAACCATGCAGGACAATTACCGAGCTGTGTAGCTTATTAAAGGTGGACTGCAACGTGAGTTAATTTTTTCGGATGAAAATATACTTAATGTTTAAACTCATGCTCCCAGCGTACAAACTCCTTTTTCTTTATCACGCGTGCAGACTCCTTTAGCTTTTCTTTCCACATATTTTTCTTTTTTGGTTTTTGTTGAAGGGGTAGGGTTATTTTAGACAGTTATTTTGCGTAATGGCAGTAGTGGGTAATTTTTTAATATATATGAGGGGTAGTTGCTTTATTTTTTCGATTAACGTGGTAATTTCTGGGCCTTGAGGATTAACGTGAAAGCTTCTTTTTTTTGTTCTTTTATTAATGTAATAGATACCCAATGCTTATCACCTCCATAGGGCGCTTGGTAGACATAATCAATAACCTTGATACGTAGGGTAATCACTCATTGAATTGATGCACTAGACATCAACCAAGGGACAGATTGGCCGGAGAGAGGGGAATCCTTATGATCTGAGGAATCAGGCGTTGCCACGAAACGTAATGCATTGGTCTAACTTATGTCTTAACGTTCGACTCTTCGTCTCGAAGAGGGGAAATACGGTGGACAATAGTGCCGCATTCCTAGATAAGGATTGTGGTGGCACAACGGCAACGTGCGTACAATTCCATGAAACTTTTTTCTCTACTTACGGTCGTGCACATCTATCCATGATCTGAGAACCCTCCAATTTATTATTGTTCCTTTGCTATTTCATTTTTGCTTCGTCAATTCCTACAAGCTATTTCTTAGTCTTTGTAATTATTTTAATTTCTCCATGTAGTTAATCATACATCACGTGTCTTAATACTTGCCTATGTTACATAGTTGTTATGGTAACAGAGTTGCAGCTATTTTCAGACGGCTTGTTAACCTTGGCTCCTTTTGGTTTTATAACCTCAATACTCCTTGGGGGAAGATTAGATACTACGAACCTGCCCTCTTACATGGTGTGTATGACATGTCATTGCCTGTGAGCCACTTCTACTGCACCTGAGATACCTGAATGCCCAGGACAGTTGACCAAGCTGCCGCCCCGCAGCTTGGCTGCAGCATTGCGGCATTAATCCAACAGATGCCGGGGCTCCACAGTGGCTTCCCTCGTCACCTCCCTCATCACCGGATGGATCTGCACCTGCTGGGGCACCTCCTAGGGCTCCTCGAACTCATTGAGTGATGATGAGGACTAGGATGAAGTCCAATCCCTCTAGCAGCACTAGAAACCGGCCTTCAGGCCAGCCCATGATCTCCACAAAATAATAGTCCTTGCAATAGGTTATGGATGGTGTACTACAGCTTGGCCTGATTGCAAGATCTGGATAGGAGGCATTCATTATCCTGAATGATGGTGAGAGGACAGAGGTGAGAGAAAGACCTCCTGCATCAGGGGCTTGATCTACATTGGGGATTGAAGAAAGTGGGCGCAGGGAGGGCAGGGAGCGGAACATGAACGGGTGGCAACCACCACCGTGGATTTTCAAAAAGCATATGATAAGATAAAGTGGCATGCTACTTTTCATATGTCGTCTAGCAATAATGGTTATTGCTATAAGAGTGTCTGCATTCGATCGGAGTCTCGGCAGAGGCTTGTTTAAGGATGAAATCAGTTTGAGGTAAGCATGGTTTGCTTGCAACACGTACTACAGGATAAAATACCCTCTTGATGACTAGCTCCAATGAAAGAACAACCCAGAACCTGAGAATAACATCGATGCATGACTGCTGGTTTGATGTGTCAGAGTATCCGTTTGCTATTCAAATACGGGACTGGTCGATATTGAGTACTAAGCAAGGTTTTCAATTTCATTTTGAGAAGAATTTCGTCACTCATTGAAAGGGACAAAATTTCAGTTATCTCATCCAAATGTTCAAATCGTTTGAGTGAATTTTGTTGAAGTGAATAAAATGAATGACCTCAAACAAGCCCAGGTTCGCTGACACTACAAGAAATCTTATGATAGATGACGTTTTGTTTACGTCACAAAACTAATAAAATATGTCATTGATTTACATTTGTGACGATCTTGTGACGAAAAACAGTTTGTCACCTATCATGCGTGTTTAACCATGTTCTATGACAAAAATTTGTGTTCTCGTCATAAAATTTTTGTGACAATCAAGCCACTATCGTCACAAAACCCAACATGGCCCCATGACAAGCAGCCCATCCCAATAGAAAGCCCGCCATATATTTCAGCCAGTGCTGCATTCCGGCCCATTATATTTTGGCCTATGAAACCTTTACAGGCAACGGATGTTTTTAGCCCAGGCCATTTTTCTTTTATATTTGCACCGCTGTTGAAGCCCATTAGCTGTTTTTATCGCATAGAAAGCTCGACACAATTTTTTTTCCTTTTAGTTGCCATACCTAACATTAATATCAAATATTCCAATTCTGTGAATTTCATAGTACAATCCATACCCAACAATACAAATAATGTCACAATATTTACATCAGTTAACAATAACATGATCCATCAATAACACGCATCCAGACTCCAAACATCAGATCACAATGACATAAAAGAATAAAACATCCACAATTTACATCCACAATCCAGGTTGCATGATAACTGATGAAAGTAAACACTAACACAATCTTGATCTTCTTGTCAAATCTCAGACCATGCTTGCTCCTCTTCTGAAATCACAAGTGAAAGATAAAGATGTCAGAAAATAAGAACAAAGACTCTCTGAACGAGATAGCAACTAAAATTAGTTAGTTACACCAGAGAAAGCTAAGAATATTAAGCTTCAAAAATCTGTTCTTATCAATAATGCCGCTAATATAAAATAGAGAGGTACATATCTAGAAACTAATATATTGTTGGCACTTGGCTGTCATATACTTTTGAAATACTAGATCGGTGAGAAAAGCTAATGAAATAGCAGTAGATAATGATGCCAAACAAAATAATCAATAATGGAAAAGAACTGAAAAGCAATGGTAAAGAAAAGCATTTTGTTCATACAGAAATGGAAAGCAGACAACAAAGTTATTTGCAACTTAAATCAGATGTTGCAATATCAGTGTCATTATTCTATTTGCTTCTGAACAAAAGAACTGTCACTGTTGCAATATTACGGGTGGTTCCATTTCTTCAAAGACAAATTTATTTAACCACTAATTAGCACTGAGTATGTGAGACAAGAAAATAATACCTGTAGTCTACAGATAGGAGGCAACACCTTGTTTGATTCCATGATCCAAACTGCAAAACAAAAGAACCTATTAAACTTAGATAGAATGGCTCCCAACCTACACAGCCTACCTCCTTAACATGAGCCCATTTTCAATCTACAATTAACATTTTTAAGATGCTCATATACCTGCATTTTATTGATAAATGCTTGTGGGCAGGATATACTAAGATTCACCCACTGCAAAATCTGCACACATACATGCTCAACGCTTCTCACTTCTAGACTTCCTAGTTCATTAATTTCTCAACCAAGAATGATCTGCAGGTGCTACGGAATCTAAACAAGGATTAACACAAACTATTTGACGGCAATTATTCAAAGCTTGCAGGTTTGGGTCATGGTGTGCTGCTACCTGCAACCACTAAACCAACTAGCTGAAGATGCCAATCGAAGTAGGAGTTAAAGGAGATGCTACGGTCCTAGAGATTGGCCTCGGAGTGCTGTTAAAGTATGGAACTACATCAAAAAAGGCTACGATACTCAGAAACGAGCATTTGGTCGAACAGGTTACGGGCAACAAACAATCTCGCCTAGAAGAAAGAATACAGGACTTGGATTCTGGGGCTTACCGCGGTGCGCAGACGAATAGTGGATGCCCCTCCGCTGCGGCCACGGTCGCCGCCTTCAGAGGCCCCAGCAGCTGCCGCAGATGGCGATGTCGCGCCGGCCCAGCCGCGGGGTTGGCTCCAGATCTCGAAGACCGCGCGGGACTGCGGGAAGATGTGGGGGAACCGAAAGCTGGACATGGCGCAAGGGTAGCAGGTCACGGCGTACCCACGCGCTGCGCCCGGCATGCCTAGCTGCTCGAAGAAGTCACGACGTGGATACTTGAAGCTGCAGTACCGGGAGTAGGGATCGTAGTCGAAGGAGTGGTAGCTGATCTGCCCCAGCTCGCCGTACCGGATGAGATCCAACCGCAGCAGCGGATGTAAGGACGGGAGCAGCGGGACAGGCGGCTCGTCTTCGTTGGCTCGCGTCCCCGTCGTTGTTGCCAGCGATGCGTGGAATGGCGAGGGGGCGGCGGCGGTGATGCGTGGAGTGGAGCATGGCTGTAGCGGACAAGCGAGGAGTGCGGGGCAGAGGAGAAGGGGATTGCAGAGTGCGGCGAGTGCGGGGCGGCGGCTAGGGTTCGGAGAGTCACGGTGAAGAAATATATACAGCGTATGTTGGCCACAGGTGGGCCACACCTGTCAGTTGCTCAAACGAAGAGGCATGCCGTGTAGGGTGGGCTACATTAGGCCCAACAAGAGACAATTTCTGTTTTTCTTTTTACAAATACCGATTTAAAGTTTATGTTTGTGTTTTTTATATCTCCGGAAATATATTGAATTTTAGACTCAAATTTGTTGTGAGTCTGTAACAATTTTACTTCGACCTCTATTAAAGATTAAGAATTTTTTGACAAATATTTTGTCATGTAAGTGTATTAAAACTTAACTTAGATGATAAGAAAATTTTTAAGTGGACATGGATCAATAGTTTTAAAAAATTATAGAAACTTTACTGTACCTTTAGGTAGCTATGATACATGTCTCCGCCAAATTTCATATCCAATCACGTCTTGTGTTGAGAGTTACAAACAAAACAAATAAATAGATAATTTTTCAATTTTTTGATCTTTTTTATTTTCGAAAATATATTGAATTATGAGTTCAAAATTCTTGTGAGCATGTTTCATGTTGCATTCAACCTCTGTGCATATTTTCTAATTTTTTAAAAGCTTTTGAAATTGTATCTCTATTGAAACCCAAGTACGTCATAGACATCATAAGATGTTTAGAACCAAATTCAATGCAAAGTGAACACCAACATCTCCACCTATTTTCTAAAATTTCACCAAAAATACTATGTGTAGAGATGGATAATATGTACTTGTTCACAAAAAATCATTCCTCAAATCGGAAATTTTGGAGAGTTACAAAAAAGAGAAACATCTAATGAATAGTGACTATAAATGAATTGATAGGTAAGTGAAAATTTTGTCTCAAAGAACATGATGTAAATAAACCTAACAAATAGATCATGAATTTAGGAAAAAAATAGAAAAAATAATATTCTGATTTGGATAATATATGAAAAAATTATACATATTTGAAATTTTAATTGAGAGTCAAAATGAGAAATTGACTGCCTGGGTAGAACTGCACCAAGAACTGTTGGGCCGACTGACTCTTACCTGAGCGACTTGTGCGCTCATTTTTTTTTTGTGGTGCGGGTGGTAGGGTGAGCAAAAATTGCATGGGCCGATTTAGCAGCCCATTAGCCTCGGGCTGACACGCCTACAGTTCTGTAAGCAGCGCATGCTACAGACTTGGGCTGAGGCTGAGTACATGCCATGACTTGGGCCGATCTATTTGATTTTCTTTGCTAAAAAAATCTATTTGATTTTTCGACATAAAATAATTGCTCTGTCATTAAAAAAACATAATATAATTGCTACAACTACATTTCTACACTTTGCGTTATGACATGGATTTAAAAAAATATAACCACAATTACTAATAAAATAAATATTTTACTATTCACTTCTCTTGTCTAATGGAATCACCTAATGTAAATTATATAAATAACTTACAAATCTTGAAATGATAGGGCGTCACAAGTCGCATGTTGAAATATTAATTCGAATGAAGATTATTTTACCAGCTGAAGCACCAATTTTTATATCTTTTGTTAACCAAAATATTAGTTGTGGGACCCATAATGTGAACTTGAGAAAAACTTAGTTACAAAAATTAAAATCTTTACGATTTTCTACAGCCATAAAATTGTGACGCTCAAAGTAAATACCGCATGACATACGAACGTTCGTCACAATGTGGCTTTAGTTTGGTTTGTGACGATTTCTGCTTGATTTTTATGACGTGCATTTAACTTTCGTCACAAAACATATTTGACCTCTCTGAATCGTCATAAAACAACATCTCTTAGTGACGTTTTGATCGATCGTCACCCCATAATCGTCATAGAAGGCTAGAATTCTTGTAGTGTGATATGGTTAATCCTCACGCATGCGAGCGACAAGTCGCGAGTTCAAGTTCTTTTTGGCCATGGGGCCAACATGTTAGCGACAGAAATATGTGTGAAAAATGGTGGCCCAGGGGATTCGACCCCTGTTGCTCCCAGGTTGCAAAGACACCCGTTTCGATGATCCTGCCTCTATGTACATGATTTGGTTAAACTCTGTGGTACTTAAACCATCAAAATTCAAATCCGTATTAATTTTATTGTATCAAATGGGCCTATTTTAGTGTCCACCGAAACAGACGAAATTTTGGCTGATATAAAATTCCCTGCCAGGCTGATACTTCCCTGTGATGTTATGTCTGGCACATGAAGTAATGAGGAAAAAAGTACAGTGGATGAAGTCCACTAGGGACACTATATAATGATTGGCATGCTGGAAATAGTATATCAAACATATAAATTCTCCCACGTGCGATGAACAAGGGCCCCCTCTATTACCTTAATTTATTTTTGTTTAATTATGCATTCGCCGTCGGAGTAAGAGCCAGCAGAGAACGAAGAATCTTCCGGCTGCTCTTAAAGAATGACCCAGGCAAGGCACAAAGTGATGGTTTGGAATAAAGTAACCTATGCTGGCCGGCATCTATTAGGAACCTTTGGATTACTTTGCACACTGATGACGATGAGGGAAGGAGCAAACCGAAGGCACAAAACAAGAGAACCATTATGGTACATTACACTGATACTAGATATATACTGATATGGAGCTAATATAGCCATTGGTTTATTAGGGTAGTTTTGTCACTTGCCTATTTGACAAGAAATTAACATGATATCCCGCACGTCCTTTGTGTCCCTGTCAGATTCCATTCCCCTCCGAACCAAAAACAACAAGGTCGATTCTTCCCTGGCGATGCAAGTCATCAAGGATGCTGCGTCCGGGGAGATTGAGACCACGGTTCACAGTTTCGGTCATACCGGCAGGTACCAGTATTTTGGTCATAACAGCCATTCTGATGCCGGTTTTCTTAGGGTGGAGGATGAGTGTGGTTGATCCCATCAGGTCAAGGTCGCAACTAAGGTAAGCAGAGAGGAGGCTGATGAAGTCGTTTTTGATGGTAGGCTAGAAGGTTTCTGAAGAAACCAGGGCCGAATTCGTCCGGCTGTATGCTTGAGTTGGCGTTCATTCCCCAAAGTGCATTTCAGATTTTGTCTACGTTGAAAGAAGAGGACATTTCCCTCATCCACAGAGTGGGCTAGACAGAGGTCATGGAGGGAGAAGGCCCAAGATGCGGGAGACATTGAGCCCAATAGAGAGCGGTACAAGCTATGGAGGATGTCGATTCTGCGTTCTTGGCTCGCACTACAAGAAAATCGTTGATCCATGACGAATTAGAGATGAGGTTCCTAAAGAGTGTCACAATTTATACAACACTCGTGACAAATTGTGGTATTTTCGTCATGAATTGCACCAGGCGCAGCCCACGTTAGTATAACTTGGCCCAAGGCCTGGTTTGCGAAACCCTAGCCGTCTCGGTCTTCCTTTCTACTGCTGCCGTCCTCCCTCCTCATCTCTTCCTCTCCCATGCCGCCGGGCCACCTCGACCTTGTTGCCTGGCCACGATGGCCTCAACACGCCGGACCAGCGTGCGCTGACCCGCCGACCGTCGCGCCTTGCGCGCCGCCCCAGCCCGCGGCCGCTGCTGGCCGAGCCCAACCCATGTCGAGCAGGCAAAGGCAGCGCCTACCCCGCCCGCCCTTCCACGCCGGGGATGGTCGGATCCGTGTTGGGGCTTGCCGGATTTGGCGGCGGAGCTCGAGGATTTAATGGCGGCGGGGCCAAGGTCGGCGGCGAGTATTGAGTCTGGGTGGCCGGAGCAAGCGGCTGCGGCAAGCGCGCGGGGACCTGGTCCGCCGAGCGGCTGCGGCGAGCGTGCAGTAAGCCTGTGCGGTGAGCGTCTGCGTCAAGTGCCTGGGAGCTGTTCTGTTTTTCAGGATTTGGGATTTGTTTTTCTTTCTGTTTAGGCCATGGCGACAGTCGGCCTGCGGCTCCAGTTCTCATTGCAAGATCTGCAGGTACGGAAGTTCTATCTGATCTCATCAATTCAATCATGGTTTTTAATTTTTTTGATTCAGTAGCAGTGGCGGAGCCAGCCATGAACCATAGGGGGGGCCATGAACAGAGAACTAGCACAAGCCGCAAGGTGCAAGCGTATTTCAGATGCAAAATATGTCGTATTTTGAACTAGAAGTAAAAGAAGTTGCTAGTCGCTCGCCACAATTCGGAGTCCAGAAGGCCAATTCAGTGACCATGGCCGTTCGGCAGCTGCAGCCGTAGTAGAAAGTGTCGAACTAGGCTTCGAAATAACATTTGAACACGATGGAGAAAAGAAGGGAACCTGCATGCAGCCTTTCTGCGATTCAATTGAAGCGGGGGGAAGATGTTGGCAATTCATTCCATCCGACGAAGGCTGCATGCAGGTTCCCTTCTTTTCTCCATCGGTGCTAGGGGGCCGGTCGAGGCATCGCTGTCAAGCGAGCTTGTAGGGAGACGTTTCCTTCCTCATCCTGGTAGATGTTGCCTCTTATTTGGGCCTCGTTGACACGCATTACTTTGAAACTAGGGAGAGCATCCTCTGAATTACAGAGATACAATTTGGGCCTTGTTAATATGCACGAACTAATGATACAGGAGCATGTCCGCATGTGCTCTCTGGATCGGCTTTGGAAGTCATTACTTTGCGCGCAGTTTGCACACGTACGCGTCGCCGCGGCTGCTGGCTGAGCGTCGAATACAAGTCGATCTTCAAAAATTTTCCGATGGCAAGGGGGGGCCGCGGCCCCGGCTGGCCCTCACGTGGCTCCGCCAGTGTTCAGTAGAAATGTGCCCTATTAATGTGTATTTTTGTGGAATATTTTCAAAGTTAGCTTCTACTAGGTAGCCTAGGACATTATAATTCGATCTTGAACCCCAAGTTTTTTACCCTGTCAGTTGTGATGTAGTACTACTGATGATGCCATCATGGACTAGCTGAAAATGGTGTTGCTAAAAAAGCAATTTTGCGTAGTGATGAAGTTGTTGCGATGCCGCTGATTGAGTGATTCAGATTGTAGGTAGCAGTAACTTGTAAAGGCCACTAGACGGTGTCATGTGGCAAGCTGGTAGTTGTTCTAGTGGAGCGCACTGGTGGAATTATTCAAGTGAGACTTTCACCTGTCCAAGAAGGATATTGGTAGTCTGAAAAGCACCCGTGTAAATTTGCTTCGTTTGTCCAAGAACGATTGTGGTGAACATGTCCAGTTTCATTTGAATTCCAGTGTGATGAACAGAATTGTTTAGTTGTCTCTAATTTACCATTATGCAACCTGCCCTCAAGTTCTAACAAGTACTTTGAATGAGGGACGCGTTCGCTTGTCAACAAAGATGTGCACCAACATGCATGTCAGACGATTACAAAATCTGGAAGGCAAGAACGATCACACATTGTAGGTAGTGCTCAAAACATAAGAGAATCGTTCTCCAAATTCTGTTTTGTAGTCTTATGAATTTACAATGGTATTTTGTTGGTAAAGTTATTACAGGTTCAATTAGTTCTACTGTTCTAGTGCTTTTCTTTTGTTTGGTAATTGTATTGTATTCCTCTACTTACAAACTGTGTATTGCCAGATATAGCATACAGTTGCCCAATGCTTCTCGGTGGACAGCTTGCTGGACAGTTAGCCGGTATTCTGCTTGAAGATCTGGACACTGAAGACATTTGTAGAATGAGGCTTTAGTTAGTTATACATGTGTATTTATCTCCAAAAAAAAGTTATACATGTGTATGGATGTGCAAAAATACTTTGTTTCTGTGTATTGACATTCTTGTGAATGAGAATATGATCAATATATTTTACTTAAAAGAGCTCTGTTGTTATGGGCAATCCATGTGTGTTTTATTGCACAATGTAACGAAACTTGTCAGCAATGTAAAGGTTGAGGCAAGCATGCAGCCATGTCATCAGATTGTGACGATATGAATTCGTCACAAGGCTTGGGCCTGGACTGGACCTGGGCTCCTCTGTGACGATTAAGAAACGTCACAGAAGTTTCAATCTATGACGAAAATTTAAGGATCGTCACCCGTGTGATTTATGATGCGAGATTCATGATGAATCATATTTTCGTCACAGATTTAGTTTTATGACAATTTTTCTTTGGTCTGTGACGAATTATGATCGTCATGTATCTCTTGAATTCTTGTAGTGTCGTGAACTCGACACCGTCCTCCTCCTAGATCCTACTGGAGTAATACAATCAGCAATTACAATCAGTACGATATACTTGTTAACCAGTGTGATATATGGAGCGATACAATCAGCTGTTGAAATGTATGAAGTTAGCCTGAATGCCTTATCAGTTAACTTGAGTAGGTTTTTGGGCCAGTGCAAGAACAGAGCAGCAAAGTAATACACGAGGCAATGCAAGTCGCGCGCCAAGGAGTGCAATCTCTCGCGGCATCCCCGGTACGACCTGGCTGATGCTCGCCTTTATTTTTCCATTTCACTTCACATTGCCCCATCAAGTCCACCAAAACCCTCGATTTGAGCTTCCACGGCAATAGCCAGCTTCTCCCAATTCTGCCGAGACCCACGGCACTCACCGAGGATGATATTGTCCTTTTGGGCAAGTCTAATAAGCGTTGGGGGAATGGGCCTAAGGTACATAGGAATGTAAATATTGTACCCCACCAAGGGTGGAGGGGCTTTACACCCTCCCCTTCCTATAAATATGAGACCTCTAAGGGGACTGGACCCTAGTTGATAACACAACACTTGTCTGATTCCTCATGCCTTTGTCCGGTTGGGGAGCATCGCCTCTTGTATTTCCCCCCAAAAAGAAGCTGGTAGGCCCTGACAAGAAGTTCTTCAAGCAAGAGCAGACATGTCTCCGCTTCCACTGCACCCAGAGTTAGAGCCAAAACATATATCGATATACGTGGATGTGACGATGAGCACGGCATGCGAACAGGATCATGGTAGCAACGCCAGCCCTCCGGAAAAGGGCTAGGAAATTATCTCATTACATCAGCAGGAGTTGGCAGGGAATAAGAGGCAGCAGGATCATGGCCACAGCAAGCGAATTGCCCTTAGCTAGCCGCTGCTGGTGATCATATTGTACGGCGTCAGACTAGGATATACTAGATAGTAACGAATCTATTGAGGAACCAATATTATAATCATCAATCTGGTGATCATATTGTTTATTAAAGGACGATAGGTACAAACTTATTGGCCTGCAAATCATATATAGACGTGGACACATAACAGTAAGTACTAATGGGCGGACGCGGCCTGCCCATGCATATTATTCTCGGGAGGGAGCTGGAGCACTACTGTGACCTGGCTCATTTTTATTTATATAGTTTATTTATTTTTTCAAGCTACGTCACCACGACGCCACTCACTAGATTCCTCTGCTTTTGGACGGCACGTCATTGCATGCATTTGCCTACTGGTCCGGCCCGTGGCCGTGTGTCTTCTTTCCCGGGTTGGAGGTGCTCTGCCACTGCATGATCGCATTGAATGGCGGCCTGCATATCCAGATAATAGAGAATTAGAGATCGATCTATGAGGCCGGATTCATAGATAGATGTTGGTACATACACATAAAAATGTATACGTACTAGGTAAATGTCATGCTGCCTTGCACGGCAGATGCCCCCACGCAGGACGTCAGTGAGATTGCGGGCCTCATCATCTTGGTGCTGATGGTCCAGCTGGAAGAAGTGGGGCACGTCAGACCTCCAAGTTTGCCACCACAGTTGGAATCGCTTGTTGATACCGTCCAAGAGCCCGACGGCGTGCTCATAGACAGCCGGTCTGGTCTTCCCTCCTTGTTCATTGTGCTTCCTTGAGCACAACCTGCCTGTGGACCTCCTTGCACCATCGCCTCCATCGCTGGCGTGCGGAACACGGCTTCTGCCGGTAAGCCTGTAACCGTTGCACGCTGCATATAATGGCTCGACAGCCATGAGTAGATGCATCCAACACCCAAGCCCTCCTTGAGGATGCCCACCATCGCGTTGATGTCAGCATCGATGCTGCCCAGGTCAAGCAAGGCCCTCGGGATGGCTGCATTCCAG
>RWGY01000225.1:0-55580 GCA_007726485.1 Eragrostis curvula
AAACACTCAAACATGAGTTCAACTTGCGGTCGATGCAAACCGGGATGGTTCCGGAGCCGTTTTGGTGCATTATTGCTGTTCATGCAAAACGCACCAAAACGGCACAGGAGCGCTCGTTTCACTCGTTATGATGTTTTGATGTAATTGGAGGCTTGCGCTAGGAAAACACTTGCGGACGATGCAAACGGGATGTTCCGGAACCGTTTTTGTGCATCAGTGTTGTTTCAAGCAAAACGATGCAGGAAGCGCTCGTTTTCAGTCGTTATGAGATTTTGATGTAATTTGATGGTTCCCATAGGAAAACACTAAAAAACATGATTTACTTGCAGTCAATGCAAACCGGGATGTTCCGGAGCCGTTTTGGTGGCATTAGTGTTGTTTCATGCAAAACGCACAAAACGGCACGGGAAGCGCTCGTTTTCACTCGTTATGATGTTTTGATGTAATTGGAGGGTTCCCATAGGAAAACACTCAAAAACATGAGTTTACTTGCGGACGATGCAAACCATGATGTTCCGGAGCCGTTTTTGTGCAACAGTGCTGTTTCATGTACAACGATGCAGGAAGCGCTCTTTTCACTCGTTACGATGTTTTGATGTAATTGGAGGGTTACCATAGGAAAACACTCAAAAACATGAGTTCACTTGCGGTCGATGCAAACCGGGATGTTCCGGAGCCGTTTTTGTGCATCAGTGTTGTTTCATGCAAAACGATGCAGGGAAGCGCTCGTTTTCACTCGTTATGATGTTTTGATGTAATTGGAGGGTTCCCATAGGAAAACACTCAAAAACATGAGTTTACTTGCGGTCGATGCAAACCGGGATGTTCTCGAGCCGTTTTAGTGCATTAGTGCTGTTTCCTGCAAAACACACCAAAACGGCACGGGAAGCTCTCGTTTTCACTCGTTATGATGTTTTGATGTAATTGGATGGTTCCCATAGGAAAACACTAAAAAACATGAGTTTACTTGCAGTCGATGCAAACCGGGATGTTCCGGAGCCGTTTTGGTGCATTAGTGCTGTTTCATGCAAAACGCACCAAAACGGCACGGGAAGCGCTCGTTTTCACTCGTTATGATGTTTTGATGTAATTGGAGGGTTCCCATAGGAAAACACTCAAAAACATGAGTTTACTTGCGGACGATGCAAACCATGATGTTCCGGAGCCGTTTTTGTGCAACAGTGCTGTTTCATGTAAAACGATGCAGGAAGCGCTCCTTTTCACTCGTTATGATGTTTTGATGTAATTGGAGGGTTCCCATAGGAAAACACTCAAAAACATGAGTTCACTTGCGGTCGATGCAAACCGGGATGTTCCGGAGCCGTTTTGTGCATTAGTGCTGTTTCATGCAAAACGCACCAAAACGGCACGGGAAGCGCTCGTTTTCACTCGTTATGATGTTTTGATGTAATTGGAGGGTTCCCATAGGAAAACACTCAAAAACATGAGTTTACTTGCGGACGATGCAAACCGGGATGTTCCGGAGCCGTTTTGGTGCATTAGTGCTGTTTCATGCAAAACGCACCAAAACGGCACGGGAAGCGCTCGTTTTCACTCGTTATGATGTTTTGATGTAATTGGAGGGTTCCATAGGAAAACACTCAAAAACATGAGTTTACTTGCGGACGATGCAAACCATGATGTTCCGGAGCCGTTTTTGTGCAACAGTGCTGTTTCATGTAAAACGATGCAGGAAGCGCTCCTTTTCACTCGTTATGATGTTTTGATGTAATTGGATGGTTCCCATAGGAAAACACTAAAAACATGAGTTTACTTGCGGTCGATGCAAACCGGGATGTTCCGGAGCCGTTTTGGTGCATTAGTGCTGTTTCATGCAAAACGCACCAAAACGGCACGGGAAGCGCTCGTTTTCACTCGTTATGATGTTTTGATGTAATTGGAGGGTTCCCATAGGAAAACACTCAAAAACATGAGTTTACTTGCGGACGATGCAAACCATGATGTTCCGGAGCCGTTTTTGTGCAACAGTGCTGTTTCATGTAAAACGATGCAGGAAGCGCTCCTTTTCACTCGTTATGATGTTTTGATGTAATTGGAGGGTTCCCATAGGAAAACACTCAAAAACATGAGTTCACTTGCGGTCGATGCAAACCGGGATGTTCCGGAGCCGTTTTGGTGCATTAGTGCTGTTTCATGCAAAACGCACCAAAACGCACGGGAAGCGCTCGTTTTCACTCGTTATGATGTTTTGATGTAATTGGAGGGTTCCCATAGGAAAACACTCAAAAACATGAGTTTACTTGCGGACGATGCAAACCATGATGTTCCGGAGCCGTTTTTGTGCAACAGTGCTGTTTCATGTAAAACGATGCAGGAAGCGCTCCTTTTCACTCGTTATGATGTTTTGATGTAATTGGAGGGTTCCCATAGGAAAACACTCAAAAACATGAGTTCACTTGCGGTCGATGCAAACCGGGATGTTCCGGAGCCGTTTTTGTGCATTAGTGCTGTTTCATGCAAAACGCACCAAAACGGCACGGGAAGCGCTCGTTTTCACTCGTTATGATGTTTTGATGTAATTGGATTGTTCCTATAGGAAAATACTCAAAAACATGAGTTTACTTGCGGACGATGCAAACCGGGATATTCCGGAGCCGTTTTGGTGCATTAGTGCTGTTTCATTCAAAACGCACCAAAACGGCACGGGAAGCGCTCGTTTCACTCGTTATGATGTTTTGATGTAATTGGAGGCTTCCCATAGGAAAACACTC
The DNA here is from genome assembly GCA_007726485.1 of Eragrostis curvula. Classification (NCBI taxonomy): domain Eukaryota; kingdom Viridiplantae; phylum Streptophyta; class Magnoliopsida; order Poales; family Poaceae; genus Eragrostis; species Eragrostis curvula. The sequence continues at coordinate 2,733 of RWGY01000225.1, forward strand.
AAAAACATGAGTTTACTTGCGGACGATGCAAACCATGATGTTCCGGAGCCGTTTTTGTGCAACAGTGCTGTTTCATGTAAAACGATGCAGGAAGCGCTCCTTTTCACTCGTTACGATGTTTTGATGTAATTGGAGGGTTCCCATAGGAAAACACTCAAAAACATGAGTTCACTTGCGGTCGATGCAAACCGGGATGTTCCGGAGCCGTTTTGGTGCATTAGTGCTGTTTCATGCAAAACGCACCAAAACGGCAGGAAGCGCTCGTTTTCACTCGTTATGATGTTTTGATGTAATTGGAGGGTTCCCATAGGAAAACACTCAAAACATGAGTTTACTTGCGGACGATGCAAACCATGATGTTCCGGAGCCGTTTTTGTGCAACAGTGCTGTTTCATGTAAAACGATGCAGGAAGCGCTCCTTTTCACTCGTTATGATGTTTTGATGTAATTGGAGGGTTCCCATAGGAAAACACTCAAAAACATGAGTTCACTTGCGGTCGATGCAAACCGGGATGTTCCGGAGCCGTTTTGGTGCATTAGTGCTGTTTCATGCAAAACGCACCAAAACGGCACGGGAAGCGCTCGTTTTCACTCGTTATGATGTTTTGATGTAATTGGAGGGTTCCCATAGGAAACACTCAAAAACATGAGTTTACTTGCGGACGATGCAAACCTGATGTTCCGGAGCCGTTTTTGTGCAACAGTGCTGTTTCATGTAAAACGATGCAGGAAGCGCTCCTTTTCACTCGTTATGATGTTTTGATGTAATTGGAGGGTTCCCATAGGAAAACACTCAAAAACATGAGTTTACTTGCAGTCGATGCAAACCGGGATGTTCCGGAGCCGTTTTGGTGCATTAGTGTTGTTTCATGCAAAACGCACAAAAACGGCACGGGAAGCGCTCGTTTTCACTCGTTATGATGTTTTGATGTAATTGAGGGTTCCCATAGGAAAACACTCAAAAACATGAGTTTACTTGCGGACGATGCAAACCATGATGTTCCGGAGCCGTTTTTGTGCAACAGTGCTGTTTCATGTACAACGATGCAGGAAGCGCTCCTTTTCACTCGTTACGATGTTTTGATGTAATTGGAGGGTTACCATAGGAAAACACTCAAAAACATGATTTCACTTGCGGTCGATGCAAACCGGGATGTTCCGGAGCCGTTTTTGTGCATCTAGTGTTGTTTCATGCAAAACGATGCAGGGAGCGCTCCTTTTCACTCGTTATGATGTTTTGATGTAATTGGAGGGTTCCCATAGGAAAACACTCAAAAACATGAGTTTACTTGCGGTCGATGCAAACCGGGATGTTCCGGAGCCGTTTTTGTGCATTAGTGCTGGTTCCTGCAAAACACACCAAAACGGCACGGGAAGCGCTCGTTTTCACTCGTTATGATGTTTTGATGTAATTGGATGGTTCCCATAGGAAAACACTAAAAAACATGAGTTTACTTGCAGTCGATGCAAACCGGGATGTTCCGGAGCCGTTTTGGTGCATTAGTGCTGTTTCATGCAAAACGCACCAAAACGGCACGGGAAGCGCTCGTTTTCACTCGTTATGATGTTTTGATGTAATTGGAGGGTTCCCATAGGAAAACACTCAAAAACATGAGTTTACTTGCGGACGATGCAAACCATGATGTTCCGGAGCCGTTTTTGTGCAACAGTGCTGTTTCATGTAAAACGATGCAGGAAGCGCTCCTTTTCACTCGTTATGATGTTTTGATGTAATTGGAGGGTTCCCATAGGAAAACACTCAAAAACATGAGTTCACTTGCGGTCGATGCAAACCGGGATGTTCCGGAGCCGTTTTGGTGCATTAGTGCTGTTTCATGCAAAACGCACCAAAACGGCACGGGAAGCGCTCGTTTTCACTCGTTATGATGTTTTGATGTAATTGGAGGGTTCCATAGGAAAACACTCAAAAACATGAGTTTACTTGCGGACGATGCAAACCATGATGTTCCGGAGCCGTTTTTGTGCAACAGTGCTGTTTCATGTAAAACGATGCAGGAAGCGCTCCTTTTCACTCGTTATGATGTTTTGATGTAATTGGAGGGTTCCCATAGGAAAACACTCAAAAACATGAGTTTACTTGCGGACGATGCAAACCGGGATGTTCCGGAGCCGTTTTTGTGCAATTAGTGCTGTTTCATGCAAAACGATGCAGGAAGCGCTCGTTTCACTCGTTATGATGTTTTGATGTAATTGGAGGGTTCCCATAGGAAAACACTCAAAAACATGAGTTTACTTGCGGACGATGCAAACCGGGATGTTCCGGAGCCGTTTTTGTGCAATCAGTGCTGTTTCATGTAAAACGATGCAGGAAGCGCTCCTTTTCACTCGTTATGATGTTTTGATGTAATTGGAGGGTTCCCATAGGAAAACACTCAAAAACATGAGTTCACTTGCGGACGATGCAAACCGGATGTTCCGGAGCCGTTTTTGTGCATCAGTGCTGTTTCATGCAAAACGATGCAGGAAGCGCTCGTTTTCACTCGTTATGATGTTTTGATGTAATTGGATGGTTCCATAGGAAAACACTCAAAAACATGAGTTTACTTGCGGTCGATGCAAACCGGGATGTTCCGGAGCCGTTTTGGTGCATTAGTGCTGTTTCATGCAAAACGCACCAAAACGGCACGGGAAGCGCTCGTTTTCACTCGTTATGATGTTTTGATGTAATTGGAGGGTTCCCATAGGAAAACACTCAAAAACATGAGTTTACTTGCGGACGATGCAAACCATGATGTTCCGGAGCCGTTTTTGTGCACAGTGCTGTTTCATGTAAAACGATGCAGGAAGCGCTCCTTTTCACTCGTTACGATGTTTTGATGTAATTGGAGGGTTCCCATAGGAAAACACTCAAAAACATGAGTTCACTTGCGGTCGATGCAAACCGGGATGTTCCGGAGCCGTTTTGGCGCATTAGTGCTGTTTCATGCAAAACGCACCAAAACGGCACAGGAAGCGCTCGTTTTCACTCGTTATGATGTTTTGATGTAATTGGAGGCTTCGCATAGGAAAACACTTGCGGACGATGCAAACCGGGATGTTCCGGAACCGTTTTTGTGCATCAGTGTTGTTTCAAGCAAAACGATGCAGGAAGCGCTCGTTTTCAGTCGTTATGATATTTTGATGTAATTTGATGGTTCCCATAGGAAAACACTAAAAAACATGAATTTACTTGCAGTCGATGCAAACCGGGATGTTCCGGAGCCGTTTTGGTGCATTAGCGTTGTTTCATGCAAAACGCACAAAAACGGCACGGGAAGCGCTCGTTTTCACTCGTTATGATGTTTTGATGTAATTGAAGGGTTCCCATAGGAAAACACTCAAAAACATGAGTTTACTTGCGGACGATGCAAACCATGATGTTCCGGAGCCGTTTTTGTGCAACAGTGCTGTTTCATGTACAACGATGCAGGAAGCGCTCCTTTTCACTCGTTACGATGTTTTGATGTAATTGGAGGGTTACCATAGGAAAACACTCAAAAACATGATTTCACTTGCGGTCGATGCAAACCGGGATGTTCCGGAGCCGTTTTTGTGCATCAGTGTTGTTTCATGCAAAACGATGCAGGGAGCGCTCCTTTTCACTCGTTATGATGTTTTGATGTAATTGGAGGGTTCCCATAGGAAAACACTCAAAAACATGAGTTCACTTGCGGTCGATGCAAACCGGGATGTTCTCGAGCCGTTTTAGTGCATTAGTGCTGGTTCCTGCAAACACACCAAAACGGCACGGGAAGCTCTCGTTTTCACTCGTTATGATGTTTTGATGTAATTGGATGGTTCCCATAGGAAAACACTAAAAAACATGAGTTTACTTGCAGTCGATGCAAACCGGGATGTTCCGGAGCCGTTTTGGTGCATTAGTGCTGTTTCATGCAAAACGCACCAAAACGGCACGGGAAGCGCTCGTTTTCACTCGTTATGATGTTTTGATGTAATTGGAGGGTTCCCATAGGAAAACACTCAAAAACATGAGTTTACTTGCGGACGATGCAAACCATGATGTTCCGGAGCCGTTTTTGTGCAACAGTGCTGTTTCATGTAAAACGATGCAGGAAGCGCTCCTTTTCACTCGTTATGATGTTTTGATGTAATTGGAGGGTTCCCATAGGAAAACACTCAAAAACATGAGTTCACTTGCGGTCGATGCAAACCGGGATGTTCCGGAGCCGTTTTGGTGCATTAGTGCTGTTTCATGCAAAACGCACCAAAACGGCACGGGAAGCGCTCGTTTTCACTCGTTATGATGTTTTGATGTAATTGGAGGGTTCCATAGGAAAACACTCAAAAACATGAGTTTACTTGCGGACGATGCAAACCATGATGTTCCGGAGCCGTTTTTGTGCAACAGTGCTGTTTCATGTAAAACGATGCAGGAAGTGCTCCTTTTCACTCGTTATGATGTTTTGATGTAATTGGAGGGTTCCCATAGGAAAACACTCAAAAACATGAGTTTACTTGCGGACGATGCAAATCGGGATGTTCCGGAGCCGTTTTTGTGCATTAGTGCTGTTTCATGCAAAACGATGCAGGAAGCGCTCGTTTTCACTCGTTATGATGTTTTGATGTAATTGGATTGTTCCTATAGGAAAATACTCAAAAACATGAGTTTACTTGCGGACATGCAAACCGGGATATTCCGGAGCCGTTTTGGTGCATTAGTGCTGTTTCATTCAAAACGCACCAAAACGGCACGGGAAGCGCTCGTTTTCACTCGTTATGATGTTTTGATGTAATTTGAGGCTTCCCATAGGAAAACACTCAAAAACATGAGTTTACTTGCGGACGATGCAAACCATGATGTTCCGGAGCCGTTTTTGTGCAACAGTGCTGTTTCATGTAAACGATGCAGGAAGCGCTCCTTTTCACTCGTTATGATGTTTTGATGTAATTGGAGGGTTCCCATAGGAAAACACTCAAAAACATGAGTTCACTTGCGGTCGATGCAAACCGGGATGTTCCGGAGCCGTTTTGGTGCATTAGTGCTGTTTCATGCAAAACGCACCAAAACCGGCACAGGAAGCGCTCGTTTTCACTCGTTATGATGTTTTGATGTAATTGGAGGAGGCTTCGCATAGGAAAACACTTGCGGACGATGCAAACCGGGATGTTCCGGAACCGTTTTTGTGCATCAGTGTTGTTTCATGCAAAACGATGCAGGAAGCGCTCGTTTTCACTCGTTACGATGTTTTGATGTAATTGGAGGGTTCCCATAGGAAAACACTCAAAAACATGAGTTCACTTGCGGTCGATGCAAACCGGGATGTTCCGGAGCCGTTTTGGTGCATTAGTGCTGTTTCATGCAAAACGCACCAAAACGGCACAGGAAGCGCTCGTTTTCACTCGTTATGATGTTTTGATGTAATTGGAGGCTTCGCATAGGAACACTCAAAACATGAGTTTACTTGCGGACGATGCAAACCGGGATGTTCCGGAACCGTTTTTGTGCATCAGTGTTGTTTCAATGCAAAACGATGCAGGAAGCGCTCGTTTTCAGTCGTTATGATATTTTGATGTAATTTGATGGTTCCCATAGGAAAACACTAAAAAACATGAATTTACTTGCAGTCGATGCAAACCGGGATGTTCCGGAGCCGTTTTGGTGCATTAGTGTTGTTTCATGCAAAACGCACAAAAACGGCACGGGAAGCGCTCGTTTTCACTCGTTATGATGTTTTGATGTAATTGGAGGGTTCCCATAGGAAAACACTCAAAAACATGAGTTTACTTGCGGACGATGCAAACCATGATGTTCCGGAGCCGTTTTTGTGCAACAGTGCTGTTTCATGTACAACGATGCAGGAAGCGCTCCTTTTCACTCGTTACGATGTTTTGATGTAATTGGAGGGTTACCATAGGAAAACACACAAAAACATGATTTCACTTGCGGTCGATGCAAACCGGGATGTTCCGGAGCCGTTTTTGTGCATCTGTGTTGTTTCATGCAAAACGATGCAGGGAGCGCTCCTTTTCACTCGTTATGATGTTTTGATGTAATTGGAGGGTTCCCATAGGAAAACACTCAAAAACATGAGTTCACTTGCGGTCGATGCAAACCGGGATGTTCTCGAGCCGTTTTAGTGCATTAGTGCTGGTTCCTGCAAAACACACCAAAACGGCACGGGAAGCTCTCGTTTCACTCGTTATGATGTTTTGATGTAATTGGATGGTTCCCATAGGAAAACACTAAAAAACATGAGTTTACTTGCAGTCGATGCAAACCGGGATGTTCCGGAGCCGTTTTGGTGCATTAGTGCTGTTTCATGCAAAACGCACCAAAAGGGCACGGGAAGCGCTCATTTTCACTCGTTATGATGTTTTGATGTAATTGGAGGGTTCCCATAGGAAAACACTCAAAAACATGAGTTTACTTGCGGACGATGCAAACCATGATGTTCCGGAGCCGTTTTTGTGCAACAGTGCTGTTTCATGTAAAACGATGCAGGAAGCGCTCCTTTTCACTCGTTATGATGTTTTGATGTAATTGGAGGGTTCCCATAGGAAAACACTCAAAAACATGAGTTCACTTGCGGTCGATGCAAACCGGGATGTTCCGGAGCCGTTTTGGTGCATTAGTGCTGTTTCATGCAAAACGCACCAAAACGGCACGGGAAGCGCTCGTTTTCACTCGTTATGATGTTTTGATGTAATTGGAGGGTTCCATAGGAAAACACTCAAAAACATGAGTTTACTTGCGGACGATGCAAACCATGATGTTCCGGAGCCGTTTTTGTGCAACAGTGCTGTTTCATGTAAAACGATGCAGGAAGCGCTCCTTTTCACTCGTTATGATGTTTTGATGTAATTGGAGGGTTCCCATAGGAAAACACTCAAAAACATGAGTTTACTTGCGGACGATGCAAATCGGGATGTTCCGGAGCCGTTTTTGTGCATGAGTGCTGTTTCATGCAAAACGATGCAGGAAGCGCTCGTTTCACTCGTTATGATGTTTTGATGTAATTGGATTGTTCCTATAGGAAAATACTCAAAAACATGAGTTTACTTGCGGACAATGCAAACCGGGATATTCCGGAGCCGTTTTGGTGCATTAGTGCTGTTTCATCCAAAACGCACCAAAACGGCACGGGAAGCGCTCGTTTTCACTCGTTATGATGTTTTGATGTAATTTGAGGCTTCCCATAGGAAAACACTCAAAAACATGAGTTTACTTGCGGACGATGCAAACCATGATGTTCCGGAGCCGTTTTTGTGCAACAGTGCTGTTTCATGTAAAACGATGCAGGAAGCGCTCCTTTTCACTCGTTACGATGTTTTGATGTAATTGGAGGGTTCCCATAGGAAAACACTCAAAAACATGAGTTCACTTGCGGTCGATGCAAACCGGGATGTTCCGGAGCCGTTTTGGTGCATTAGTGCTGTTTCATGCAAAACGCACCAAAACCGCACAGGAAGCGCTCGTTTTCACTCGTTATGATGTTTTGATGTAATTGGAGGGAGGCTTCGCATAGGAAAACACTTGCGGACGATGCAAACCGGGATGTTCCGGAACCGTTTTTGTGCATCAGTGTTGTTTCATGCAAAACGATGCAGGAAGCGCTCGTTTTCACTCGTTACGATGTTTTGATGTAATTGGAGGGTTCCCATAGGAAAACACTCAAAAACATGAGTTCACTTGCGGTCGATGCAAACCGGGATGTTCCGGAGCCGTTTTGGCGCATTAGTGCTGTTTCATGCAAAACGCACCAAAACGGCACAGGAAGCGCTCGTTTTCACTCGTTATGATGTTTTGATGTAATTGGAGGCTTCGCATAGGAAAACACTTGCGGACGATGCAAACCGGGATGTTCCGGAACCGTTTTTGTGCATCAGTGTTGTTTCAAGCAAAACGATGCAGGAAGCGCTCGTTTTCAGTCGTTATGATATTTTGATGTAATTTGATGGTTCCCATAGGAAAACACTAAAAAACATGAATTTACTTGCAGTCGATGCAAACCGGGATGTTCCGGAGCCGTTTTGGTGCATTAGCGTTGTTTCATGCAAAACGCACAAAAACGGCACGGGAAGCGCTCGTTTTCACTCGTTATGATGTTTTGATGTAATTGAAGGGTTCCCATAGGAAAACACTCAAAAACATGAGTTTACTTGCGGACGATGCAAACCATGATGTTCCGGAGCCGTTTTTGTGCAACAGTGCTGTTTCATGTACAACGATGCAGGAAGCGCTCCTTTTCACTCGTTACGATGTTTTGATGTAATTGGAGGGTTACCATAGGAAAACACACAAAAACATGATTTCACTTGCGGTCGATGCAAACCGGGATGTTCCGGAGCCGTTTTTGTGCATCTGTGTTGTTTCATGCAAAACGATGCAGGGAGCGCTCCTTTTCACTCGTTATGATGTTTTGATGTAATTGGAGGGTTCCCATAGGAAAACACTCAAAAACATGAGTTCACTTGCGGTCGATGCAAACCGGGATGTTCTCGAGCCGTTTTAGTGCATTAGTGCTGGTTCCTGCAAAACACACCAAAACGGCACGGGAAGCTCTCGTTTTCACTCGTTATGATGTTTTGATGTAATTGGATGGTTCCCATAGGAAAACACTAAAAAACATGAGTTTACTTGCAGTCGATGCAAACCGGGATGTTCCGGAGCCGTTTTGGTGCATTAGTGCTGTTTCATGCAAAACGCACCAAAAGGGCACGGGAAGCGCTCATTTTCACTCGTTATGATGTTTTGATGTAATTGGAGGGTTCTCATAAGAAAACACTCAAAAACATGAGTTTACTTGCGGACGATGCAAACCATGATGTTCCGGAGCCGTTTTTGTGCAACAGTGCTGTTTCATGTAAAACGATGCAGGAAGTGCTCCTTTTCACTCGTTATGATGTTTTGATGTAATTGGAGGGTTCCCAAAGGAAAACACTCAAAAACATGAGTTCACTTGCGGTCGATGCAAACCGGGATGTTCCGGAGCCGTTTTGGTGCATTAGTGCTGTTTCATGCAAAACGCACCAAAACGGCACGGGAAGCGCTCATTTTCACTCGTTATGATGTTTTGATGTAATTGGAGGGTTCTCATAAGAAAACACTCAAAAACATGAGTTTACTTGCGGACGATGCAAACCATGATGTTCCGGAGCCGTTTTTGTGCAACAGTGCTGTTTCATGTAAAACGATGCAGGAAGTGCTCCTTTTCACTCGTTATGATGTTCTGATGTAATTGGAGGGTTCCCATAGGAAAACACTCAAAAACATGAGTTTACTTGCGGACGATGCAAATCGGGATGTTCCGGAGCCGTTTTTGTGCATGAGTGCTGTTTCATGCAAAACGATGCAGGAAGCGCTCGTTTTCACTCGTTATGATGTTTTGATGTAATTGGATTGTTCCTATAGGAAAATACTCAAAAACATGAGTTTACTTGCGGACAATGCAAACCGGGATATTCCGGAGCCGTTTTGGTGCATTAGTGCTGTTTCATCCAAAACGCACCAAAACGGCACGGGAAGCGCTCGTTTTCACTCGTTATGATGTTTTGATGTAATTTGAGGCTTCCCATAGGAAAACACTCAAAAACATGAGTTTACTTGCGGACGATGCAAACCATGATGTTCCGGAGCCGTTTTTGTGCAACAGTGCTGTTTCATGTAAAACGATGCAGGAAGCGCTCCTTTTCACTCGTTACGATGTTTTGATGTAATTGGAGGGTTCCCATAGGAAAACACTCAAAAACATGAGTTCACTTGCGGTCGATGCAAACCGGGATGTTCCGGAGCCGTTTTGGTGCATTAGTGCTGTTTCATGCAAAACGCACCAAAACCGCACAGGAAGCGCTCGTTTTCACTCGTTATGATGTTTTGATGTAATTGGAGGGTTCCCATAGGAAACACTCAAAACATGAGTTTACTTGCGGACGATGCAAACCGGGATGTTCCGGAGCCGTTTTTGTGCATCAGTGTTGTTTCATGCAAAACGATGCAGGAAGCGCTCGTTTCACTCGTTATGATGTTTTGATGTAATTGGAGGGTTCCCATAGGAAAACACTCAAAAACATGAGTTTACTTGCGGTCGATGCAAACCGGGATGTTCCGGAGCCGTTTTGGTGCATTAGTGCTGTTTCATGCAAAACGCACCAAAACGGCACGGGAAGCGCTCGTTTTCACTCGTTATGATGTTTTGATGTAATTGGAGGGCTTCGCATAGGAAACACTCAAAAACATGAGTTTACTTGCGGACGATGCAAACCGGGATGTTCCGGAACCGTTTTTGTGCATCAGTGCTGTTTCAATGCAAAACGATGCAGGAAGCGCTCGTTTTCACTCGTTATGATTTTTTGATGTAATTGGATGGTTCCATAGGAAAACACTAAAAAACATGAGTTTACTTGCAGTCGATGCAAACCGGGATGTTCCGGAGCCGTTTTGGTGCATTAGTGTTGTTTCATGCAAAACGCACAAAAACGGCACGGGAAGCGCTCGTTTTCACTCGTTATGATGTTTTGATGTAATTGAGGGTTCCCATAGGAAAACACTCAAAAACATGAGTTTACTTGCGGACGATGCAAACCATGATGTTCCGGAGCCGTTTTTGTGCAACAGTGCTGTTTCATGTACAACGATGCAGGAAGCGCTCCTTTTCACTCGTTACGATGTTTTGATGTAATTGGAGGGTTACCATAGGAAAACACTCAAAAACATGATTTCACTTGCGGTCGATGCAAACCGGGATGTTCCGGAGCCGTTTTTGTGCATCTAGTGTTGTTTCATGCAAAACGATGCAGGGAGCGCTCCTTTTCACTCGTTATGATGTTTTGATGTAATTGGAGGGTTCCCATAGGAAAACACTCAAAAACATGAGTTCACTTGCGGTCGATGCAAACCGGGATGTTCTCGAGCCGTTTTAGTGCATTAGTGCTGGTTCCTGCAAAACACACCAAAACGGCACGGGAAGCTCTCGTTTTCACTCGTTATGATGTTTTGATGTAATTGGATGGTTCCCATAGGAAAACACTAAAAAACATGAGTTTACTTGCAGTCGATGCAAACCGGGATGTTCCGGAGCCGTTTTGGTGCATTAGTGCTGTTTCATGCAAAACGCACCAAAACGGCACGGGAAGCGCTCATTTTCACTCGTTATGATGTTTTGATGTAATTGGAGGGTTCTCATAGGAAAACACTCAAAAACATGAGTTTACTTGCGGACGATGCAAACCATGATGTTCCGGAGCCGTTTTTGTGCAACAGTGCTGTTTCATGTAAAACGATGCAGGAAGTGCTCCTTTTCACTCGTTATGATGTTTTGATGTAATTGGAGGGTTCCCATAGGAAAACACTCAAAAACATGAGTTCACTTGCGGTCGATGCAAACCGGGATGTTCCGGAGCCGTTTTGGTGCATTAGTGCTGTTTCATGCAAAACGCACCAAAACGGCACGGGAAGCGCTCATTTTCACTCGTTATGATGTTTTGATGTAATTGGAGGGTTCTCATAAGAAAACACTCAAAAACATGAGTTTACTTGCGGACGATGCAAACCATGATGTTCCGGAGCCGTTTTTGTGCAACAGTGCTGTTTCATGTAAAACGATGCAGGAAGTGCTCCTTTTCACTCGTTATGATGTTCTGATGTAATTGGAGGGTTCCCATAGGAAAACACTCAAAAACATGAGTTTACTTGCGGACGATGCAAATCGGGATGTTCCGGAGCCGTTTTTGTGCATGAGTGCTGTTTCATGCAAAACGATGCAGGAAGCGCTCGTTTTCACTCGTTATGATGTTTTGATGTAATTGGATTGTTCCTATAGGAAAATACTCAAAAACATGAGTTTACTTGCGGACAATGCAAACCGGGATATTCCGGAGCCGTTTTGGTGCATTAGTGCTGTTTCATCCAAAACGCACCAAAACGGCACGGGAAGCGCTCGTTTTCACTCGTTATGATGTTTTGATGTAATTTGAGGCTTCCCATAGGAAAACACTCAAAAACATGAGTTTACTTGCGGACGATGCAAACCATGATGTTCCGGAGCCGTTTTTGTGCAACAGTGCTGTTTCATGTAAAACGATGCAGGAAGCGCTCCTTTTCACTCGTTACGATGTTTTGATGTAATTGGAGGGTTCCCATAGGAAAACACTCAAAAACATGAGTTCACTTGCGGTCGATGCAAACCGGGATGTTCCGGAGCCGTTTTGGTGCATTAGTGCTGTTTCATGCAAAACGCACCAAAACGGCACAGGAAGCGCTCGTTTTCACTCGTTATGATGTTTTGATGTAATTGGAGGGCTTCGCATAGGAAAACACTTGCGGACGATGCAAACCGGGATGTTCCGGAACCGTTTTTGTGCATCAGTGTTGTTTCATGCAAAACGATGCAGGAAGCGCTCGTTTTCACTCGTTATGATATTTTGATGTAATTGGATGGTTCCCATAGGAAAACACTAAAAAACATGAGTTTACTTGCAGTCGATGCAAACCGGGATGTTCCGGAGCCGTTTTGGTGCATTAGTGTTGTTTCATGCAAAACGCACAAAAACGGCACGGGAAGCGCTCGTTTTCACTCGTTATGATGTTTTGATGTAATTGGAGGGTTCCCATAGGAAAACACTCAAAAACATGAGTTTACTTGCGGACGATGCAAACCATGATGTTCCGGAGCCGTTTTTGTGCACAGTGCTGTTTCATGTACAACGATGCAGGAAGCGCTCCTTTTCACTCGTTATGATGTTTTGATGTAATTGGATGGTTCCATAGGAAAACACTCAAAAACATGAGTTTACTTGCGGTCGATGCAAACCGGGATGTTCCGGAGCCGTTTTGGTGCATTAGTGCTGTTTCATGCAAAACGACCAAAACGGCACGGGAAGCGCTCGTTTTCACTCGTTATGATGTTTTGATGTAATTGGAGGGTTCCCATAGGAAAACACTCAAAAACATGAGTTTACTTGCGGACGATGCAAACCATGATGTTCCGGAGCCGTTTTTGTGCAACAGTGCTGTTTCATGTAAAACGATGCAGGAAGCGCTCCTTTTCACTCGTTATGATGTTTTGATGTAATTGGAGGGTTCCCATAGGAAAACACTCAAAAACATGAGTTCACTTGCGGTCGATGCAAACCGGGATGTTCCGGAGCCGTTTTGGTGCATTAGTGCTGTTTCATGCAAAACGCACCAAAACGGCATGGAAGCGCTCGTTTTCACTCGTTATGATGTTTTGATGTAATTGGAGGGTTCCCATAGGAAACACTCAAAAACATGAGTTTACTTGCGGACGATGCAAACCGGGATGTTCCGGAGCCGTTTTTGTGCATCAGTGTTGTTTCATGCAAAACGATGCAGGAAGCGCTCGTTTTCACTCGTTATGATGTTTTGATGTAATTGGATTGTTCCCATAGGAAAACACTAAAAAACATGAGTTTACTTGCAGTCGATGCAAACCGGGATGTTCCGGAGCCGTTTTGGTGCATTAGTGTTGTTTCATGCAAAACGCACAAAACGGCACGGGAAGCGCTCGTTTTCACTCGTTATGATGTTTTGATGTAATTGGAGGGTTCCCATAGGAAAACACTCAAAAACATGAGTTTACTTGCGGACGATGCAAACCATGATGTTCCGGAGCCGTTTTTGTGCAACAGTGCTGTTTCATGTACAACGATGCAGGAAGCGCTCCTTTTCACTCGTTACGATGTTTTGATGTAATTGGAGGGTTACCATAGGAAAACACTCAAAAACATGAGTTCACTTGCGGTCGATGCAAACCGGGATGTTCCGGAGCCGTTTTTGTGCATCAGTGTTGTTTCATGCAAAACGATGCAGGGAGCGCTCCTTTTCACTCGTTATGATGTTTTGATGTAATTGGAGGGTTCCCATAGGAAAACACTCAAAAACATGAGTTCACTTGCGGTCGATGCAAACCGGGATGTTCTCGGAGCCGTTTTAGTGCATTAGTGCTGGTTCCTGCAAACACAACCAAACGGCACGGAAGCTCTCGTTTCACTCGTTATGATGTTTTGATGTAATTGGATGGTTCCCATAGGAAAACACTAAAAACATGAGTTTACTTGCAGTCGATGCAAACCGGGATGTTCCGGAGCCGTTTTGGTGCATTAGTGCTGTTTCATGCAAAACGCACCAAAAGGGCACGGGAAGCGCTCATTTTCACTCGTTATGATGTTTTGATGTAATTGGAGGGTTCTCATAAGAAAACACTCAAAAACATGAGTTTACTTGCGGACGATGCAAACCATGATGTTCCGGAGCCGTTTTTGTGCAACAGTGCTGTTTCATGTAAAACGATGCAGGAAGTGCTCCTTTTCACTCGTTATGATGTTTTGATGTAATTGGAGGGTTCCCATAGGAAAACACTCAAAAACATGAGTTCACTTGCGGTCGATGCAAACCGGGATGTTCCGGAGCCGTTTTGGTGCATTAGTGCTGTTTCATGCAAAACGCACCAAAACGGCACGGGAAGCGCTCGTTTTCACTCGTTATGATGTTTTGATGTAATTGGAGGGTTCCCATAGGAAACACTCAAAAACATGAGTTTACTTGCGGACGATGCAAACCGGGATGTTCCGGAGCCGTTTTTGTGCATCAGTGTTGTTTCATGCAAAACGATGCAGGAAGCGCTCGTTTTCACTCGTTATGATGTTTTGATGTAATTGGATGGTTCCCATAGGAAAACACTAAAAACATGAGTTTACTTGCAGGTCGATGCAAACCGGGATGTTCCGGAGCCGTTTTGGTGCATTAGTGCTGTTTCATGCAAAACGCACCAAAACGGCACGGGAAGCGCTCGTTTTCACTCGTTATGATGTTTTGATGTAATTGGAGGGTTCCCATAGGAAAACACTCAAAAACATGAGTTTACTTGCGGACGATGCAAACCATGATGTTCCGGAGCCGTTTTTGTGCAACAGTGCTGTTTCATGTAAAACGATGCAGGAAGCGCTCCTTTTCACTCGTTACGATGTTTTGATGTAATTGGAGGGTTCCCATAGGAAAACACTCAAAAACATGAGTTCACTTGCGGTCGATGCAAACCGGGATGTTCCGGAGCCGTTTTGGTGCATTAGTGCTGTTTCATGCAAAACGCACCAAAACCGCACAGGAAGCGCTCGTTTTCACTCGTTATGATGTTTTGATGTAATTGGAGGGAGGCTTCGCATAGGAAAACACTTGCGGACGATGCAAACCGGGATGTTCCGGAACCGTTTTTGTGCATCAGTGTTGTTTCATGCAAAACGATGCAGGAAGCGCTCGTTTTCACTCGTTACGATGTTTTGATGTAATTGGAGGGTTCCCATAGGAAAACACTCAAAAACATGAGTTCACTTGCGGTCGATGCAAACCGGGATGTTCCGGAGCCGTTTTGGCGCATTAGTGCTGTTTCATGCAAAACGCACCAAAACGGCACAGGAAGCGCTCGTTTTCACTCGTTATGATGTTTTGATGTAATTGGAGGCTTCGCATAGGAAAACACTTGCGGACGATGCAAACCGGGATGTTCCGGAACCGTTTTTGTGCATCAGTGTTGTTTCAAGCAAAACGATGCAGGAAGCGCTCGTTTTCAGTCGTTATGATATTTTGATGTAATTTGATGGTTCCCATAGGAAAACACTAAAAAACATGAATTTACTTGCAGTCGATGCAAACCGGGATGTTCCGGAGCCGTTTTGGTGCATTAGTGTTGTTTCATGCAAAACGCACAAAAACGGCACGGGAAGCGCTCGTTTTCACTCGTTATGATGTTTTGATGTAATTGAGGGTTCCCATAGGAAAACACTCAAAAACATGAGTTTACTTGCGGACGATGCAAACCATGATGTTCCGGAGCCGTTTTTGTGCAACAGTGCTGTTTCATGTACAACGATGCAGGAAGCGCTCCTTTTCACTCGTTACGATGTTTTGATGTAATTGGAGGGTTACCATAGGAAAACACACAAAAACATGATTTCACTTGCGGTCGATGCAAACCGGGATGTTCCGGAGCCGTTTTTGTGCATCTGTGTTGTTTCATGCAAAACGATGCAGGGAGCGCTCCTTTTCACTCGTTATGATGTTTTGATGTAATTGGAGGGTTCCCATAGGAAAACACTCAAAAACATGAGTTCACTTGCGGTCGATGCAAACCGGGATGTTCTCGAGCCGTTTTAGTGCATTAGTGCTGGTTCCTGCAAAACACACCAAAACGGCACGGGAAGCTCTCGTTTTCACTCGTTATGATGTTTTGATGTAATTGGATGGTTCCCATAGGAAAACACTAAAAAACATGAGTTTACTTGCAGTCGATGCAAACCGGGATGTTCCGGAGCCGTTTTGGTGCATTAGTGCTGTTTCATGCAAAACGCACCAAAAGGGCACGGGAAGCGCTCATTTTCACTCGTTATGATGTTTTGATGTAATTGGAGGGTTCTCATAAGGAAAACACTCAAAAACATGAGTTTACTTGCGGACGATGCAAACCATGATGTTCCGGAGCCGTTTTTGTGCAACAGTGCTGTTTCATGTAAAACGATGCAGGAAGTGCTCCTTTTCACTCGTTATGATGTTTTGATGTAATTGGAGGGTTCCCATAGGAAAACACTCAAAAACATGAGTTCACTTGCGGTCGATGCAAACCGGGATGTTCCGGAGCCGTTTTGGTGCATTAGTGCTGTTTCATGCAAAACGCACCAAAACGGCACGGGAAGCGCTCATTTTCACTCGTTATGATGTTTTGATGTAATTGGAGGGTTCTCATAGAAAACACTCAAAAACATGAGTTTACTTGCGGACGATGCAAACCATGATGTTCCGGAGCCGTTTTTGTGCAACAGTGCTGTTTCATGTAAAACGATGCAGGAAGTGCTCCTTTTCACTCGTTATGATGTTTTGATGTAATTGGAGGGTTCCCATAGGAAAACACTCAAAAACATGAGTTTACTTGCGGACGATGCAAATCGGGATGTTCCGGAGCCGTTTTTGTGCATGAGTGCTGTTTCATGCAAAACGATGCAGGAAGCGCTCGTTTTCACTCGTTATGATGTTTTGATGTAATTGGATTGTTCCTATAGGAAAATACTCAAAAACATGAGTTTACTTGCGGACAATGCAAACCGGGATATTCCGGAGCCGTTTTGGTGCATTAGTGCTGTTTCATCCAAAACGCACCAAAACGGCACGGGAAGCGCTCGTTTTCACTCGTTATGATGTTTTGATGTAATTTGAGGCTTCCCATAGGAAAACACTCAAAAACATGAGTTTACTTGCGGACGATGCAAACCATGATGTTCCGGAGCCGTTTTTGTGCAACAGTGCTGTTTCATGTAAAACGATGCAGGAAGCGCTCCTTTTCACTCGTTACGATGTTTTGATGTAATTGGAGGGTTCCCATAGGAAAACACTCAAAAACATGAGTTCACTTGCGGTCGATGCAAACCGGGATGTTCCGGAGCCGTTTTGGTGCATTAGTGCTGTTTCATGCAAAACGCACCAAAACCGCACAGGAAGCGCTCGTTTTCACTCGTTATGATGTTTTGATGTAATTGGAGGGAGGCTTCGCATAGGAAAACACTTGCGGACGATGCAAACCGGGATGTTCCGGAACCGTTTTTGTGCATCAGTGTTGTTTCATGCAAAACGATGCAGGAAGCGCTCGTTTTCACTCGTTACGATGTTTTGATGTAATTGGAGGGTTCCCATAGGAAAACACTCAAAAACATGAGTTCACTTGCGGTCGATGCAAACCGGGATGTTCCGGAGCCGTTTTGGCGCATTAGTGCTGTTTCATGCAAAACGCACCAAAACGGCACAGGAAGCGCTCGTTTTCACTCGTTATGATGTTTTGATGTAATTGGAGGCTTCGCATAGGAAAACACTTGCGGACGATGCAAACCGGGATGTTCCGGAACCGTTTTTGTGCATCAGTGTTGTTTCAAGCAAAACGATGCAGGAAGCGCTCGTTTTCAGTCGTTATGATATTTTGATGTAATTTGATGGTTCCCATAGGAAAACACTAAAAAACATGAATTTACTTGCAGTCGATGCAAACCGGGATGTTCCGGAGCCGTTTTGGTGCATTAGCGTTGTTTCATGCAAAACGCACAAAAACGGCACGGGAAGCGCTCGTTTTCACTCGTTATGATGTTTTGATGTAATTGAAGGGTTCCCATAGGAAAACACTCAAAAACATGAGTTTACTTGCGGACGATGCAAACCATGATGTTCCGGAGCCGTTTTTGTGCAACAGTGCTGTTTCATGTACAACGATGCAGGAAGCGCTCCTTTTCACTCGTTACGATGTTTTGATGTAATTGGAGGGTTACCATAGGAAAACACACAAAAACATGATTTCACTTGCGGTCGATGCAAACCGGGATGTTCCGGAGCCGTTTTTGTGCATCTGTGTTGTTTCATGCAAAACGATGCAGGGAGCGCTCCTTTTCACTCGTTATGATGTTTTGATGTAATTGGAGGGTTCCCATAGGAAAACACTCAAAAACATGAGTTCACTTGCGGTCGATGCAAACCGGGATGTTCTCGAGCCGTTTTAGTGCATTAGTGCTGGTTCCTGCAAAACACACCAAAACGGCACGGGAAGCTCTCGTTTTCACTCGTTATGATGTTTTGATGTAATTGGATGGTTCCCATAGGAAAACACTAAAAAACATGAGTTTACTTGCAGTCGATGCAAACCGGGATGTTCCGGAGCCGTTTTGGTGCATTAGTGCTGTTTCATGCAAAACGCACCAAAAGGGCACGGGAAGCGCTCATTTTCACTCGTTATGATGTTTTGATGTAATTGGAGGGTTCTCATAAGAAAACACTCAAAAACATGAGTTTACTTGCGGACGATGCAAACCATGATGTTCCGGAGCCGTTTTTGTGCAACAGTGCTGTTTCATGTAAAACGATGCAGGAAGTGCTCCTTTTCACTCGTTATGATGTTCTGATGTAATTGGAGGGTTCCCAAAGGAAAACACTCAAAAACATGAGTTCACTTGCGGTCGATGCAAACCGGGATGTTCCGGAGCCGTTTTGGTGCATTAGTGCTGTTTCATGCAAAACGCACCAAAACGGCACGGGAAGCGCTCATTTTCACTCGTTATGATGTTTTGATGTAATTGGAGGGTTCTCATAAGAAAACACTCAAAAACATGAGTTTACTTGCGGACGATGCAAACCATGATGTTCCGGAGCCGTTTTTGTGCAACAGTGCTGTTTCATGTAAAACGATGCAGGAAGTGCTCCTTTTCACTCGTTATGATGTTCTGATGTAATTGGAGGGTTCCCATAGGAAAACACTCAAAAACATGAGTTTACTTGCGGACGATGCAAATCGGGATGTTCCGGAGCCGTTTTTGTGCATGAGTGCTGTTTCATGCAAAACGATGCAGGAAGCGCTCGTTTTCACTCGTTATGATGTTTTGATGTAATTGGATTGTTCCTATAGGAAAATACTCAAAAACATGAGTTTACTTGCGGACAATGCAAACCGGGATATTCCGGAGCCGTTTTGGTGCATTAGTGCTGTTTCATCCAAAACGCACCAAAACGGCACGGGAAGCGCTCGTTTTCACTCGTTATGATGTTTTGATGTAATTTGAGGCTTCCCATAGGAAAACACTCAAAAACATGAGTTTACTTGCGGACGATGCAAACCATGATGTTCCGGAGCCGTTTTTGTGCAACAGTGCTGTTTCATGTAAAACGATGCAGGAAGCGCTCCTTTTCACTCGTTACGATGTTTTGATGTAATTGGAGGGTTCCCATAGGAAAACACTCAAAAACATGAGTTCACTTGCGGTCGATGCAAACCGGGATGTTCCGGAGCCGTTTTGGTGCATTAGTGCTGTTTCATGCAAAACGCACCAAAACCGCACAGGAAGCGCTCGTTTTCACTCGTTATGATGTTTTGATGTAATTGGAGGGAGGCTTCGCATAGGAAAACATGAGTTTACTTGCGGACGATGCAAACCATGATGTTCCGGAGCCGTTTTTGTGCATCAGTGTTGTTTCATGTAAAACGATGCAGGAAGCGCTCGTTTTCACTCGTTACGATGTTTTGATGTAATTGGAGGGTTCCCATAGGAAAACACTCAAAAACATGAGTTCACTTGCGGTCGATGCAAACCGGGATGTTCCGGAGCCGTTTTGGTGCATTAGTGCTGTTTCATGCAAAACGCACCAAAACGGCACAGGAAGCGCTCGTTTTCACTCGTTATGATGTTTTGATGTAATTGGAGGCTTCGCATAGGAAAACACTTGCGGACGATGCAAACCGGGATGTTCCGGAACCGTTTTTGTGCATCAGTGTTGTTTCAAGCAAAACGATGCAGGAAGCGCTCGTTTTCAGTCGTTATGATATTTTGATGTAATTTGATGGTTCCCATAGGAAAACACTAAAAAACATGAATTTACTTGCAGTCGATGCAAACCGGGATGTTCCGGAGCCGTTTTGGTGCATTAGTGTTGTTTCATGCAAAACGCACAAAAACGGCACGGGAAGCGCTCGTTTTCACTCGTTATGATGTTTTGATGTAATTGAGGGTTCCCATAGGAAAACACTCAAAAACATGAGTTTACTTGCGGACGATGCAAACCATGATGTTCCGGAGCCGTTTTTGTGCAACAGTGCTGTTTCATGTACAACGATGCAGGAAGCGCTCCTTTTCACTCGTTACGATGTTTTGATGTAATTGGAGGGTTACCATAGGAAAACACTCAAAAACATGAGTTCACTTGCGGTCGATGCAAACCGGGATGTTCCGGAGCCGTTTTTGTGCATCTAGTGTTGTTTCATGCAAAACGATGCAGGGAGCGCTCCTTTTCACTCGTTATGATGTTTTGATGTAATTGGAGGGTTCCCATAGGAAAACACTCAAAAACATGAGTTTACTTGCGGTCGATGCAAACCGGGATGTTCTCGAGCCGTTTTAGTGCATTAGTGCTGGTTCCTGCAAACACACCAAAACGGCACGGGAAGCTCTCGTTTTCACTCGTTATGATGTTTTGATGTAATTGGATGGTTCCCATAGGAAAACACTAAAAAACATGAGTTTACTTGCAGTCGATGCAAACCGGGATGTTCCGGAGCCGTTTTGGTGCATTAGTGCTGTTTCATGCAAAACGCACCAAAACGGCACGGGAAGCGCTCATTTTCACTCGTTATGATGTTTTGATGTAATTGGAGGGTTCTCATAGGAAAACACTCAAAAACATGAGTTTACTTGCGGACGATGCAAACCATGATGTTCCGGAGCCGTTTTTGTGCAACAGTGCTGTTTCATGTAAAACGATGCAGGAAGTGCTCCTTTTCACTCGTTATGATGTTTTGATGTAATTGGAGGGTTCCCATAGGAAAACACTCAAAAACATGAGTTCACTTGCGGTCGATGCAAACCGGGATGTTCCGGAGCCGTTTTGGTGCATTAGTGCTGTTTCATGCAAAACGCACCAAAACGGCACGGGAAGCGCTCATTTTCACTCGTTATGATGTTTTGATGTAATTGGAGGGTTCTCATAAGAAAACACTCAAAAACATGAGTTTACTTGCGGACGATGCAAACCATGATGTTCCGGAGCCGTTTTTGTGCAACAGTGCTGTTTCATGTAAAACGATGCAGGAAGTGCTCCTTTTCACTCGTTATGATGTTCTGATGTAATTGGAGGGTTCCCATAGGAAAACACTCAAAAACATGAGTTTACTTGCGGACGATGCAAATCGGGATGTTCCGGAGCCGTTTTTGTGCATGAGTGCTGTTTCATGCAAAACGATGCAGGAAGCGCTCGTTTTCACTCGTTATGATGTTTTGATGTAATTGGATTGTTCCTATAGGAAAATACTCAAAAACATGAGTTTACTTGCGGACAATGCAAACCGGGATATTCCGGAGCCGTTTTGGTGCATTAGTGCTGTTTCATCCAAAACGCACCAAAACGGCACGGGAAGCGCTCGTTTTCACTCGTTATGATGTTTTGATGTAATTTGAGGCTTCCCATAGGAAAACACTCAAAAACATGAGTTTACTTGCGGACGATGCAAACCATGATGTTCCGGAGCCGTTTTTGTGCAACAGTGCTGTTTCATGTAAAACGATGCAGGAAGCGCTCCTTTTCACTCGTTACGATGTTTTGATGTAATTGGAGGGTTCCCATAGGAAAACACTCAAAAACATGAGTTCACTTGCGGTCGATGCAAACCGGGATGTTCCGGAGCCGTTTTGGTGCATTAGTGCTGTTTCATGCAAAACGCACCAAAACCGCACAGGAAGCGCTCGTTTTCACTCGTTATGATGTTTTGATGTAATTGGAGGGAGGCTTCGCATAGGAAAACACTTGCGGACGATGCAAACCGGGATGTTCCGGAACCGTTTTTGTGCATCAGTGTTGTTTCATGCAAAACGATGCAGGAAGCGCTCGTTTTCACTCGTTACGATGTTTTGATGTAATTGGAGGGTTCCCATAGGAAAACACTCAAAAACATGAGTTCACTTGCGGTCGATGCAAACCGGGATGTTCCGGAGCCGTTTTGGTGCATTAGTGCTGTTTCATGCAAAACGCACCAAAACGGCACAGGAAGCGCTCGTTTTCACTCGTTATGATGTTTTGATGTAATTGGAGGCTTCGCATAGGAAACACTAAACATGAGTTTACTTGCGGACGATGCAAACCGGGATGTTCCGGAACCGTTTTTGTGCATCAGTGTTGTTTCATGCAAAACGATGCAGGAAGCGCTCGTTTTCAGTCGTTATGATATTTTGATGTAATTGGATGGTTCCCATAGGAAAACACTAAAAAACATGAGTTTACTTGCAGTCGATGCAAACCGGGATGTTCCGGAGCCGTTTTGGTGCATTAGTGCTGTTTCATGCAAAACGCACCAAAACGGCACGGGAAGCGCTCGTTTTCACTCGTTATGATGTTTTGATGTAATTGAGGGTTCCCATAGGAAAACACTCAAAAACATGAGTTTACTTGCGGACGATGCAAACCATGATGTTCCGGAGCCGTTTTTGTGCAACAGTGCTGTTTCATGTACAACGATGCAGGAAGCGCTCCTTTTCACTCGTTACGATGTTTTGATGTAATTGGAGGGTTACCATAGGAAAACACTCAAAAACATGAGTTCACTTGCGGTCGATGCAAACCGGGATGTTCCGGAGCCGTTTTTGTGCATCAGTGTTGTTTCATGCAAAACGATGCAGGGAGCGCTCCTTTTCACTCGTTATGATGTTTTGATGTAATTGGAGGGTTCCCATAGGAAAACACTCAAAACATGAGTTCACTTGCGGTCGATGCAAACCGGGATGTTCTCGAGCCGTTTTAGTGCATTAGTGCTGGTTCCTGCAAAACACACCAAAACGGCACGGGAAGCTCTCGTTTTCACTCGTTATGATGTTTTGATGTAATTGGATGGTTCCCATAGGAAAACACTAAAAAACATGAGTTTACTTGCAGTCGATGCAAACCGGGATGTTCCGGAGCCGTTTTGGTGCATTAGTGCTGTTTCATGCAAAACGCACCAAAACGGCACGGGAAGCGCTCGTTTTCACTCGTTATGATGTTTTGATGTAATTGGAGGGTTCCCATAGGAAAACACTCAAAAACATGAGTTTACTTGCGGACGATGCAAACCATGATGTTCCGGAGCCGTTTTTGTGCAACAGTGCTGTTTCATGTAAAACGATGCAGGAAGCGCTCCTTTTCACTCGTTATGATGTTTTGATGTAATTGGAGGGTTCCCATAGGAAAACACTCAAAAACATGAGTTTACTTGCGGTCGATGCAAACCGGGATGTTCCGGAGCCGTTTTTGTGCATTAGTGCTGTTTCATGCAAAACGATGCAGGAAGCGCTCGTTTTCACTCGTTATGATGTTTTGATGTAATTGGATGGTTCCTATAGGAAAACACTCAAAAACATGAGTTTACTTGCGGACAATGCAAACCGGGATGTTCCGGAGCCGTTTTGGTGCATTAGTGCTGTTTCATGCAAAACGCACCAAAACGGCACGGGAAGCGCTCGTTTCACTCGTTATGATGTTTTGATGTAATTGGAGGTTCCCATAGGAAAACACTCAAAAACATGAGTTTACTTGCGGACGATGCAAACCATGATGTTCCGGAGCCGTTTTTGTGCAACAGTGCTGTTTCATGTAAAACGATGCAGGAAGCGCTCCTTTTCACTCGTTATGATGTTTTGATGTAATTGGAGGGTTCCCATAGGAAAACACTCAAAAACATGAGTTCACTTGCGGTCGATGCAAACCGGGATGTTCCGGAGCCGTTTTGGTGCATTAGTGCTGTTTCATGCAAAACGCACCAAAACGGCACGGAAGCGCTCGTTTTCACTCGTTATGATGTTTTGATGTAATTGGAGGGTTCCCATAGGAAAACACTCAAAAACATGAGTTTACTTGCGGACGATGCAAACCGGGATGTTCCGGAACCGTTTTTGTGCATCAGTGCTGTTTCATGCAAAACGATGCAGGAAGCGCTCGTTTTCACTCGTTATGATGTTTTGATGTAATTGGAGGGTTCCCATAGGAAAACACTCAAAAACATGAGTTTACTTGCGGTCGATGCAAACCGGGATGTTCCGGAGCCGTTTTGGTGCATTAGTGCTGTTTCATGCAAAACGCACCAAAACGGCACGGGAAGCGCTCGTTTTCACTCGTTATGATGTTTTGATGTAATTGGAGGGTTCCCATAGGAAAACACTCAAAAACATGAGTTTACTTGCGGACGATGCAAACCGGGATGTTCCGGAGCCGTTTTTGTGCATCAGTGTTGTTTCATGCAAAACGATGCAGGAAGCGCTCGTTTTCAGTCGTTATGATATTTTGATGTAATTGGATGGTTCCCATAGGAAAACACTAAAAAACATGAGTTTACTTGCAGTCGATGCAAACCGGGATGTTCCGGAGCCGTTTTGGTGCATTAGTGCTGTTTCATGCAAAACGCACAAAACGGCACGGGAAGCGCTCGTTTTCACTCGTTATGATGTTTTGATGTAATTGGAGGGTTCCCATAGGAAAACACTCAAAACATGAGTTTACTTGCGGACGATGCAAACCATGATGTTCCGGAGCCGTTTTTGTGCAACAGTGCTGTTTCATGTAAAACGATGCAGGAAGCGCTCCTTTTCACTCGTTACGATGTTTTGATGTAATTGGAGGGTTCCCATAGGAAAACACTCAAAACATGAGTTTACTTGCGGTCGATGCAAACCGGGATGTTCCGGAGCCGTTTTGTGCATCAGTGTGTTTTCATGCAAAACGATGCAGGGAAGCGCTCGTTTTCACTCGTTATGATGTTTTGATGTAATTGGAGGGTTCCCATAGGAAAACACTCAAAAACATGAGTTTACTTGCGGACGATGCAAACCGGGATGTTCCGAGCCGTTTTGTGCATTAGTGCTGGTTTCATGCAAACACCAAAATGGCACGGAAGCGCTCGTTTTCACTCGTTATGATGTTTGATGTAATTGGATGGTTCCCATAGGAAAACACTAAAAACATGAGTTTACTTGCAGTCGATGCAAACCGGGATGTTCCGGAGCCGTTTTGGTGCATTAGTGCTGTTTCATGCAAAACGCACCAAAACGGCACGGGAAGCGCTCGTTTTCACTCGTTATGATGTTTTGATGTAATTGGAGGGTTCCCATAGGAAAACACTCAAAAACATGAGTTTACTTGCGGACGATGCAAACCATGATGTTCCGGAGCCGTTTTGTGCAACAGTGCTGTTTCATGTAAAACGATGCAGGAAGCGCTCCTTTTCACTCGTTATGATGTTTTGATGTAATTGGAGGGTTCCCATAGGAAAACACTCAAAAACATGAGTTCACTTGCGGTCGATGCAAACCGGGATGTTCCGGAGCCGTTTTGGTGCATTAGTGCTGTTTCATGCAAAACGCACAAAACGGCATGGAAGCGCTCGTTTTCACTCGTTATGATGTTTTGATGTAATTGGAGGGTTCCCATAGGAAAACACTCAAAACATGAGTTTACTTGCGGACGATGCAAACCATGATGTTCCGGAGCCGTTTTGTGTGCAAAGTGCTGTTCATGTAAAACGATGCAGGAAGCGCTCGTTTTCACTCGTTATGATGTTTTGATTGTAATTGGATGGTTTCCATAGGAAAACACTCAAAAACATGAGTTTACTTGCGGACGATGCAAACCATGATGTTCCGGAGCCGTTTTTGTGCAACAGTGCTGTTTCATGTAAAACGATGCAGGAAGCGCTCCTTTTCACTCGTTATTGATGTTTTGATGTAATTGGAGGGTTCCCATAGGAAAACACTCAAAAACATGAGTTTACTTGCGGTCGATGCAAACCGGGATGTTCCGGAGCCGTTTTGGTGCATTAGTGCTGTTTCATGCTAAACGCACCAAAACGGCATGGAAGCGCTCGTTTTCACTCGTTATGATGTTTTGATGTAATTGAGGGTTCCCATAGGAAAACACTCAAAAACATGAGCGGACGATGCAAACCAGGATGTTCCGGAGCCGTTTTTGTGCAACAGTGTTGTTTCATGTAAAACGATGCAGGAAGCGCTCCTTTTCACTCGTTATGATGTTTTGATGTAATTGGAGGGTTCCCATAGGAAAACACTAAAAACATGAGTTCACTTGCGGTCGATGCAAACCGGGATGTTCCGGAGCCGTTTTGGTGCATTAGTGCTGTTTCATGCAAAACGCACCAAAACGGCACGGGAAGCGCTCGTTTTCACTCGTTATGATGTTTTGATGTAATTGGAGGGTTCCCATAGGAAAACACTCAAAAACATGAGTTTACTTGCGGACGATGCAAACCGGGATGTTCCGGAGCCGTTTTTGTGCATCAGTGCTGTTTCATGCAAAACGATGCAGGAAGCGCTCGTTTTCACTCGTTATGATTTTTGATGTAATTGGATGGTTCCCATAGGAAAACACTCAAAAACATGAGTTTACTTGCGGTCGATGCAAACCGGGATGTTCCGGAGCCGTTTTGGTGCATTAGTGCTGTTTCATGCAAAACGCACCAAAACGGCACGGGAAGCGCTCGTTTTCACTCGTTATGATGTTTTGATGTAATTGGAGGGTTCCCATAGGAAAACACTCAAAAACATGAGTTTACTTGCGGACGATGCAAACCAGGATGTTCCGGAGCCGTTTTTGTGCATCAGTGTTGTTTCATGTAAAACGATGCAGGAAGCGCTCGTTTTCACTCGTTATGATGTTTTGATGTAATTGGATGGTTCCCATAGGAAAACACTAAAAAACATGAGTTTACTTGCGGTCGATGCAAACCGGGATGTTCCGGAGCCGTTTTGGTGCATTAGTGCTGTTTCATGCAAAACGCACCAAAACGGCACGGGAAGCGCTCGTTTTCACTCGTTATGATGTTTTGATGTAATTGGAGGGTTCCCATAGGAAAACACTCAAAAACATGAGTTTACTTGCGGACGATGCAAACCATGATGTTCCGGAGCCGTTTTTGTGCATCAGTGCTGTTTCATGTAAAACGATGCAGGAAGCGCTCGTTTTCACTCGTTATGATGTTTTGATGTAATTGGAGGGTTCCCATAGGAAAACACTAAAAAACATGAGTTTACTTGCGGTCGATGCAAACCGGGATGTTCCGGAGCCGTTTTGGTGCATTAGTGCTGTTTCATGCAAAACGCACCAAAACGGCACTGGGAAGCGCTCGTTTTCACTCGTTATGATGTTTTGATGTAATTGGAGGGTTCCCATAGGAAAACACTCAAAAACATGAGTTTACTTGCGGACGATGCAAACCGGGATGTTCCGGAGCCGTTTTTGTGCATCAGTGTTGTTTCATGCAAAACGATGCAGGAAGCGCTCCTTTTCACTCGTTATGATGTTTTGATGTAATTGGATGGTTCCCATAGGAAAACACTAAAAACATGAGTTTACTTGCAGGTCGATGCAAACCGGGATGTTCCGGAGCCGTTTTGGTGCATTAGTGCTGTTTCATGCAAAACGCACCAAAACGGCACGGGAAGCGCTCGTTTCACTCGTTATGATGTTTTGATGTAATTGGAGGGTTCCCATAGGAAAACACTCAAAAACATGAGTTTACTTGCGGACGATGCAAACCAGGATGTTCCGGAGCCGTTTTTGTGCAATCAGTGCTGTTTCATGTAAAACGATGCAGGAAGCGCTCCTTTTTCACTCGTTATGATGTTTTGATGTAATTGGAGGGTTCCCATAGGAAAACACTCAAAAACATGAGTTTACTTGCAGGTCGATGCAAACCGGGATGTTCCGGAGCCGTTTTGGTGCATTAGTGCTGTTTCATGCAAAACGCACCAAAACGGCACGGGAAGCGCTCGTTTCACTCGTTATGATGTTTTGATGTAATTGGAGGGTTCCCATAGGAAAACACTCAAAAACATGAGTTTACTTGCGGTACGATGCAAACCGGGATGTTCCGGAGCCGTTTTGGTGCATTAGTGCTGTTTCATGCAAAACGCACCAAAACGGCACGGGAAGCGCTCGTTTTCACTCGTTATGATGTTTTGATGTAATTGGAGGGTTCCCATAGGAAAACACTCAAAAACATGAGTTTACTTGCGGACGATGCAAACCAGGATGTTCCGGAGCCGTTTTTGTGCAACAGTGTTGTTTCATGTCAAACGATGCAGGAAGCGCTCGTTTTCACTCGTTATGATGTTTTGATGTAATTGGATGGTTCCCATAGGAAAACACTAAAAAACATGAGTTTACTTGCGGTCGATGCAAACCGGGATGTTCCGGAGCCGTTTTGGTGCATTAGTGCTGTTTCATGCAAAACGCACAAAACGGCACGGAAGCGCTCGTTTTCACTCGTTATGATGTTTTGATGTAATTGGAGGGTTCCCATAGGAAAACACTCAAAAACATGAGTTTACTTGCGGACGATGCAAACCGGGATGTTCCGGAGCCGTTTTTGTGCATCAGTGCTGTTTCATGCAAAACGATGCAGGAAGCGCTCGTTTTCACTCGTTATGATGTTTTGATGTAATTGGATGGTTCCCATAGGAAAACACTAAAAAACATGAGTTTACTTGCAGTCGATGCAAACCGGGATGTTCCGGAGCCGTTTTGGTGCATTAGTGCTGTTTCATGCAAAACGCACCAAAACGGCACGGGAAGCGCTCGTTTTCACTCGTTATGATGTTTTGATGTAATTGGAGGGTTCCCATAGGAAAACACTCAAAAACATGAGTTTACTTGCGGACGATGCAAACCATGATGTTCCGGAGCCGTTTTTGTGCACAGTGCTGTTTCATGTAAAACGATGCAGGAAGCGCTCCGTTTTCACTCGTTATGATGTTTTGATGTAATTGGAGGGTTCCCATAGGAAAACACTCAAAAACATGAGTTTACTTGCGGTCGATGCAAACCGGGATGTTCCGGAGCCGTTTTGGTGCATTAGTGCTGTTTCATGCAAAACGCACCAAAACGGCACGGGAAGCGCTCGTTTTCACTCGTTATGATGTTTTGATGTAATTGGAGGGTTCCCATAGGAAAACACTCAAAAACATGAGTTTACTTGCGGACGATGCAAACCGGGATGTTCCGGAGACGTTTTTGTGCATCAGTGTTGTTTCATGCAAAACGATGCAGGAAGCGCTCGTTTTCACTCGTTATGATGTTTGAGTAATTGGAAGTGTTCCATAGGCAAACACTCAAAAAACATGAGTTTACTTGCGGTCAATGCAAACCGGGATGTTCCGGAGCCGTTTTGGTGCATTAGTGCTGTTTCATGCAAAACGCACCAAAACGGCAGGGAAGCGCTCGTTTCACTCGTTATGATGTTTTGATGTAATTGTATGGTTCCTATAGGAAAACACTCAAAAACATGAGTTTACTTGCGGACGATGCAACCGGGATGTTCCGGAGCCGTTTTTGTGCATTAGTGCTGTTTCATGCAAACGCACCAAAACGGCATGGGAAGCGCTCGTTTCACTCGTTATGATGTTTGATGTAATTGGATGGTTCCCATAGGAAAACACTCAAAAACAGGAGTTTACTTGCAGTCGATGCAAACCGGATGTTCCGGAGCCGTTTTTGTGCATTAGTGCTTTTCATGCAAAACGCACCAAAACGGCACGGGAAGCGCTCGTTTTCACTCGTTATGATGTTTTGATGTAATTGGATGGTTCCCATAGGAAACAACTCAAAAACATGAGTTTACTTGCGGACAATGCAAACCAGGGATGTTCCGGAGCCGTTTTGTGCATAGTGCTGTTTCATGCAAAACGCACCAAAAGGCACGGGAAGCGCTCGTTTTCACTCGTTATGATGTTTGATGTAATTGGAGGGTTCCCATAGGAAAACACTCAAAACATGAGTTCACTTGCGGTCGATGCAAACGGGATGTTCCGGAGCCAGTTTTGGTGCATTAGTGCTGGTTCGTGCAAAAACGCACCAAAACGCGCAGGAAGCGCTCGTTTTCACTCGTTATGATGTTTTGATGTAATTGGAGGGTTCCCATAGGAAAACACTAAAAAACATGAGTTTACTTGCAGTCGATGCAAACCGGGATGTTCCGGAGCCGTTTTTGTGCACAGTGCTGTTTCATGCAAAACGATGCAGGAAGCGCTCGTTTTCACTCGTTATGATGTTTTGATGTAATTGGAGGGTTCCCATAGGAAAACACTCAAAAACATGAGTTTACTTGCGGACGATGCAAACCGGGATGTTCCGGAGCCGTTTTTGTGCATTAGTGCTGTTTCATGCAAAACGATGCAGGAAGCGCTCGTTTTCACTCGTTATGATGTTTGATGTAATTGGAGGGTTCCCATAGGAAAACACTCAAAAACATGAGTTTACTTGCGGTCGATGCAAACCGGGATGTTCCGGAGCCGTTTTGGTGCATTAGTGCTGTTTCATGCAAAACGCACAAAACGGCACGGGAAGCGCTCGTTTTCACTCGTTATGATGTTTTGATGTAATTGGAGGGTTCCCATAGGAAAACACTCAAAAACATGAGTTTACTTGCGGACGATGCAAACCATGATGTTCCGGAGCCGTTTTTGTGCAACAGTGCTGTTTCATGTAAAACGATGCAGGAAGCGCTCCTTTTCACTCGTTATGATGTTTTGATGTAATTGGAGGGTTCCCATAGGAAAACACTCAAAACATGAGTTCACTTGCGGTCGATGCAAACCGGGATGTTCCGGAGCCGTTTTGGTGCATTAGTGCTGTTTCATGCAAAACGCACCAAAACGGCATGGGAAGCGCTCGTTTTCACTCGTTATGATGTTTTGATGTAATTGGAGGGTTCCCATAGGAAAACACTCAAAAACATGAGTTTACTTGCGGACGATGCAAACCGGATGTTCCGGAGCCGTTTTGTGCATCAGTGTTGTTTCATGCAAAACGATGCAGGAAGCGCTCCTTTTCACTCGTTATGATGTTTTGATGTAATTGGAGGGTTCCCATAGGAAAACACTCAAAAACATGAGTTTACTTGCAGGTCGATGCAAACCGGGATGTTCCGGAGCCGTTTTGGTGCATTAGTGCTGTTTCATGCAAAACGCACCAAAACGGCACGGGAAGCGCTCGTTTTCACTCGTTATGATGTTTTGATGTAATTGGAGGGTTCCCATAGGAAAACACTCAAAAACATGAGTTTACTTGCGGACGATGCAAACCGGGATGTTCCGGAAGCCGTTTTGTGCATCAGTGTTGTTTCATGCAAAACGATGCAGGAAGCGCTCGTTTTCACGTCGTTATGATATTTTGATGTAATTGGATGGTTCCCATAGGAAAACACTCAAAAACATGAGTTTACTTGCAGTCGATGCAAACCGGGATGTTCCGGAGCCGTTTTGGTGCATTAGTGCTGTTTCATGCAAAACGCACCAAAACGGCACGGGAAGCGCTCGTTTTCACTCGTTATGATGTTTTGATGTAATTGGAGGGTTCCCATAGGAAAACACTCAAAAACATGAGTTTACTTGCGGACGATGCAAACCATGATGTTCCGGAGCCGTTTTTGTGCAACAGTGCTGTTTCATGTAAAACGATGCAGGAAGCGCTCCTTTTCACTCGTTATGATGTTTTGATGTAATTGGAGGGTTCCCATAGGAAAACACTAAAAAACATGAGTTACTTGCGGTCGATGCAAACCGGGATGTTCCGGAGCCGTTTTGGTGCATTAGTGCTGTTTCATGCAAAACGCACCAAAACGGCACGGGAAGCGCTCGTTTTCACTCGTTATGATGTTTTGATGTAATTGGAGGGTTCCCATAGGAAAACACTCAAAAACATGAGTTTACTTGCGGACGATGCAACCGGGATGTTCCGGAGCCGTTTTTGTGCATCAGTGTTGTTTCATGCAAAACGATGCAGGAAGCGCTCGTTTTCACTCGTTATGATGTTTTGATGTAATTGGATGGTTCCCATAGGAAAACACTAAAAAACATGAGTTTACTTGCAGTCGATGCAAACCGGGATGTTCCGGAGCCGTTTTGGTGCATTAGTGCTGTTTCATGCAAAACGCACCAAAACGGCACGGGAAGCGCTCGTTTTCACTCGTTATGATGTTTTGATGTAATTGGAGGGTTCCCATAGGAAAACACTCAAAAACATGAGTTTACTTGCGGACGATGCAAACCGGGATGTTCCGGAGCCGTTTTTGTGCAACAGTGCTGTTTCATGCAAACGATGCAGGAAGCGCTCCTTTTCACTCGTTATGATGTTTTGATGTAATTGGAGGGTTCCCATAGGAAAACACTCAAAAACATGAGTTTCACTTGCGTCGATGCAAACCGGGATGTTCCGGAGCCGTTTTGGTGCATTAGTGCTGTTTCATGCAAAACGCACCAAAACGGCATGGGAAGCGCTCGTTTTCACTCGTTATGATGTTTTGATGTAATTGGAGGGTTCCCATAGGAAAACACTCAAAAACATGAGTTTACTTGCGGACGATGCAAACCGGGATGTTCCGGAGCCGTTTTTGTGCAACAGTGCTTGTTTCATGCAAAACGATGCAGGAAGCGCTCGTTTTCACTCGTTATGATGTTTTGATGTAATTGGAGGGTTCCCATAGGAAAACACTCAAAAACATGAGTTTACTTGCGGACGATGCAAACCGGGATGTTCCGGAGCCGTTTTTGTGCATCAGTGCTGTTTCATGCAAAACGATGCAGGAAGCGCTCGTTTTCACTCGTTATGATGTTTTGATGTAATTGGATGGTTCCATAGGAAAACACTCAAAAACATGAGTTTACTTGCGGACGATGCAAACCGGGATGTTCCGGAGCCGTTTTGGTGCATTAGTGCTGTTTCATGCAAAACGCACAAAACGGCAGGGAAGCGCTCGTTTTCACTCGTTATGATGTTTTGATGTAATTGGAGGGTTCCCATAGGAAAACACTCAAAAACATGAGTTTACTTGCGGACGATGCAAACCTGGATGTTCCGGAGCCGTTTTTGTGCAACAGTGCTGTTTCATGCAAAACGATGCAGGAAGCGCTCGTTTTCACTCGTTATGATGTTTTGATGTAATTGGAGGGTTCCCATAGGAAAACACTCAAAAACATGAGTTTACTTGCGGTCGATGCAAACCGGGATGTTCCGGAGCCGTTTTGGTGCATTAGTGCTGTTTCATGCAAAACGCACCAAAACGGCATGGGAAGCGCTCGTTTTCACTCGTTATGATGTTTTGATGTAATTGGAGGGTTCCCATAGGAAAACACTCAAAAACATGAGTTTACTTGCGGACGATGCAAACCGGGATGTTCCGGAGCCGTTTTTGTGCAATCAGTGTTGTTTCATGCAAAACGATGCAGGAAGCGCTCCTTTTCACTCGTTATGATGTTTTGATGTAATTGGAGGGTTCCCATAGGAAAACACTCAAAAACATGAGTTTACTTGCGGTCGATGCAAACCGGGATGTTCCGGAGCCGTTTTGGTGCATTAGTGCTGTTTCATGCAAAACGCACCAAAACGGCATGGGAAGCGCTCGTTTTCACTCGTTATGATGTTTTGATGTAATTGGAGGGTTCCCATAGGAAAACACTCAAAAACATGAGTTTACTTGCGGACGATGCAAACCGGATGTTCCGGAGCCGTTTTTGTGCATCAGTGCTTGTTTCATGCAAAACGATGCAGGAAGCGCTCCTTTTCACTCGTTATGATGTTTTGATGTAATTGGAGGGTTCCCATAGGAAAACACTAAAAACATGAGTTTACTTGCGGTCGATGCAAACCGGGATGTTCCGGAGCCGTTTTGGTGCATTAGTGCTGTTTCATGCAAAACGCACCAAAACGGCACGGGAAGCGCTCGTTTTCACTCGTTATGATGTTTTGATGTAATTGGAGGGTTCCCATAGGAAAACACTCAAAAACATGAGTTTACTTGCGGACGATGCAAACCATGATGTTCCGGAGCCGTTTTTGTGCAACAGTGCTGTTTCATGTAAAACGATGCAGGAAGCGCTCCTTTTCACTCGTTATGATGTTTTGATGTAATTGGAGGGTTCCCATAGGAAAACACTCAAAAACATGAGTTTACTTGCGGTCGATGCAAACCGGGATGTTCCGGAGCCGTTTTGGTGCATTAGTGCTGTTTCATGCAAACGCACCAAAACGGCATGGAAGCGCTCGTTTTCACTCGTTATGATGTTTGATGTAATTGGAGGGTTCCCATAGGAAAACACTCAAAAACATGAGTTTACTTGCGGACGATGCAAACCGGGATGTTCCGGAGCCGTTTTTGTGCATCAGTGCTTGTTTCATGCAAAACGATGCAGGAAGCGCTCGTTTTCACTCGTTATGATATTTTGATGTAATTGGATGGTTCCCATAGGAAAACACTCAAAAACATGAGTTTACTTGCGTCGATGCAAACCGGGATGTTCCGGAGCCGTTTTGGTGCATTAGTGCTGTTTCATGCAAAACGCACCAAAACGGCACGGGAAGCGCTCGTTTTCACTCGTTATGATGTTTTGATGTAATTGGAGGGTTCCCATAGGAAAACACTCAAAAACATGAGTTTACTTGCGGACGATGCAAACCATGATGTTCCGGAGCCGTTTTTGTGCAACAGTGCTGTTTCATGCAAAACGATGCAGGAAGCGCTCCTTTTCACTCGTTATGATGTTTTGATGTAATTGGAGGGTTCCCATAGGAAAACACTCAAAAACATGAGTTCACTTGCGGTCGATGCAAACCGGGATGTTCGGAGCCGTTTTGGTGCATTAGTGCTGTTTCATGCAAACGCACCAAAACGGCATGGAAGCGCTCGTTTTCACTCGTTATGATGTTTTGATGTAATTGGAGGGTTCCATAGGAAAACACTCAAAAACATGAGTTTACTTGCGGACGATGCAAACCAGGGATGTTCCGGAGCCGTTTTTGTGCAACAGTGCTGTTTCATGAAAACGATGCAGGAAGCGCTCCTTTTCACTCGTTATGATGTTTTGATGTAATTGGAGGGTTCCCATAGGAAAACACTCAAAAACATGAGTTTACTTGCGGACGATGCAAACCGGGATGTTCCGGAGCCGTTTTTGTGCAACAGTGCTGTTTCATGCAAACGATGCAGGAAGCGCTCCTTTTCACTCGTTATGATGTTTTGATGTAATTGGAGGGTTCCCATAGGAAAACACTCAAAAACATGAGTTCACTTGCGGTCGATGCAAACCGGGATGTTCCGGAGCCGTTTTGGTGCATTAGTGCTGTTTCATGCAAAACGCACCAAAACGGCATGGGAAGCGCTCGTTTTCACTCGTTATGATGTTTTGATGTAATTGGAGGGTTCCCATAGGAAAACACTCAAAAACATGAGTTTACTTGCGGACGATGCAAACCATGGATGTTCCGGAGCCGTTTTTGTGCAACAGTGTTGTTTCATGCAAAACGATGCAGGAAGCGCTCGTTTTCACTCGTTATGATGATTTTGATGTAATTGGATGGTTCCCATAGGAAAACACTCAAAAACATGAGTTTACTTGCGGTCGATGCAAACCGGGATGTTCCGGAGCCGTTTTGGTGCATTAGTGCTGTTTCATGCAAAACGCACCAAAACGGCACGGGAAGCGCTCGTTTTCACTCGTTATGATGTTTTGATGTAATTGGAGGGTTCCCATAGGAAAACACTCAAAAACATGAGTTTACTTGCGGACGATGCAAACCGGGATGTTCCGGAGCCGTTTTTGTGCATCAGTGTTGTTTCATGCAAAACGATGCAGGAAGCGCTCGTTTTCACTCGTTATGATGTTTTGATGTAATTGGATGGTTCCCATAGGAAAACACTCAAAAACATGAGTTTACTTGCGGTCGATGCAAACCGGGATGTTCCGGAGCCGTTTTGGTGCATTAGTGCTGTTTCATGCAAAACGCACCAAAACGGCACGGGAAGCGCTCGTTTTCACTCGTTATGATGTTTTGATGTAATTGGAGGGTTCCCATAGGAAAACACTCAAAAACATGAGTTTACTTGCGGACGATGCAAACCATGATGTTCCGGAGCCGTTTTTGTGCAACAGTGCTGTTTCATGTAAAACGATGCAGGAAGCGCTCCTTTTCACTCGTTATGATGTTTTGATGTAATTGGAGGGTTCCCATAGGAAAACACTAAAAACATGAGTTTACTTGCGGACGATGCAAACCGGGATGTTCGGAGCCGTTTTGTGCATCAGTGTTTGTTTCAATGCAAAACGATGCAGGAAGCGCTCGTTTTCACTCGTTATGATGTTTTGATGTAATTGGATTGTTCCCATAGGAAAAACACTCAAAAACATGAGTTTACTTGCGGACGATGCAAACCGGATGTTTCCGGAGCCGTTTTGTGCATTAGTGCTGTTTCATGCAAAACGATGCACGGGAAGCGCTCGTTTTCCACTCGTT
Source organism: Eragrostis curvula (assembly GCA_007726485.1). NCBI lineage: Eukaryota > Viridiplantae > Streptophyta > Magnoliopsida > Poales > Poaceae > Eragrostis > Eragrostis curvula. The sequence continues at coordinate 39,541 of RWGY01000225.1, forward strand.
ATGATGTTTTGATGTAATTGGAGGGTTCCCATAGGAAAACACTCAAAAACATGAGTTTACTTGCGGACGATGCAAACCAGGATGTTCCGGAGCCGTTTTTGTGCAACAGTGCTGTTTCATTTAAAACGATGCAGGAAGCGCTCTTTTCAACTCGTTATGATGTTTTGATGTAATTGGAGGGTTCCATAGGAAAACACTCAAAAACATGAGTTTACTTGCGGACGATGCAAACCGGGATGTTCCGGAGCCGTTTTTGTGCAATCAGTGCTGTTTCATGCAAAACGATGCAGGAAGCGCTCCTTTTCACTCGTTATGATGTTTTGATGTAATTGGAGGGTTCCCATAGGAAAACACTCAAAAACATGAGTTTACTTGCGGACGATGCAAACCGGGATGTTCCGGAGCCGTTTTTGTGCACAGTGCTGTTTCATGCAAAACGATGCAGGAAGCGCTCGTTTTCACTCGTTATGATGTTTTGATGTAATTGGAGGGTTCCCATAGGAAAACACTCAAAAACATGAGTTTACTTGCGGTCGATGCAAACCGGGATGTTCCGGAGCCGTTTTGGTGCATTAGTGCTGTTTCATGCAAAACGCACCAAAACGGCAGGGAAGCGCTCGTTTCACTCGTTATGATGTTTTGATGTAATTGGAGGGTTCCCATAGGAAAACACTCAAAAACATGAGTTTACTTGCGGACGATGCAAACCGGGATGTTCCGGAGCCGTTTTTGTGCAACAGTGCTGTTTCATGCAAAACGATGCAGGAAGCGCTCCTTTTCACTCGTTATGATGTTTTGATGTAATTGGAGGGTTCCCATAGGAAAACACTCAAAAACATGAGTTTACTTGCGGTCGATGCAAACCGGGATGTTCCGGAGCCGTTTTGGTGCATTAGTGCTGTTTCATGCAAAACGCACCAAAACGGCATGGGAAGCGCTCGTTTTCACTCGTTATGATGTTTTGATGTAATTGGAGGGTTCCCATAGGAAAACACTCAAAAACATGAGTTTACTTGCGGACGATGCAAACCGGGATGTTCCGGAGCCGTTTTTGTGCAATCAGTGTTGTTTCATGCAAAACGATGCAGGAAGCGCTCTTTTCACTCGTTATGATGTTTTGATGTAATTGGAGGGTTCCCATAGGAAAACACTCAAAAACATGAGTTTACTTGCGGTCGATGCAAACCGGGATGTTCCGGAGCCGTTTTGGTGCATTAGTGCTGTTTCATGCAAAACGCACCAAAACGGCACGGGAAGCGCTCGTTTTCACTCGTTATGATGTTTTGATGTAATTGGAGGGTTCCATAGGAAAACACTCAAAAACATGAGTTTACTTGCGGACGATGCAAACCATGATGTTCCGGAGCCGTTTTTGTGCAACAGTGTTGTTTCATGTAAAACGATGCAGGAAGCGCTCCTTTTCACTCGTTATGATGTTTTGATGTAATTGGAGGGTTCCCATAGGAAAACACTCAAAAACATGAGTTCACTTGCGGTCGATGCAAACCGGGATGTTCCGGAGCCGTTTTGGTGCATTAGTGCTGTTTCATGCAAAACGCACCAAAACGGCACTGGGAAGCGCTCGTTTTCACTCGTTATGATGTTTTGATGTAATTGGAGGGTTCCATAGGAAAACACTCAAAAACATGAGTTTACTTGCGGACGATGCAAACCATGATGTTCCGGAGCCGTTTTTGTGCAACAGTGCTGTTTCATGTAAAACGATGCAGGAAGCGCTCCTTTTCACTCGTTATGATGTTTTGATGTATTGGAGGGTTCCCATAGGAAACACTCAAAAACATGAGTTACTTGCGGACGATGCAACCGGGATGTTCCGTAGCCGTTTTGTGCATCAGTGTTGTTTCAATGCAAAACGAAATGCAGGAAGCGCTCGTTTTCACTCGTTATGATGTTTTGATGTAATTGGATGGTTCCGATAGGAAAACACTCAAAAACATGAGTTTCACTTGCGGTCGATGCAAACCGGGATGTTCCGGAGCCGTTTTGGTGCATTAGTTGCTGTTTCATGCAAAACAGCACCAAAACGGCACTGGGAAGCGCTCGTTTTCACTCGTTATGATGTTTTGATGTAATTGGAGGGTTCCATAGGAAAACACTCAAAACATGAGTTTACTTGCGGACGATGCAAACCATGATGTTCCGGAGCCGTTTTTGTGCATCAGTGCTGTTTCATGTAAAACGATGCAGGAAGCGCTCCGTTTCACTCGTTATGATGTTTTGATGTAATGGATGGTTTCCATAGGAAAACACTAAAAAACATGAGTTTACTTGCGGACGATGCAAACCAGGATGTTCCGGAGCCGTTTTTGTGCAACAGTGCTGTTTCATGCAAAACGATGCAGGAAGCGCTCCTTTTCACTCGTTATGATGTTTTGATGTAATTGGAGGGTTCCCATAGGAAAACACTCAAAAACATGAGTTCACTTGCGGTCGATGCAAACCGGGATGTTCCGGAGCCGTTTTGTGCATTAGTGCTGTTTCATGCAAAACGCACCAAAACGGCACGGGAAGCGCTCGTTTTCACTCGTTATGATGTTTTGATGTAATTGGAGGGTTCCCATAGGAAAACACTCAAAAACATGAGTTTACTTGCGGACGATGCAAACCGGGATGTTCCGGAGCCGTTTTTGTGCAACAGTGCTGTTTCATGTAAAACGATGCAGGAAGCGCTCCTTTTCACTCGTTATGATGTTTTGATGTAATTGGAGGGTTCCCATAGGAAAACACTCAAAAACATGAGTTTACTTGCGGTCGATGCAAACCGGGATGTTCCGGAGCCGTTTTTGTGCATTAGTGCTGTTTCATGCAAAAACGATGCAGGAAGCGCTCGTTTTCACTCGTTATGATGTTTTGATGTAATTGGAGGGTTCCCATAGGAAAACACTCAAAAACATGAGTTTACTTGCGGTCGATGCAAACCGGGATGTTCCGGAGCCGTTTTGGTGCATTAGTGCTGTTTCATGCAAAACGCACCAAAACGGCACGGGAAGCGCTCGTTTTCACTCGTTATGATGTTTTGATGTAATTGGAGGGTTCCCATAGGAAAACACTCAAAAACATGAGTTTACTTGCGGACGATGCAAACCATGATGTTCCGGAGCCGTTTTTGTGCAACAGTGCTGTTTCATGTAAAACGATGCAGGAAGCGCTCCTTTTCACTCGTTATGATGTTTTGATGTAATTGGAGGGTTCCCATAGGAAAACACTCAAAAACATGAGTTTACTTGCGGTCGATGCAAACCGGGATGTTCCGGAGCCGTTTTGGTGCATTAGTGCTGTTTCATGCAAAACGCACCAAAACGGCACGGGAAGCGCTCGTTTTCACTCGTTATGATGTTTTGATGTAATTGGAGGGTTCCCATAGGAAAACACTCAAAAACATGAGTTTACTTGCGGACGATGCAAACCATGATGTTCCGGAGCCGTTTTTGTGCACAGTGCTGTTTCATGTAAAACGATGCAGGAAGCGCTCCTTTTCACTCGTTATGATGTTTTGATGTAATTGGAGGGTTCCCATAGGAAAACACTCAAAAACATGAGTTCACTTGCGTCGATGCAAACCGGGATGTTCCGGAGCCGTTTTGGTGCATTAGTGCTGTTTCATGCAAAACGCACCAAAACGGCACGGGAAGCGCTCGTTTTCACTCGTTATGATGTTTTGATGTAATTGGAGGGTTCCCATAGGAAAACACTCAAAAACATGAGTTTACTTGCGGACGATGCAAACCATGATGTTCCGGAGCCGTTTTTGTGCAACAGTGCTGTTTCATGTAAAACGATGCAGGAAGCGCTCCTTTTCACTCGTTATGATGTTTTGATGTAATTGGAGGGTTCCCATAGGAAAACACTCAAAAACATGAGTTTACTTGCAGTCGATGCAAACCGGGATGTTCCGGAGCCGTTTTGGTGCATTAGTGCTGTTTCATGCAAAACGCACCAAAACGGCACGGGAAGCGCTCGTTTTCACTCGTTATGATGTTTTGATGTAATTGGAGGGTTCCCATAGGAAAACACTCAAAAACATGAGTTTACTTGCGGACGATGCAAACCATGATGTTCCGGAGCCGTTTTTGTGCAACAGTGCTGTTTCATGTAAAACGATGCAGGAAGCGCTCCTTTTCACTCGTTATGATGTTTTGATGTAATTGGAGGGTTCCCATAGGAAAACACTAAAAACATGAGTTTACTTGCGGTCGATGCAAACCGGGATGTTCCGGAGCCGTTTTGGTGCATTAGTGCTGTTTCATGCAAAACGCACCAAAACGGCACGGGAAGCGCTCGTTTTCACTCGTTATGATGTTTGATGTAATTGGAGGGTTCCCATAGGAAAACACTCAAAAACATGAGTTTACTTGCGGACGATGCAAACCGGGATGTTCCGGAGCCGTTTTTGTGCATCAGTGCTGTTTCATGCAAAACGATGCAGGAAGCGCTCCTTTTCACTCGTTATGATAGTTTTGATGTAATTGGATGGTTCCCATAGGAAAACACTAAAAACATGAGTTTACTTGCAGTCGATGCAAACCGGGATGTTCCGGAGCCGTTTTGGTGCATTAGTGCTGTTTCATGCAAAACGCACCAAAACGGCACGGGAAGCGCTCGTTTTCACTCGTTATGATGTTTTGATGTAATTGGAGGGTTCCCATAGGAAAACACTCAAAAACATGAGTTTACTTGCGGACGATGCAAACCATGATGTTCCGGAGCCGTTTTTGTGCAACAGTGCTGTTTCATGTAAAACGATGCAGGAAGCGCTCCTTTTCACTCGTTATGATGTTTTGATGTAATTGGAGGGTTCCCATAGGAAAACACTCAAAAACATGAGTTCACTTGCGGTCGATGCAAACCGGGATGTTCCGGAGCCGTTTTGGTGCATTAGTGCTGTTTCATGCAAAACGCACAAAACGGCAGGGAAGCGCTCGTTTTCACTCGTTATGATGTTTTGATGTAATTGGAGGGTTCCCATAGGAAAACACTCAAAAACATGAGTTTACTTGCGGACGATGCAAACCGTGATGTTCCGGAGCCGTTTTTGTGCAATAGTGCTGTTTCATGCAAACCACCAAACTGCACGGAAGCGCTCGTTTTCACTCGTTATGATGTTTTGATGTAATTGGAGGGTTCCCATAGGAAAACACTCAAAAACATGAGTTTACTTGCGGACGATGCAAACCAGGATGTTCCGGAGCCGTTTTTGTGCAACAGTGCTGTTTCATGCAAAACGATGCAGGAAGCGCTCCTTTTCACTCGTTATGATGTTTTGATGTAATTGGAGGGTTCCCATAGGAAAACACTCAAAAACATGAGTTTACTTGCGGTCGATGCAAACCGGGATGTTCCGGAGCCGTTTTGGTGCATTAGTGCTGTTTCATGCAAAACGCACCAAAACGGCAGGGAAGCGCTCGTTTTCACTCGTTATGATGTTTTGATGTAATTGGAGGGTTCCCATAGGAAAACACTCAAAAACATGAGTTTACTTGCGGACGATGCAAACCGGGATGTTCCGGAGCCGTTTTTGTGCAACAGTGCTTGTTTCATGTAAAACGATGCAGGAAGCGCTCCTTTTCACTCGTTATGATGTTTTGATGTAATTGGAGGGTTCCCATAGGAAAACACTCAAAAACATGAGTTTACTTGCGGTCGATGCAAACCGGGATGTTCCGGAGCCGTTTTGGTGCATTAGTGCTGTTTCATGCAAAACGCACCAAAACGGCACGGAAGCGCTCGTTTTCACTCGTTATGATGTTTTGATGTAATTGGAGGGTTCCCATAGGAAAACACTCAAAAACATGAGTTTACTTGCGGACGATGCAAACCATGATGTTCCGGAGCCGTTTTTGTGCAACAGTGCTGTTTCATGTAAAACGATGCAGGAAGCGCTCCTTTTCACTCGTTATGATGTTTTGATGTAATTGGAGGGTTCCCATAGGAAAACACTCAAAAACATGAGTTTACTTGCGGTCGATGCAAACCGGGATGTTCCGGAGCCGTTTTGGTGCATTAGTGCTGTTTCATGCAAAACGCACCAAAACGGCACGGGAAGCGCTCGTTTTCACTCGTTATGATGTTTTGATGTAATTGGAGGGTTCCCATAGGAAAACACTCAAAAACATGAGTTTACTTGCGGACGATGCAAACCGGGATGTTCCGGAGCCGTTTTTGTGCAACAGTGCTGTTTCATGCAAAACGATGCAGGAAGCGCTCCTTTTCACTCGTTATGATGTTTTGATGTAATTGGAGGGTTCCCATAGGAAAACACTCAAAAACATGAGTTTACTTGCGGTCGATGCAAACCGGGATGTTCCGGAGCCGTTTTGGTGCATTAGTGCTGTTTCATGCAAAACGCACCAAAACGGCACGGGAAGCGCTCGTTTTCACTCGTTATGATGTTTTGATGTAATTGGAGGGTTCCCATAGGAAAACACTCAAAAACATGAGTTTACTTGCGGACGATGCAAACCATGATGTTCCGGAGCCGTTTTTGTGCAACAGTGCTGTTTCATGTAAAACGATGCAGGAAGCGCTCCTTTTCACTCGTTATGATGTTTTGATGTAATTGGAGGGTTCCCATAGGAAAACACTCAAAAACATGAGTTTACTTGCGGTCGATGCAAACCGGGATGTTCCGGAGCCGTTTTGGTGCATTAGTGCTGTTTCATGCAAAACGCACCAAACGGCAGGAAGCGCTCGTTTTCACTCGTTATGATGTTTTGATGTAATTGGAGGGTTCCCATAGGAAAACACTCAAAAACATGAGTTTACTTGCGGACGATGCAAACCGGGATGTTCCGGAGCCGTTTTTGTGCAACAGTGCTGTTTCATGTCAAACGATGCAGGAAGCGCTCGTTTTCACTCGTTATGATGTTTTGATGTAATTGGAGGGTTCCCATAGGAAAACACTCAAAAACATGAGTTTACTTGCGTACGATGCAAACCGGGATGTTCCGGAGCCGTTTTTGTGCAACAGTGCTGTTTCATGCAAAACGATGCAGGAAGCGCTCTTTTCACTCGTTATGATGTTTTGATGTAATTGGAGGGTTCCCATAGGAAAACACTCAAAAACATGAGTTTACTTGCGGACGATGCAAACCGGGATGTTCCGGAGCCGTTTTTGTGCAACAGTGCTGTTTCATGCAAAACGATGCAGGAAGCGCTCCTTTTCACTCGTTATGATGTTTTGATGTAATTGGAGGGTTCCCATAGGAAAACACTCAAAAACATGAGTTCACTTGCGGTCGATGCAAACCGGGATGTTCCGGAGCCGTTTTGGTGCATTAGTGCTGTTTCATGCAAAACGCACCAAAACGGCACGGGAAGCGCTCGTTTTCACTCGTTATGATGTTTTGATGTAATTGGAGGGTTCCCATAGGAAAACACTCAAAAACATGAGTTTACTTGCGGACGATGCAAACCATGATGTTCCGGAGCCGTTTTTGTGCAACAGTGCTGTTTCATGTAAAACGATGCAGGAAGCGCTCCTTTTCACTCGTTACGATGTTTTGATGTAATTGGAGGGTTCCCATAGGAAAACACTCAAAACATGAGTTTACTTGCGGTCGATGCAAACCGGGATGTTCCGGAGCCGTTTTTGTGCATTAGTGCTGTTTCATGCAAACGCACCAACTGCAGGAAGCGCTCGTTTCACTCGTTATGATGTTTTGATGTAATTGGAGGGTTCCCATAGGAAAACACTCAAAAACATGAGTTTACTTGCGGACGATGCAAACCAGGGATGTTCCGGAGCCGTTTTTGTGCATTAGTGCTGTTTCATGTAAAACGCAAAACGGCACGGGAAGCGCTCGTTTTCACTCGTTATGATGTTTTGATGTAATTGGAGGGTTCCCATAGGAAAACACTCAAAAACATGAGTTTACTTGCGGACGATGCAAACCATGATGTTCCGGAGCCGTTTTTGTGCAACAGTGCTGTTTCATGTAAAACGATGCAGGAAGCGCTCCTTTTCACTCGTTATGATGTTTTGATGTAATTGGAGGGTTCCCATAGGAAAACACTCAAAAACATGAGTTCACTTGCGGTCGATGCAAACCGGGATGTTCCGGAGCCGTTTTGGTGCATTAGTGCTGTTTCATGCAAAACGCACCAAAACGGCACGGGAAGCGCTCGTTTTCACTCGTTATGATGTTTTGATGTAATTGGAGGGTTCCCATAGGAAAACACTCAAAAACATGAGTTTACTTGCGGACGATGCAAACCATGATGTTCCGGAGCCGTTTTTGTGCAACAGTGCTGTTTCATGTAAAACGATGCAGGAAGCGCTCCTTTTCACTCGTTATGATGTTTTGATGTAATTGGAGGGTTCCCATAGGAAAACACTCAAAAACATGAGTTCACTTGCGGTCGATGCAAACCGGGATGTTCCGGAGCCGTTTTGGTGCATTAGTGCTGTTTCATGCAAAACGCACCAAAACGGCACGGGAAGCGCTCGTTTTCACTCGTTATGATGTTTTGATGTAATTGGAGGGTTCCCATAGGAAAACACTCAAAAACATGAGTTTACTTGCGGACGATGCAAACCAGGATGTTCCGGAGCCGTTTTTGTGCAACAGTGCTGTTTCATGCAAAACGATGCAGGAAGCGCTCCTTTTCACTCGTTATGATGTTTTGATGTAATTGGAGGGTTCCCATAGGAAAACACTCAAAAACATGAGTTCACTTGCGGTCGATGCAAACCGGGATGTTCCGGAGCCGTTTTGGTGCATTAGTGCTGTTTCATGCAAAACGCACCAAAACGGCACGGGAAGCGCTCGTTTTCACTCGTTATGATGTTTTGATGTAATTGGAGGGTTCCCATAGGAAAACACTCAAAAACATGAGTTTACTTGCGGACGATGCAAACCATGATGTTCCGGAGCCGTTTTTGTGCAACAGTGCTGTTTCATGTAAAACGATGCAGGAAGCGCTCCTTTTCACTCGTTATGATGTTTTGATGTAATTGGAGGGTTCCCATAGGAAAACACTCAAAAACATGAGTTCACTTGCGGTCGATGCAAACCGGGATGTTCCGGAGCCGTTTTGGTGCATTAGTGCTGTTTCATGCAAAACGCACCAAAACGGCACGGGAAGCGCTCGTTTTCACTCGTTATGATGTTTTGATGTAATTGGAGGGTTCCCATAGGAAAACACTCAAAAACATGAGTTTACTTGCGGACGATGCAAACCATGATGTTCCGGAGCCGTTTTTGTGCAACAGTGCTGTTTCATGTAAAACGATGCAGGAAGCGCTCCTTTTCACTCGTTATGATGTTTTGATGTAATTGGAGGGTTCCCATAGGAAAACACTCAAAAACATGAGTTCACTTGCGGTCGATGCAAACCGGGATGTTCCGGAGCCGTTTTGGTGCATTAGTGCTGTTTCATGCAAAACGCACCAAAACGGCACGGGAAGCGCTCGTTTTCACTCGTTATGATGTTTTGATGTAATTGGAGGGTTCCCATAGGAAAACACTCAAAAACATGAGTTTACTTGCGGACGATGCAAACCATGATGTTCCGGAGCCGTTTTTGTGCAACAGTGCTGTTTCATGTAAAACGATGCAGGAAGCGCTCCTTTTCACTCGTTATGATGTTTTGATGTAATTGGAGGGTTCCCATAGGAAAACACTCAAAAACATGAGTTCACTTGCGGTCGATGCAAACCGGGATGTTCCGGAGCCGTTTTGGTGCATTAGTGCTGTTTCATGCAAAACGCACCAAAACGGCACGGGAAGCGCTCGTTTTCACTCGTTATGATGTTTTGATGTAATTGGAGGGTTCCCATAGGAAAACACTCAAAACATGAGTTTACTTGCGGACGATGCAAACCATGGTGTTCCGGAGCCGTTTTTGTGCAACAGTGCTGTTTCATGTAAAACGATGCAGGAAGCGCTCCTTTTCACTCGTTACGATGTTTTGATGTAATGGCGGGTTCCCATAGGGAAAACACTCAAAACATGAGTTTACTTGCGGACGATGCAAACCATGATGTTCCGGAGCCGTTTTTTGTGCAACAGTGCTGTTTCATGTAAAACGATGCAGGAAGCGCTCGTTTTCACTCGTTATGATGTTTTGATGTAATTGGAGGTTCCCATAGGAAAACACTCAAAAACATGAGTTCACTTGCGGTCGATGCAAAACGGATGTTCCGGAGCAGTTTTGGTGCATTAGTGCTGTTTCATGCAAACGCACCAACACCGCACGGGAAGCGCTCGTTTTTCACTCGTTATGCTGTTTGAAGTATTGGAGGGTTCCATAGGAAACACTCAAAAACATAGGTTTACTTGCGGCGATGCAAACCATGATGTTCCGGAGCCGTTTTTGTGCAACAGTGCTGTTTCATGTAAAACGATGCAGGAAGCGCTCCTTTTCACTCGTTATGATGTTTTGATGTAATTGGAGGGTTCCCATAGGAAAACACTCAAAAACATGAGTTCACTTGCGGTCGATGCAAACCGGGATGTTCCGGAGCCGTTTTGGTGCATTAGTGCTGTTTCATGCAAAACGCACCAAAACGGCACGGGAAGCGCTCGTTTTCACTCGTTATGATGTTTTGATGTAATTGGAGGGTTCCCATAGGAAAACACTCAAAAACATGAGTTTACTTGCGGACGATGCAAACCATGATGTTCCGGAGCCGTTTTTGTGCAACAGTGCTGTTTCATGTAAAACGATGCAGGAAGCGCTCCTTTTCACTCGTTATGATGTTTTGATGTAATTGGAGGGTTCCCATAGGAAAACACTCAAAAACATGAGTTCACTTGCGGTCGATGCAAACCGGGATGTTCCGGAGCCGTTTTGGTGCATTAGTGCTGTTTCATGCAAAACGCACCAAAACGGCACGGGAAGCGCTCGTTTTCACTCGTTATGATGTTTTGATGTAATTGGAGGGTTCCCATAGGAAAACACTCAAAAACATGAGTTTACTTGCGGACGATGCAAACCATGATGTTCCGGAGCCGTTTTTGTGCAACAGTGCTGTTTCATGTAAAACGATGCAGGAAGCGCTCCTTTTCACTCGTTATGATGTTTTGATGTAATTGGAGGGTTCCCATAGGAAAACACTAAAAAACATGAGTTCACTTGCGGTCGATGCAAACCGGGATGTTCCGGAGCCGTTTTGGTGCATTAGTGCTGTTTCATGCAAAACGCACCAAAACGGCACGGGAAGCGCTCGTTTTCACTCGTTATGATGTTTTGATGTAATTGGAGGGTTCCCATAGGAAAACACTCAAAAACATGAGTTTACTTGCGGACGATGCAAACCATGATGTTCCGGAGCCGTTTTTGTGCAACAGTGCTGTTTCATGTAAAACGATGCAGGAAGCGCTCCTTTTCACTCGTTATGATGTTTTGATGTAATTGGAGGGTTCCCATAGGAAAACACTCAAAAACATGAGTTCACTTGCGGTCGATGCAAACCGGGATGTTCCGGAGCCGTTTTGGTGCATTAGTGCTGTTTCATGCAAAACGCACCAAAACGGCACGGGAAGCGCTCGTTTTCACTCGTTATGATGTTTTGATGTAATTGGAGGGTTCCCATAGGAAAACACTCAAAAACATGAGTTTACTTGCGGACGATGCAAACCATGATGTTCCGGAGCCGTTTTTGTGCAACAGTGCTGTTTCATGTAAAACGATGCAGGAAGCGCTCCTTTTCACTCGTTATGATGTTTTGATGTAATTGGAGGGTTCCCATAGGAAAACACTCAAAAACATGAGTTCACTTGCGGTCGATGCAAACCGGGATGTTCCGGAGCCGTTTTGGTGCATTAGTGCTGTTTCATGCAAAACGCACCAAAACGGCACGGGAAGCGCTCGTTTTCACTCGTTATGATGTTTTGATGTAATTGGAGGGTTCCCATAGGAAAACACTCAAAAACATGAGTTTACTTGCGGACGATGCAAACCATGATGTTCCGGAGCCGTTTTTGTGCAACAGTGCTGTTTCATGTAAAACGATGCAGGAAGCGCTCCTTTTCACTCGTTATGATGTTTTGATGTAATTGGAGGGTTCCCATAGGAAAACACTCAAAAACATGAGTTCACTTGCGGTCGATGCAAACCGGGATGTTCCGGAGCCGTTTTGGTGCATTAGTGCTGTTTCATGCAAAACGCACCAAAACGGCACGGGAAGCGCTCGTTTTCACTCGTTATGATGTTTTGATGTAATTGGAGGGTTCCCATAGGAAAACACTCAAAAACATGAGTTTACTTGCGGACGATGCAAACCATGATGTTCCGGAGCCGTTTTTGTGCAACAGTGCTGTTTCATGTAAAACGATGCAGGAAGCGCTCCTTTTCACTCGTTATGATGTTTTGATGTAATTGGAGGGTTCCCATAGGAAAACACTCAAAAACATGAGTTCACTTGCGGTCGATGCAAACCGGGATGTTCCGGAGCCGTTTTGGTGCATTAGTGCTGTTTCATGCAAAACGCACCAAAACGGCACGGGAAGCGCTCGTTTTCACTCGTTATGATGTTTTGATGTAATTGGAGGGTTCCCATAGGAAAACACTCAAAAACATGAGTTTACTTGCGGACGATGCAAACCATGATGTTCCGGAGCCGTTTTTGTGCAACAGTGCTGTTTCATGTAAAACGATGCAGGAAGCGCTCCTTTTCACTCGTTATGATGTTTTGATGTAATTGGAGGGTTCCCATAGGAAAACACTCAAAAACATGAGTTCACTTGCGGTCGATGCAAACCGGGATGTTCCGGAGCCGTTTTGGTGCATTAGTGCTGTTTCATGCAAAACGCACCAAAACGGCACGGGAAGCGCTCGTTTTCACTCGTTATGATGTTTTGAGGTAATTGGAGGGTTCCCATAGGAAACACTCAAAAACATGAGTTTACTTGCGGACGATGCAAACCATGATGTTCCGGAGCCGTTTTTGTGCAAAAGTGCTGTTTCATGTAAAAACGATGCAGGAAGCGCTCGTTTTCACTCGTTATGATGTTTTGATGTAATTGGAGGGTTCCCATAGGAAAACACTCAAAAACATGAGTTTACTTGCGGACGATGCAAACCAGGATGTTCCGGAGCCGTTTTTGTGCAACAGTGCTGTTTCATGTAAAACGATGCAGGAAGCGCTCCTTTTCACTCGTTATGATGTTTTGATGTAATTGGAGGGTTCCCATAGGAAAACACTCAAAAACATGAGTTCACTTGCGGTCGATGCAAACCGGGATGTTCCGGAGCCGTTTTGGTGCATTAGTGCTGTTTCATGCAAAACGCACCAAAACGGCACGGGAAGCGCTCGTTTTCACTCGTTATGATGTTTTGATGTAATTGGAGGGTTCCCATAGGAAAACACTCAAAAACATGAGTTTACTTGCGGACGATGCAAACCATGATGTTCCGGAGCCGTTTTTGTGCAACAGTGCTGTTTCATGTAAAACGATGCAGGAAGCGCTCCTTTTCACTCGTTATGATGTTTTGATGTAATTGGAGGGTTCCCATAGGAAAACACTAAAAACATGAGTTCACTTGCGGTCGATGCAAACCGGGATGTTCCGGAGCCGTTTTGGTGCATTAGTGCTGTTTCATGCAAAACGCACCAAAACGGCACGGGAAGCGCTCGTTTTCACTCGTTATGATGTTTTGATGTAATTGGAGGGTTCCCATAGGAAAACACTCAAAAACATGAGTTTACTTGCGGACGATGCAAACCATGATGTTCCGGAGCCGTTTTTGTGCAACAGTGCTGTTTCATGTAAAACGATGCAGGAAGCGCTCCTTTTCACTCGTTATGATGTTTTGATGTAATTGGAGGGTTCCCATAGGAAAACACTCAAAAACATGAGTTCACTTGCGGTCGATGCAAACCGGGATGTTCCGGAGCCGTTTTGGTGCATTAGTGCTGTTTCATGCAAAACGCACCAAAACGGCACGGGAAGCGCTCGTTTTCACTCGTTATGATGTTTTGATGTAATTGGAGGGTTCCCATAGGAAAACACTCAAAAACATGAGTTTACTTGCGGACGATGCAAACCATGATGTTCCGGAGCCGTTTTTGTGCAACAGTGCTGTTTCATGTAAAACGATGCAGGAAGCGCTCCTTTTCACTCGTTATGATGTTTTGATGTAATTGGAGGGTTCCCATAGGAAAACACTCAAAAACATGAGTTCACTTGCGGTCGATGCAAACCGGGATGTTCCGGAGCCGTTTTGGTGCATTAGTGCTGTTTCATGCAAAACGCACCAAAACGGCACGGGAAGCGCTCGTTTTCACTCGTTATGATGTTTTGATGTAATTGGAGGGTTCCCATAGGAAAACACTCAAAAACATGAGTTTACTTGCGGACGATGCAAACCATGATGTTCCGGAGCCGTTTTTGTGCAACAGTGCTGTTTCATGTAAAACGATGCAGGAAGCGCTCCTTTTCACTCGTTATGATGTTTTGATGTAATTGGAGGGTTCCCATAGGAAAACACTCAAAAACATGAGTTCACTTGCGGTCGATGCAAACCGGGATGTTCCGGAGCCGTTTTGGTGCATTAGTGCTGTTTCATGCAAAACGCACCAAAACGGCACGGGAAGCGCTCGTTTTCACTCGTTATGATGTTTTGATGTAATTGGAGGGTTCCCATAGGAAAACACTCAAAAACATGAGTTTACTTGCGGACGATGCAAACCATGATGTTCCGGAGCCGTTTTTGTGCAACAGTGCTGTTTCATGTAAAACGATGCAGGAAGCGCTCCTTTTCACTCGTTATGATGTTTTGATGTAATTGGAGGGTTCCCATAGGAAAACACTAAAAAACATGAGTTCACTTGCGGTCGATGCAAACCGGGATGTTCCGGAGCCGTTTTGGTGCATTAGTGCTGTTTCATGCAAAACGCACCAAAACGGCACGGGAAGCGCTCGTTTTCACTCGTTATGATGTTTTGATGTAATTGGAGGGTTCCCATAGGAAAACACTCAAAAACATGAGTTTACTTGCGGACGATGCAAACCATGATGTTCCGGAGCCGTTTTTGTGCAACAGTGCTGTTTCATGTAAAACGATGCAGGAAGCGCTCCTTTTCACTCGTTATGATGTTTTGATGTAATTGGAGGGTTCCCATAGGAAAACACTCAAAAACATGAGTTCACTTGCGGTCGATGCAAACCGGGATGTTCCGGAGCCGTTTTGGTGCATTAGTGCTGTTTCATGCAAAACGCACCAAAACGGCACGGGAAGCGCTCGTTTTCACTCGTTATGATGTTTTGATGTAATTGGAGGGTTCCCATAGGAAAACACTCAAAAACATGAGTTTACTTGCGGACGATGCAAACCATGATGTTCCGGAGCCGTTTTTGTGCAACAGTGCTGTTTCATGTAAAACGCACCAAACGCACGGGAAGCGCTCGTTTTCACTCGTTATGATGTTTTGATGTAATTGGAGGGTTCCCATAGGAAAACACTCAAAAACATGAGTTTACTTGCGGACGATGCAAACCAGGATGTTCCGGAGCCGTTTTTGTGCAAAAGTGCTGTTTCATGTAAAACGATGCAGGAAGCGCTCGTTTTCACTCGTTATGATGTTTTGATGTAATTGGAGGGTTCCCATAGGAAAACACTCAAAAACATGAGTTCACTTGCGGTCGATGCAAACCGGGATGTTCCGGAGCCGTTTTGGTGCATTAGTGCTGTTTCATGCAAAACGCACCAAAACGGCACGGGAAGCGCTCGTTTTCACTCGTTATGATGTTTTGATGTAATTGGAGGGTTCCCATAGGAAAACACTCAAAAACATGAGTTTACTTGCGGACGATGCAAACCATGATGTTCCGGAGCCGTTTTTGTGCAACAGTGCTGTTTCATGTAAAACGATGCAGGAAGCGCTCCTTTTCACTCGTTATGATGTTTTGATGTAATTGGAGGGTTCCCATAGGAAACACTCAAAAACATGAGTTCACTTGCGGTCGATGCAAACCGGGATGTTCCGGAGCCGTTTTGGGCATTAGTGTGCTATTTAATGCAAAAGCCAACGAACGGCACAGGAAGCTGCTCGTTTTCACTCGTTATGATGTGTT
>RWGY01000226.1:0-65917 GCA_007726485.1 Eragrostis curvula
GAAGTGGGAGAAGTCGAATGAAGGCTCGAGGCAGCAGAGGTGGCGGCAGGCGTCGGGGGAGGGGGTCGACGGCACCGTCCCCTGCTCCTTCCGTGCACGAGTCGGAGGAGGAGCTGGAGCAGAAGGCCTCGGAGGCCTCAGAGGAGCAGCCGGAGCAGGAGGCCCCGGAGCCGGAGGAGGAGGACGGGGAGGAGGAGGAGGACGGGGAGGAGGAGGAGAACGGGGAGGAGGAGGAGGACGGGGAGGACGAGGCGGTGTCTGGGGACGTGCCGAAAGTGTGGGAGCGAGGTCCCGCACGTCTTCCACAGCGACCGATCCCTGTTGAGAGACGCCCGTTGGTTCGACCTAAAGGGAAGAAGTAAGTAACTTTAACTTTTAAGTCATTTGCTATGTTTCAAATCTCAATAGAAACTAATCATTGTCTTGATCACTTGGGCAGGGGCTGGGAGACGATCGTTCCGGGTGACCACAAACGTATTCCTGCCGGCATCCTCGGCCTTTTGTGCAGGAGACACTTTCCTGGCATGGTGCCACTGCGCGACGGGGGGCAGGAGCCGGCCTTGACGTGGGCCCACTACAAACGCGTCGCTGATGTCCCAGACGAGGACGGGAGAGACTTTCGCACCGTGGCGGACCGGGTAGTTGGAGAGCTGTGGGTAAGTCTTGTTTACATTGAATTGGTCAATACATCTCGTTCATTGGATATTCTTTAAATAATGAAAGTATACATCGCGTCAAGGTGCAGGATTTTTTCAGGGTCGAGCCGGAATGGAGGGACCGTGCGGTGCGTCGGGTGTACGATGCATGTCCTAAACTCATTACGGACATGCATTACGAGGCGCGCGTCCAGGCCGTGAGGACCTACTACGCCAAAAAACTTGGTAGGAAGATTGTGAAAAAGGAGGCTCGGACCATATGGCTGGCTGCAGAACAATACATGCAGGTAATTTGACATTCTCATGTTTTCTATACTTGATTAAGTACGTTTAATTTGTTATTCTTATAGTTTTACAATAACTAACATCTAACTTGGTCAAATGACGTGTAGGTGATTCCGTGGTGGTGCGCCTCTCACAGGGACTGCTGGGAGTACTTTGTGAGTAGGTGGTGCGACCCTGAGTGGCAGAAGACGCACGAAGCTTGCCGACAGCGGCGTTTGAAGATGCCTGGTCTAGCACACCATCAAGGCAACCGTACCCTTGATGAGTACGCGACTAGATGGGTACGTGAATTCGTTTCGTTGTTTGTAACGCTCAATTTTGCATAATTTCTAATCATCTTTCTGTTTTCTTTGCAGTCGCGGGCGCATGAGGGCCGAGAGTGCCCCCCGTTGATGGCTTGGGCAATGGCCCACAAGGGCAAGGCGACGTCGATCTAGGTCGACTACAACCCGAAGGACCCCCCGAGGCGTACAGCAACCCCACCGTCCACACTCGCCTCAGTCAGTACACCGAGATGGGTAGGGAGAAGCACGGGCCAGAGTGGAACCCGAGCACCGAGGACCTGGATGGAGAGATCATCATGAGGGTGGGTGGAGGTAAGAAGCATGGCCGGTACTGGATTGGGGACAGCACACTGGACACGGCCTCTACTCCCACCCTCTCTGAGATCCGAGCGAGGAGCTCGTCCTCAGCCCCGCCCATACGCCCACGACCAAGCGCTGCACAGATTCAGTTTGACCAAGCCCAGGTTATTTCTGTTCTATTCGTCGTTTCGATGAGTTTGACATATGTTTGCTTTGCATTGTAACATTGGGATGACATATTGTAGGCCCAGCTACGGGAGGATATGGAGGCGAAGCTGCAGGCACAGGAGGCGAAGTACCAGGCACAGCTGATGGAACAGCAGGCGAGGTACGATGCGAGGCTGCAGGAACAGCAAGCAAGGATGCAGGAGGACTTGCAGCGGCAAATGCAGTTCATGTTTCACCAGTGGCACAGTGGTGGGATGCAACCGCCGCCACTACCTCTTCCTCCTGTCGGCACTTCGAGTCCGAGTCAGGGCACTCCGGTGAGTCTATCTAAATCCTTATAGTTTCATTTCTACCTTTCAATTATAATCTCGAATGCTTCACCTTGTATGCTTCTATCTGAAATCTTGTGTTAATCATGTAATATCTTCTTCTTGCAGAATATATCCGCTGGATCCAACAATCAGCCGGTTTCCCCTCCCAATACTTGGTCACCGTTCCCTCCTTATCCTCGCCCTCCTCCGATGTAGGTTGTAGTTGTATTTGTACTTCAATTGCAAGAACCAACTAGTTGTGGACGTCAACTTGAACCATTTCATGAACTTGTGCTTGTGGACGTCAAGTTGAGCCATTTCTATGTGTATTTAGAGACAAATATGTGTTTGTGATGGATTTCAATGTGTTTGTGGTGATTTTAATGTGTTTGTGATGATATATATGTGTATGTGATGATAGTGAGCATGTATGTATGATTTGGTGTGATTTTGGTCCAGGTTGCAGTGATTTTAAACATTTTATTGCATTCTGAAAAGTTTTTTTGCCGAGTGCCTCAGAAGTTTGCCGAGTGCCAAAACCTGGCACTCGGCAAACTGACCATTGTTTGCCGAGTGCCTTTTTCTGGCACTCGGCAAACTGACCAGTGTTTGCCGAGTGCCAGGCAGATGGCACTCGGCAAACAGGAAAAGTTTGCCGAGTGCCAGGCAGATGGCACTCGGCAAACAGTTGATCTTTGCCGAGTGCCACCTGCCTGGCACTCGGCAAACGATCTTGACGGACGTTTCCCGCCGTCACGTTACTTTTTTTTGCCGAGTGCTTTTCTGACACTCGGCAAAACCTTTGCCGAGTGCCCGACAAAAAGCACTCGGCAAACTCGGCTTTGCCGAGAGCTGGTTGCCGAGTGGAGTTTGCCGAGTGTTACACTCGGCAAACTCTTTGCTGAGTGTAATACCTTCTTTGCCGAGTGTTTCGGGCACTTGGCAAAGAAGGAGTTTCCTGTAGTGCTTGCTAAACTTGAACTCACTATCATCCTCGGTGTCCTCACTGTTGCTAAGATTGTAGAAGCGGTACTTATTGAGTCCAAAATGCTTAAGCTGCGGGCATGCTTTGCCAACCTCCTCAAACACATGCCTATCACCTATATTTGTAAAGAGTGAAATCTCGAGCTCCTCAAGTAGAGGGAACTTCTTTATTTCCTCTTCAAATTCCATGATATCTTGACAAGCAATGAGGCGTAGACTCTTTAGGGAAGGTGCCCTGAATAACTGAATACAACACATTAGCAACCAATGAATCCATTTTAAAAAATACAAATATATGCTGAATAAAGTATAACATAAGCTACCTGGCGAACGAGCATTTAGGGGATGTTTAGATGCCAGCCACATTTTGCCACGCCAAAGGTTAAGTAGCTGCCATAGTTATGGCTAGCCACATTTTATGGTAAAAGTAGAATGTTTGGTTGGTAACTAAGGTTTGGCAACATCATTGTGGCTGCTGTTTGGACCGTGCCACAAATGTGTGGTAAAAAAGTTGTGGTTTCTGTTTGGATTGCAGCCACACATTGGTAAAAACACCTCTATGACATACTGGTGAGATTACCACCCAATTCTTACAAAACAATCACCTTGTACCAAAATAAGAAACGACATGTATATGCTAGATCAATATAAATAAATTTGAAGTTAATTAAACTATTACAGCATGAGGTTTAGACCAAGTGCAGTGGCACCCAATCAGTTACAAAATCAGTGTGAGACTAGGCGTTCTTCATCACCATACGACCAAAATATGCACACAGACAGTTATATACATTCCAGGCATTGTTCATGACCGCGGCCCACTAAACGTCCCCGGTTCTTTTAGTAGGACACCCACAAAATATGTTCAAAACACAGCCATCTTCAGAAGCTAAACATCACAGGTTAATGCTTTCTTTCTCACATAAGAACTTGAACACCCAAGCATGTAAAGTTTCAGCACTTGCACTGCATAACCAGCTACGTTTACCTTTATTCTCCTTGCTGGACAAATGCTCACCAACTAGAACTCTCTGATCAGATGTCATTGGGATTGTCTCTAGTTTCTGCCACAAAGTTGCATGAGGATCAATGAGCTGAGGCATTTGGGGACGAGCAGTGGCAGCAAGTGTCTCCCGAAGTGACTTCATGGTAGCAGTGATTTCTTCGGTGGACTCTGCTAACCGACTCTTGTTTTGTGGCTTCTCAGCCGGTGTCTTCTTTCCTTTTGGACGTTTGCTGTTACCTCGACTAGTGCTGGAAGAGTTGTTATCAACATTGGCATGCACTTGTTATCTTTGAATGTGTGTCAATAGATCTGATGCATATAAGGTCTTGGGCAAGAATACAAAGGGCATCCAAAACAAGATGGAAATACCTACTAACTGTCTCAATGGACCTCATAAACTCAAAACCAATTGATCTGGTTGACCAATTTTGGCCTACAGCATGTATAAACATGGCAACTTGTTCCTCTATTGAGACATGAAAAGTTTCCTCTAGTAGGCCACGTGATCTAAGCTTAGCACACAACCTGTGAAAGACAACTTTCCTCATTCGCAGCTCACTTATGCAATGGGCCTCAGTTCCATGATACAATCTATTTAGACGTCTCAATCTTTCAACATCTCTATCAATCATGGGAGCATATGTTATGGCTCTTTTCCTTTTTCTTCTGTTAATCGTATGCAAATGCATGGCTAGACACACAAGAATGCCAGCAATCAATCTTCTCCTCCACATATAGTGGCAGTAGTCCAAGAAATATTGTAAATATAATTTTCTCCGACCCATCTAAAACACTGTAAAAACATTTGTCAAAAATAAAATGTAATCAATAAAAGAAGTAATGAAGCAGCACTGTTTAGAGTCTGAACCATTCCAATATCTAGCAACTGGTAGCACTCCAAATAGACGAGGAATAGTTAAATTAGACAACAATCCAAATGTGCATTGTATATTAGTCAAGAAAAATAAACAAAATGATGGCCGGATTAATTTAATAATGCTACCAGACAAGAATCATTCTGGAAGCATGCTAAGATGGATGATACAGGTGGATTGCAAATTGCAAGCTGCATAGGCTCGTGCAGGCAGCATGCTGCTCTGATGCAAAGCAGTTCATTCAGTCCATCGATGGCTTAGATCGGAATGACGGCAAGAAAATAAATCCAAAAAAACATACCTTCTCTCTGGCCGCAGCCTGCACGGATTGGTCGATTCACAAGCACTCGAGTGCAACGCTTGGAGTTCGTCTGCTTTGATCCTGCTTCAGCTGCCGGAGCTGCAGATCTGCACAGACAAGGGGAAAAGGGAGGTTACGAGGCGGTGGTGGTGAGAGAGAAGATGAGGACCAAGCTGCAGACATGCACAACCTTAGAGTGGAGTCAGAGGCACGAGCTCGATTCGGAGGCAGCAGCTCAGCGAGCGCGATGGCGCTCGTGCAAAGCAGTCGCCATGGAGCTTCTGTGGTGTGAGAGAGCGGTGAACTGAGAGGGGGCAGGTGAAAGGGTGTATGTTTATCGTGGTAGGTCCGAATATTTTCACCGGCTCTGGGGCGCCGCGAAGGCTGTGGCGGGGAAAACGCCCGCCACACTTTTGCTGCCGAAATGTGTGGCGAAAGGGCTACAAGGCTGTGGCGAACTTATGTTTAGCTGTCATCCAAACACCTGCCAAAACGTGTGGCCTGCCTAACTTTATGTGTGGCGTGTTATGGCCAGCATCCAAACACCCCCTTAGATATGATTCTAATAAGGGTAAAGATTGAGCAATAAATACTTCAAAACAGATACAAAAGTATGATAGCTACCATTCTTATATTGATATGAACGAGCATTCAAGGATAACTGTAATAGGATTGTCATTTTAGAGGATAATCAATTATAATGTCAAGTCCATCATTTTAAAGAGATTAGAACCACACAACTTGTTTATATTTGACATGACGATATTAGGTGAACAAATATGATTTAGAATGGAGTTAGTCAGCAGCACAAATCATATATATTTCGCATACACATTTGTGAGTCAGCAGATCCATTGCTTCACATGGTAATGCTTCATCCCTATTCCATTTCTAATCAAGGGCGATTTCTTTTATGTCAAAATTTGTAAGGAAATCCATGAATCGTTTAGATCAAAGATCACAGGAAACCTCAAATCTCAGATCCTTTCATAAGCTTATAACACTATAAGTTTCTTCCTAAGATAGTTGTTGCGATAGCTCTCACACGATGCAATGCAGACTTTTTGGGGATAAACTACACACATACATCTGAAGGTACCTAGATGCTACGTTGGGAACAATTTAGAGGCATAAACAAACACTAAAACACGAGGCTATTCCAGAGTAACTCCATCAGAATTACTCTGGAATTAAGTATGAACACTGGTGCATGATTCAATGATTCTGCTATGTTGGAGGTGACACTTTATACTGTAACATCAAGGAAACCCAGGATGAATTGCTCCGCTTACCCAATCCTTTGCAAGGTACTAACTACAATGCTAAAGAATCAGGTATATACATGATGCAGTACGAAAGTAGGAGGCGAAAGTTTCCAATCAGGAACGTCATTGGGTATAGTTTATTGTCTATATCATAAATATACCGCCTGTCTTGCAGCCAATCCCAAGCTTTACCCAAAATGTGCCAATCAAAAGGAGAAGCAGATGAATTGACAACAAAAAATTTGCTACAACTCCTACGAAATGATTATGTGAATCCCTAGACCAGGAACCTACATCTACTCATCATTAATTGAAACAGAATTATTACATAAAGGGCCAAATGAAGTAAGGGGCATACAACATGATGAACAAAATCAGTCACCGCGAAACTGAAAAGGGGGATCGAAATCTCACTGATCGCCGAGCAGGTGGAGCACGTTGTCATCTGCCGCGAACTCGGCCCAGAACGCCTCGCACTGGCCCTTGGCGCGGCGGATGGCGGTCTGCGCCATCCCGTAGAGGTTCACCTGGTACTCGAGGTCGGCGTGGCCGCGCATGTCGATGCGGCGCCACAGCGAGGGGTCGTCGCGCGCGGCGCGGCGCCACGAGCGGCACACCTGCCCGGGTCCCATGAGGATCTCGATGTGGTCGAGCTTGCGGAGGACGGCGAAGATGGCGTCCAACGGCAGCTGCGCCAAATCCCTCGCTTCCTCCGCCGACGCTTCCGCGTTGCGGCCGCCGCGGCGGGGGCGGCGCCGGCGCCGGCGACGGCGAGAAGTGGAGGAGGAGGAGGAGGAGGAAGAGGAGACCGGCGGCACCTGAGGCTGAGGCTGGGGCTGGGGCTGGGGCTGGGGAGGGCTAGGGTTTGGGGGAGCGAGGCCCGGGGCGCGGCCGAGCTTGCGCGCGAAAAGGGCGGGCGGAGGCAGCCGCGGCACGGTTGCGGCGACCCTCGCGCGGTCGAACGCCTCAGGATGCCGTGGCGGCAGCGCAGGATCGCCGTTGCCGCGACGGCGAGAGGCGGAGGACGAGGCCATCGCGCCGGGATTTGGGAGGGAGGGTTTTGGCTTCCAGAGTACGCTTCGGCGGCGATGGAGAGAGGGAAACAGAGAACGCGTACTTCCTGGATTACGCTTTCCAGTTTGTCGTCGAGAATGGGCTACTTTCCTTCTGGGCTCAAGGCTCATCTTGGGCCATTAGATGTTTCGGCCACTTAACATTTTTTTCTGGGTTTGTTTGAGGATATTTTTTTCTGGGTTTGTTTGAGGATGCCAAAAGGAAACCAATTTAACAACCGGGTGATAAACAACTCTCATGTTTGCCATTTTTTCGTACATATAGCCTCATAATATTAGGGTGCTACAACAAATGAGAGTTAAAACAAAACCTTGTTCGCTTTAATGCTTCAAATAGAAATCACAGCAACGGTGAAGAACTATAGGCACTAACAATTACTACTGTCTTTTGTACAGCTAGCTTTCTCCAGCAAGGCTTAAAAAAATATTCCAGCACCCCCCAAAACAGAGCAACTTCCACCCTGTTCGCTTCGCTGCTTTGCAGCAGCTGTTTTGCAGCAGCTACAGTGTTCCAGTTATTTATTTAGCAGCAGCTACAATGTTTGCAGTTATTTCTTCAGCAGTCGCTATAGTAAAACGGCTGCATCGCAGCGAGGCGAACATGCTGTTCATTGATACCATAATGGTGCAGTGCTACTTCATTGACAAATCACATGACTGCTATACACTGGCGTTACAAGTTTTTTGGGCCATCATATACATTACATCGCCCTCAACTAACAATACTGCTGGCATAATAAACTTAGTACAATTTGATTTCCAGTAGAACCAAATCATGCAAATCGTGCACGGTTTGATGAGTCTAAATTGATGAAGTTGTTGTGAGTTTATGTAACCAACAAGGAAGGTTATCCTTAAATTCATAGTCGTCGATTGAGTCATTAGGGAGCTTGCCCTGATGCCAGCGCACTTTCCTTGTAGGATGTCGTCCATTTTGATGTTGAAGCAGTCACTACCAGGATCCAGGGTTTTCCCGAGTGCTTTCTCGAGTGTAGCACTCGAGAAAACCTTTCTCGAGTGTAGCACTCGGGAAACCGCACTCGGCAAAAGTATACACGGCGAATACCCCCTTTCCCGAGTGTCGTTTGTCGGGCACTCGGGAAAGCTTTCTCGAGTGTCAAAGCGTCACTCCGGAAAAATAAAAACAAACGGACGGCGACTTGACGGCAGAGGCTTTCCCGAGTGCAAAAAAAAAACACTCGGGAAATCTTTCCCGAGTGCAAAATAATAATACACTCGGGAAAGGTACCCCCCTCTCCCGAGTGCAAAACCAAAATACACTCGGGAAAGGTCGAGGGACTCAAGGTTGGGGCAGTTGTCTAGAATGGCTGCCAGTCCACTATTGTTGAGGCTACTGCCGAAGAGCTGAAGAGAATGTAGCTTGGTCATAGTTGTTCCCATGGCTTCCCTGTTCGTGTAGCCACACCATTCGAAGCGTGTGAGCTGTGTACATGAAGTGCCAATGGTCTCAAACACATAATCACCAGATACATTTAAACAAAGTGAAAGCTCAAGGTCCTCAAGTAGAGGGAACTCTTTTATTGCCCACGCAACTCCTACGTTAGAGATATAGCAAGAGAAGAGGCGAAGCACCTTAAGAGATGGTGACCTGCAAAGATAGCACTTTCAGATGAATAATTAGTTAGATATGCATCTAAAAGAAAATGATATGACCTATCGTAACAAAAAAGCTGCTAGCAGGATGCAATTGTTTAGGTTACTGACGAATAAATCAACCAAATCTTTCTATCAAAATGAAGCGGACACTAGTCTAGTATGCAAAGAAGACCATACCTGTCCCCAATATACTTGAGCAGGTCATTCGTAACAAACCACATTCCCACGAATGCCTCGAGTTGCCCACAGGAGCGGTCGACCGCCACCTTTGCCATGGCACATAGGACATTGCCGCTCATCTTTTCCAGCACCTTGGGGTTAGACATGTCCACGGATCGCCACAGTTCAGACAACTTTGCCGTGTCAAGCCATGAGTGACACACGAGCCCTGCACCCATGAGGACCTCGATGGCATCGAGCTTGGTGAAGATCAAGCAGAGTACATCAACGTGCAGCTCTGACCAGTTCCTGGCCCCGGGCGCCTGTGGTGCTTCCATACCTTGGAAATACCTGTGAACAATATACTACACTAACTCAGATTATAAAAAAGTTGAGGACTTTTACCGTGGACCATGATACCGACTTGTTGAAAGGTATCATGTTATAATCCAACCGTCCATCTAAGTGGGTATTTTTGTAATTAGCTCGTTAATAGTACCCTTTGTGACTAATTAGTCGATCGGTTAAGACGATCCGTCATCTACGCGTGTAGCAGCAGCAGCCGCCGCCGCCGGCGGCAGCAGATCATGCAGCCCGTAAGGAGCCGCGCCGGGTTCATTCGTGATGTCGGCTCAGTTCCTGTAACGCATGAAGGATCCCCCGTCAATGATTCTTTCTCGACTCTAGCCAATTTCTGTCACATGTGAAGTAGACGCCGCTCGGGATCGCTTCCTGATCTAAGCATGCAGGAAACGCAGAAGTTACAATTCATGAAGGTGTGTCCCTGAACAAGCGTTGAAGGTGACTTGATCTGCTTCCCTGGACCGTTCTTGTTGAGAGAGACTGCGCGCACCCTAAACAATACGGAGTGGCCGTCGCCGCCGTAGAAACTGAAAAAGGCCACGCCGGCGCCATGACCGGCAACCATCAACTCAGAAGAAAAATGAACATCCAAATTGATCACGGATACTCCGGCCTAAACCATTAATTCATTTTTTTTTCCAATTTTACCCATATGATACCCATGATACCTTACATAGAGGTTGAGAAAGTATCATTGTGTCAATCTAAACCGTCGGATGGAACAAATAGACGGCATGCATTCATTTGGGTCCACCGTAAAAGTCCTCAAAAAGTTTGGTTAGGTTCCCCTGTAATCTGTAAATTCATGATCCTCATGTTCAACAAGCCGCAAAGTTTACGGATCGAGATCTACAAAATTGCTTTTTTTAACTAAAATCTTATATTAGTAGAAAACATAAATGTGAACAGGACCATGTTCGCAGACTGGATCAGAGTCGCGATTCCAAACGTTTCCACTATTTTTTTTCGAAGTGGATTTCCACCCTTTTTCCATTAATGAATTATAGTAAACTGTGGCCAGGTAGCATTACAACTCACATAGCACAAGATAGGGAACTACTAGAGAAGAAGATTATAGACAGAGTTTGGCCTCCCAAAAGCCGAGAAAGGACTAAGATAGCATAAGAAAAGACCAGGTTCTAGCTACATCCAGTAACGAAGCACAGGCATGACATAAGCAGAAAAAGTGATGGCTTCTTCAGTTTTGTCAGCGATCGGTGATCTACTCCTGCGATGCTGCTTCCTCTTCTTTTCCACTAAATTTTGGAGGAAACATTGAAGTCGCGCTGGTCTACCATATTGGGGAGCACTAGGACATGAACACAGACGAACTGAATCAGCCCTTATGACCTACTCGAAAGGGTAAAAAAAATGCTGAAACGAAAAGACATAGTTTCGCCTCCCAAAAGCCGAGAAAGGACTAAGGTAGCATAAGAAAAGACCAGGTTCTGGCTACATCCAGTAACGAAGCACAGGCATGACATCAGCAGAGAAAAGATGGCTTCATCAGTTTTTTTCAGCAATCGGTGTTCTACTCCTGCGATGCTGCTTCCTCTTCTTTTCCACTAAATTTTGGAGGAAACATTGAAGTCGCGCTGGACGCTGGTCTACCATATTGGGGAGCACTAGGACATGAACACCGACGAACTGAGACCTACAAGGAGGCAAAAAAAAAAAAACAAATGCTAAAACGAAATCGATCGGACAGCCGTATCCCGAACACGCCGAAATACGAGTGACCCGAATCGTACCGTCGAAGTTTGCAGCCCCAATTTCAGCGTCCTACCGCGGAAAGCTACGATCTTGGTGTCGATTAAACTACTGGACCAGAGAACTAGCAACGAGGCGTCTTGGTCGGAAACGAAGAGACGAGAGGCTATGGCAAGTTACCTTCCGTCGGCTGCCTCGAGGCCGGCAGCAGCGAGGCGGCGGCGGCGGCGGCACGGGGACGATTCCGTCGGGCGAGGGTTCGCAGCAGCGCGGCGGTTTCTTGCGAGGGAGGTGAGGGGACTGTCTGCTCCAAGATTCTTGCGTCAGAGTAGAGTGGAGGGGGAGGGGGGAGTATGTGCCGTGGTGTAATTTTTATAAACTGGTCTTTTTTGAAAAAGTTGATCGCATTTGGACCCTTGGAAAAAACATGTTCAGAAATAGATCCTTTTCTGAGGTCCAATAGCTGAGCGTCATATCATTTGGCGCTCACCCCTGCCACATCAGCACAGAGGCATGTCGTTGTGCTGCTGATCTGTCCAGGCTGGGCGCCATGCTATTTGGCGCTCAAGGTACGTGGTTGGGCGCCGCATCATACAGCGTGCAGCCCTGGGACATCAACGGCCAGCCTTTACACCAACAGCGGCGTTCATTGGTTGGCTTGTTTTCTCCTCCATGCAACTAGCGTGTTCGTCTCGCTGCTTTGCAGCGGCTGCTTTGCAGCAGCTATAGTGTTCGCAGTTATTTCTTCTGCAGCAGTTACAGTGTTTCTGCAGCTTCTACAGTTTTCGCAGTTATTTTTCTGCAGCTGCAGCCGCAGCTGCAGCGAAACGAACAGATGCAAAAGCCTGCTCCATTGCTCCGTTCCCAACTACTTTATAAAGAAGGAAGAAAAGGCTCATCCAGGTTCTTAATGTAACTTCAAACTGTTGCATCATATGAAGTTCTCAACCATTTGTATAGCTCGGCTCCAAATGAATGTTTACAAATTAGCAAAGCAGCAGACAAGATAGAACACCCAGATATTCACTTGTCATTTGTTCATTACATGAACTAGATTTCTGCCACATCAAATCAAAAAAAGGGTGTATATCACTTGAACAATCACTGAAGAAGATCTCCATTTGGAACTTCGAATGGGTTAAAGGGGGCACAATCACTGAAATCTTGATAAATGAGTTTAAACAGAACAATCAATTTGGAAAGGGCTCATACAGTTTCAAAACTGAAGATTAACCGGGCAGGCTTTCTAATTTCTTTTCTTTTCTTATGGTTCTTCAAATTGAAAACACAAAATTTCAAGACCTGTACTAGAAATTTTATAAGCTGTAACATGTACATTCAGATAAACACTAAAGATTTCAGCTCGATTCAGGCAAACAATAAAGATTTCACCCGGTCACATTAAAATCTTGCCACTGCAAATTAACTATAGTTTCATTAACAAAATTGAGATTTGTACAACCTGCATTGTGCTATACAAATACAAATGGCCTCTCGTTTGAACATGAAGTGGACTAGTATTATATTTCCACAGCAAGCACAAGACTTTTCAGTTTTGAAAATATTGACCCTCATAATTTGGAATCATCTGAAAATACTGCAATCTCATTCAAACACAGTGGCCCGTGTATTATGCAAGCTAAAATGGTGCTGCGCATTCTTACAATTAAAATGATAGCAGATCGCATTATGCTTAATCACTGAAATCTTGATAAATGAGTTTAAACAGTCACAAGTGCAGTAGCCAACTGAAATCCTCATGTGCTACAGGCGAACATCCAACTAATTTCTTGCCTAATAAAGACAAAAATCCTCAATGAATCTGCATTTCTCAGTCACAATTTGAGTAGCCCATCTAAAAAAAAACAAATAACCTTCCAGATTTTATAAAGAGAAAAAAAAAACAAGTAGCCAATCTACTCCAGCCGCAGTCACAACTCACAAGTGCTCACCAGTTCATCGCATGTCACAGCCAACGCCAAGACGGCTTCTCGGACCACGCGTGCCGCTGGTGCTCCGTCTTGCTCGCTGTCAGCACATCTTCTGCTCTACAGGAGGTTGCCAAGGTGTTTGTGCAGATCGGAGTACCGGAGGAGGGAGTCGATGAGGAAGATTAACCTGCTGCGTAGCCACAATGCGGAGCTGTCCGTGAGGATGACGGCGCCGCCACACCGCGAGGCGCATGAGGCAGCAAGCGGAGGAGGGCCAGATCTAGCCGCCTAGCTTCCACTCAATACCGGATCTGGCGGCGGTACACGCAGAGCTAGCCCTCTGGCCCCATGCCATGCACGCCCCCACCGAAGCTCGAGAGCCGTCGGCGAAGAGATATGGCTGCTGGTGCTTGGAGAGAGAGGAGCGGGGAGGGGAGAGATGGTGACGGCGTGGGTGGGGGGGGGGGGGGGGGGGGGGGGGAGGTTGGGGGAGAGAGAGAGAGCACGCGGCAGGGCGAGGGGAGCGAGTGCAAGTGAGGAAAGAAAAGGGAGAGAAGAAGGGAACCAGATCCTCTGCCGAACGGCACCCAGCAGTGCGTCCGTCCGCTTCGAATCGGACGACTCACGTATTCCCAGCCGGCAGCGATGCTTGCCTCACGTACAACGGCCCAGTGCAGCCCAATCCAAAAGAAAAAAACTCCAAGTCAACGCCGCCGAGCGAAGCTCGCACTGCCGCATTTGCGGCGGACTCCGGCACGCCGTCGACGAAGGCGCATCTACCGCCGCTGTGCGTGCCGTACGAAGAGCAGCCCCACCACTCATGCATGCGCTGTGTGGGAGAGCACGCACGCCACTCAGCCTAATCCTTCGACGCCGTCGCTGCCGCATCTGCAGCGGACTCGGCCACGCCATCGACCAGGTCGCCTCAATCCGCGCTGCCTTAGCTCGTGCTCAGAGGCGGCGGCAGGATTAGGCTGATCCCATGCCGTGGCGCTGCCGTCGACCGAGTGCCGTAGCTGAATTGCAGCCGCACCTTGCCGGACATGCCGAGTCTGACGTTGTACTTGTACATCGCTCTGAAGCAAATTTCAGTCATTTGCTTTGCTTAATGTTGCCATTTGAGTTAAATAGCACGGCGCTGTCATCCTGCCAATTGAGATATTTGTGACAATAAGATGATGATCGATTTGTAAACTGAAAGTTTGAAACAAAATGAATGCAGGTAGTGGAAGTGAATTCACTAGTATTTTTGGGATTACACGTACAGACTATGTGATTGTGTATACAGGCAACAACTGAATGCATTAGTATTTTTGTGTATCAAAACCTGCTGAAATCAGAAAGGAAAATTAACTGATCTTACTCACTTGTTGGCTCCGTAAGGTTCTTCATTCGAATCGTCTCCCATCTTCAGGAGAACCAGATGAATCGCTTCTCTTGATTCAAAAATCGCCCATTCTCTGCTCTCTCTGTTGTTGGGCGCCGAAGTGTGCTGCTGTGTTGATCTTTCCCTCCAATCGGTTCCTCGCCGCTGCTTTTTCCCTCCGCTGGCACCATGTCACCCGCCTGGCCGTATTGGGCTGCACTGGGCCGCTATACACACGGGTTGCTGCTGGGATCGGCGTGGATCGTCCGATTCAAAATGGACGGACGCACTGCTGGGTGCAGTTCGGTAGAGGATCTGGTTCCGAGAAGAAGAAAGGCATGCGGGCTTTTTTCTGTGCCCGGGGGTGGGCGTCAAATGATGCGGCGCTCACCCCCTGAGCGCTAAATGGTTTGGCGCCCACCCCCTGCGAGGTCAGCAAACCAGGCTCTTCCGTGCCAGCTGACGTGGCAGGGGTCTATTTCTGACGTGCCAAATGTAACGGCGCCCAACTGTTGTACCTGAGCATCAAATCTTACGGCACTCAGAAAAGGATCCATTTCTAGACATGTTTTTTTTAAGAGTCTATATGTGAAAAACTTTTTTTAAAAAGGCTAATTTGTAAAAATTACACATGTGCCGTGCCCGTGCTTCCATCCCATGGGCCAAGTTTCCATGGGCCCGTGCCTCGACGCCCCATACATTTCCTGATTTGCATTATCTTTTCTCTTAGTCAGTGTAGGAATCTACCCGTCCGACATTGAGTAGATGACCATCTTATTGATCTGTCTTTTCTTTTTATGGAGAGGAGAGATTTATATGTGGCTTAGTGTTTATCTCAAAAATGAACTAAACATGATCTACAATCGTCACTTAATTTTGAGATAAAATATTGCAAGCTCATGAGTCATGTGACAACCAAGTTTCTAGGGACGTGATTGGTTGGGCGGTTGGCCCCGTCCTGGGTGAGCGTCAGGGCCAGGCCAACACGAACCTGGCCTTGTGTATGCAAGATTTATGGAGCCCGTTGTGATTGGTTTGCATGTTCCTGAAAACCAGGTTGATTTGGGACCGAACAAAGGCTGGTAGCTGCACCTGACAAGAGAGGCATGCACCTGTGAACACCCCGCTGCACCGTGCAAGCCAGGCTCGCGAGAAACAGATTTCATTCTCCTTTCTCCTCAGCCAGGTCCGTTGGCAATTGGTGCATGCGGCGGGACAGGCTCTAGCAGCCATGCAGGCAACCGAACAGCCGCTGCCTGCATGCGGCCAGCCAGGCCAGCGCCTATCCGGGCAACCAATCAGCCCCTAGATGAGTTCTCTTCTGGGAAAAGAGAAGCTTGTCAACGACATCTTAGCAATCCGATTCCAACCTGACCTCACGATTGAGTTTATAGGCTTCGTATGGTTCATCTTTGTACGATCTGAAATTTTTTGATCTAGATCGGGCCCTGATGTGTAATCACTTTTTGTTCAGGGCGTGTAAAAAGAAATAACAAAACAGAATAATTTTGTTTCACAACCAGGCATCGATGAAATTGGATCTGTGGCAGTTCCCCAGTTCGTGACCTACAATGACAAATTGCAAAGCAATAGGTTGGGAACACACAATGTGCAAAAGTTCAGTAAAACTTTATGCCAACTGTAGGAAGTTGACAACGAAGCTCAACAAATTTCATAGAATTTGGCTCCAACAAAAATTGACTAAGGGAGAATCCCAAACTCAAAGAAATTGGCTGTAGCAAACTAATTTGGTCCAATGAACGTCTTGAATACGTCACACAATCTTTGGATAACATAATCTTCTGCTATGTTTTAGTTGTGAGGATACACTGCCACACCGTCTTCATCGCTTCAATGAAACTGCTCAGCTGAAACAGTTGTAATTTGTCAACTCCACAAGTTCTCAACAACAAGATTTACAGGCTTACTCAGTCACCCAATAGTATTGGGGTGCTACAAAATTACAGTGAAAAAGCCACCTGTAATTCCGTTAGATGCCTTGAATAGAAATCACAGCAACAGTGAAGAATGCCCCCACCCCAAGACAGTGCAACTTCATTAATAGATAACATAACTGCCACATAGGTGCAGTGCAACTTCATTGAACAGATCACTACCTGTCATTCAGGTTCATTAAGCCCCAAGTAGACTAGACTTTAAAATTTCATAAGCAATCATAAACATCACATCGACTTCAACTAGCATAATAAAACAGAGTACAATTTGAGTTTCCAGTAGAACCAAATAAAGGAAAACATGCCCGGGTCACTCCAACTCACCATCTGAATCAAAAAAGATGCAGTCACTGCGAGCAGGTAACCAGGTAGGAAGCTTGTCCATAAATTCATAGTCATCGATTGAGTCATGGGGAAGCCTCAGTGACCTGATGGCAGCACATTTTGCTTGCAGGGTATCATCCATTTTGATGTTGAAGCAGTAACGGATGTCGAGGGACTCAAGGTTGGGGCAATTGTCCAGAATGGCTGCCAGTCCCCTATTGTTGATGCTGCTGCCGAAGAGCTGAAGAGTGTGTAGCTTTGTCATAGTTGCTATCCCCATTGCTTCGCTGTTGTAGCTGATGACGTCTTCTTCAATAGTGTCTCCATATCTGCGGACCCCGTGTTCGCAACATATGAAGCGCCTGAGTTGTGTACATGACTTGCCTATGGTCTTAAACACATACATCCCAGATACTTTTAAACAAAGTGAAAGCTCAAGGTCCACAAGTAGAGGGAACTTCTTTATTGCCACCGCAACTCCTCCAGAAGAGACATAATCGCAAGAGATAAGGCTAAGCCTCCTGAGAGATGGCGCCCTGCAAACACAGCACTTTCATCCTGATTATTAATTATATATACACCTCAGAGAAAACAACATGATATATGTGCTAAAAACAAGCATTTAGCAGGATACACAATTGTTAAGGTTCCTGACAATGATATCAAACCAAATCATTCTAAGAAAATGAAGCATTTGAAACAATAATCTAGTACACAAAGAGGACCATACCTGTCCCCTATATACTTGAGCAGGGTATCCGTAACAAACCACTTCCCCACAAATGTCTCCAGCTGCCCACAGGAGCGGTCGACAGCTACCTTCCCCATGGCACAAAGGGCATTGCCACCTATCTTTTCCAGCGTCTTGTGGTTAGACATGTCCACGGATCGCCACAGATCAGGCGACTTGGCTGCATCAAGCCACGAGTGACACACGAGCCCTGCACCCATGAGGACCTCGATGGGGCCGAGCTTGTTGAAGATCAACGAGAGGGCGTCAACGTGCAGCTCTGACCAGTCTCTCGCCCCCGGCGCCTGTGGTGCCTCCATACCTTGGAAATACCTGTGAGCATGATAGTACACTGATTCAGATATCAGATTTTCGTTAGGATCCTCTGTGATCTGTAAATGCGTGAACCTTATGTTCTACTGCTGCGAGGTTATGCATCGATCTACAAAACTGCTTTTTAGTCAAAAGGGGAAAAAATACTGGTAGTAAATAGAAATGTGAACAAATCCATGCTCGCAGACTGGATCAGTCATGATTTTAGGCGTTTTCCACTAAAAGGAGGAAACAGTGAAGTCGCGCCAGTAAAAATTCCAAGATTTTTCCTATTGGGGAATACTAGGACAAGAACACCGACGAGCTGAATAAACCCTTGACGACCAAATCGAAAGGGGGAAAACATTGCTAAAACGAAATCAGACAGCCGAACCCCGTACACGCCGAATTACTAGTGACCCGAATCGTCCCGTCGAAGTTTTTAGCCTCAATTTCGGCGTCCTATCGCGGAAAGCTACGATCTTGGTGTTGACAAAATAACAGGACTATGGAGAACTAAGTAGCAACGAGGCGTCTTGGCCGGGACCCGGGAATGAAGCGACGCGAGGGTTTGACAAGTTACCTTCCGGGGCTGCCTCGGAGTCGGCAGCAGCAGGCCGGCGGCGGCGGCGGCTCGGCTCGGGGCCGATTCCGTCGGGCGAGGGTTCGCGGCGGTGCGTTTCTTGCGAGGAAGTGGAGGGGACTGGCTGTGCAAGATTCTTGCGCTGGGGTGGAGTGGGTTGTGTAATTTTTACAATTTGACCCTTTTTAAAAAAGTTTTTCACATATGGACCCTTGAGAAAAATATGTCCAGAAATGGACCCTTTTCTGAGCGCCGTGTGATTTGGCGCTCATGTTGAACTGATGGGCGCCGTTATAATTGACGCTCACCCTAGCCACGTCAGCAGGCGGGCACTCGGTCGTTTTGCTGACTTGGCAGGGGGGTGAGCGCTAAATCATTTGGCGCCCACCCTCGGGCACCATTCTTGCATAGTCAGGCGCAAAAGGTTGCCTCTGTGACATATGGGTTTCTCTTTCCTTCCGATAAGCGACACTGCCTTCACGCTTCCCGATTCGCCACCCAAAAGTCAGCGGTGGATCGAGAAGGTCGACACCGCTGCGCACCGTTTCCCGGCGACCTTTCACCCTACGACAGTTTCCATCGCATGATGCACTCCCGTTTCCCCGCGCCCTTTCCATCTTCCGACATATGATCTCCTGTTGATCACGATTTTCTGTCCAGCTTCCGTCGCTTGCACTCCGGCCCGTTGCCCCACGCCTTTCCAGGCCTGCGCCGTCGAGGTCTCACCGACCTGGCCTGCAGCTGGACGATCTGCCGCTGCTGCTGGTGGCCGGAAGCAGCGCGCTCAGCCGAGGTGTCGCATCCCCCGCGTCGTCCACCCGTCGCAGCTTAGCGGCTGGCTCCGGATCAAGGACTGGAGTGTGACCGGACACGCCTGTGCCGCAGAGGGTACTCGGCTTTGGCTGCTGGCTCGCGGCGACGACCGATGAATCAATCAGAAGAGCAACCGACGGTATGGACGTAGCAAGTGGGTTTGTCATGTCCTTTTCATCCTCCTAATCTCTTTCAGTAATTCAATTTCTGTTGTTAAAAGGATGATGGGGTTCTAGCTTTCGCTGCGTTTCTTTTCTGATGCATGTTTGGATGGATCAACGATCCATGTAAATAAAGACATGATAATGCTTTAGTACGCTTTACAGTTTCTTTCCTATAACATGGAGGGATTTCCGATCAGATTTGAATCCCTTATTTTGCAGTAACCCCAGTTCTTGTTTTGCAGGGTGTCCCATCAGTCTGAATTGCATCCGTCAGGTTAGGTGGTACTCAAAAGCTCCCTCTAGATTTCAACCTGAGATATGTAACTGGATCGATCATTTACGTAAGTGCACTAGACAAAACAAGAAATAAACCTCCAAATTAAATATCTCTGCACTGCTCTGCAGTTTACACATGCTTATGTATGTTTTTTTCTTCTTCTAATATGTTGCACCTCGGTTTTGATACAACGCCTAACAGACACATTTTAGGTGGTTTGTCACTATTTATTTTGGAGAAATTGTCCAGAATTTAGTTGTTGTGCAATCTACTATATTGATGCAATTATCAAATGTTGTGTGAGGTAAGATGCTTATACTGTCACGTTTTTTGCTAACTGACAAAACCACACTTCATATCCATTATTATGGGGTGCTGAATTTATGATCATTACATGGTCTCTGTCACAGACACATTGTATTTGTTTGTTTCAATTTAGCATTAGCAGGTATGCTAGACAGGGTTGCAAGTTGCAAATTATATGTGATGTCTCAGTTGGCCCAAATGCTAGAATGGAAGCAAACATATCTGTCTCAGGGTGGACGACGCGGGGGATGCGACACCTCGGCTGAGCGCGCTGCTTCCGGCCACCAGCAGCAGCGGCAGATCGTCCAGCTGCAGGCCAGGTCGGTGAGACCTCGACGGCGCAGGCCTGGAAAGGCGTGGGGCAACGGGCCGGAGTGCAAGCGACGGAAGCTGGACAGAAAATCGTGATCAACAGGAGATCATATGTCGGAAGATGGAAAGGGCGCGGGGAAACGGGAGTGCATCATGCGATGGAAACTGTCGTAGGGTGAAAGGTCGCCGGGAAACGGTGCGCAGCGGTGTCGACCTTCTCGATCCACCGCTGACTTTTGGGTGGCGAATCGGGAAGCGTGAAGGCAGTGTCGCTTATCGGAAGGAAAGAGAAACCCATATGTCACAGAGGCAACCTTTTGCGCCTGACCATGCAAGAATGGTGCCCGGGGGTGGGCGCCAAATGATTTAGCGCTCACCCCCCTGCCAAGTCAGCAAAACGACCGAGTGCCCGCCTGCTGACGTGGCTAGGGTGAGCGTCAATTATAACGGCGCCCATCAGTTCAACCTGAGCGCCAAATCACACGGCGCTCAGAAAAGGGTCCATTTCTGGACATGTTTTTCTCAAGGATCCATATGTGAAAAACTTTTTAAAAAAAGGTCAAATTGTAAAAATTACACGAGTGGGTTCCGTGGAGTGGTAGGGGAAAGGCCGCAGGCCGGCAGCTTCCAATCCATGGGTGGTAGGGGAAAGGCCGCAGGCCCGCAGCTTCCAATCCATGGGCCTAGACCTCCCGCACATGAGGTTGGGTTGGGACTAGTGATCTGTTTATGATTTTATTTTCCGATTTACATAACCTTTTCTTGTACAAAGTACATTACAGTCTCGTATAAAAAAAAGAGTACAAACAGTCTGGTTAGGAATCTAATCAATGTATCCGTCCGACATTGAGTACATGACCATCTATTAGTATGTTTTTCATTGCCGAAGGAGAGCTTAATATGGCATAATTTTTATCTAAAAAAATGAACTAAACATGTTAAAAAATTATCACTAGAGATAAAATGTTGCAAGATCATGAGCAACCATGTTTGTATCACTCTTCTTGATAAGCACCAAAAATAAACTCTGGTTGATTTCTGCTACAAATCTGTCTCTTAATTTTGGCAGAAGAAAAGCTTAACCACGACCAGCAATCCGATTCAAACATGGCTGTTGATTGAACAATTGGAAAGTCAAAATCGGTGTGCAAAAGTTTTAGCTTCTTTAGCTCCTTTACGAATGGAATCTACAGGCTTCTTCCGGGTTCAACGAGGTGGGGAGCCCTCAATTGCCGCCCACTCTCCTTCCTCCTCCCAATTTATCCATTGGCGGAGCCCGCTGACAGAACAACCCGCATAATGAGAAGTTGGGATCTTTACATGTAGAACGGGAGTCTACCGATTTGATTGACAGTCAGGCGCTGTAGGTCATCTCTTGCGTCTTGCGTGCATATCCACTGGGCGAGGATAGTGGGTCATTGCATTCTCACGCACCTTGCGCCATTTGATCCTCCACCTTGCCATCCATTTTGCAGATCTAACCTGAGCCCGGCCTAATGCGAAATGCAGCAAATTGAATTGTGCATGGTTCTATCCTCCACCTTACCATCCATTTTGCAGATCTAACATGAGCCTGGCCTATTGAATTGTGCATGGCTTGAATTTTGTGTAATTTTTACAAAATGACTTTTTTCAGAAAAGTTTTTCATATATGGGCCTCTGAAGAAAACATGTCTAGAAATGGATCCTTTTCTTGGCGTCACATCCTTTGGCGCCCAAATTACATTACTGAGCGCCATATGACGTGGCCCTCACCCATGCCATGTCAGCACAGAAACACGCGCCAGGATGCTAACCTGTCGCGCCATACCTTTTGGCGCCCATGTTAGACTGTCTCCAACGGAGACCCCTTTTTGCACTTTATGTTGAAAATGGGGCTTGAAACCAGGAAAACACGTCTCCAACGGCCGACACAAACAATGCATCCATTTTAGCACCCGCTCCTCTCGTGATGTAAAACTGAGGCAGCTCGCTCCGGCCACCAATCCTCGAATCGTTTTCTTCTCCTCTCTCTCGACGAACAGAAGGACGGTGCGGGATAGTTGCGGCGGCGCGGGATGGCGCGGACGAGCTCGCTGTGGCGGCGTGGGAGGGCCCCGGCGCGGCGGCGTCACGGGGAGGAAGAGAAGGTGGAGCTCGTGGAACGCAGCGTCGCGGTGAGGCGTCTCCGGGCGTGGAACGCAACGACGCGGGGTGGGAGCGACGCGGGAGAAGCAGATCGACGCATTGGAGGACGCGGCGGAGCTCTTCCCGGCTGCCTCGCGCTCCCTGGCGAGCTCGCCCATGCCGCTCGACGAGACCAAGAGGAGCCGGGGACGGGAGAGGAGCCAGAGCTCTTCATGCTCTCCGCCGCGGATGGCGCCCTCGACCACGAGGCACGGGAGCCCCTCCTCGCCAAACCTGCCACCACCACCGCGGAGGCCGACGATGCGGCGACGACGAATCTTCCTCGTCGCGGGAAGGCCCCACCGGCACGCGCTCGCGCTCGCGGCGTCCGTGACTCAAGCGGCGGTGGCGCTGTTGCTGCTCGTGCTCGCTCTCCTTGGCCTCCGGGGGGAGAGGGACGACGTGCGGCCATGCGGCATCGGCGGCGGCCTTTATGGCGAGGAGAGGGAACAGGGGAGCTGGAGGCGGCCACCCGCTCCCATCTGGATTCGATTTGCCGCTGTTCGATTCGGGTCCAGCTGCTGCTCGTGACGGCGGCGCGGGCGGGGGCGGCGGCTCGTGGCCCAGCTGTTGCTCAAGGAGGAAGAAGGCGCGGGAGGCGTCGCCGGCTTGGGAGCGACGGCAGGCGGCGGCACAGTGTGCACGGTGGAATGCGCGACGCAACGTCTCCACGCCTCTCCGCTCTCCTTCCTCCTCTGTCCGCTCTCTGTTCCACAAGCAGCAGCAGGCGTCCCGGCGGGCTCGCGTGCTCCTCCGCCACCAGCGCCTCGCGCGCCGCCTCCGCCTCCCCGGCGACTCGAGGACGTACAGGCGCTCCGCCTCCCATGGCGCTCCGCTGCCTCCCCGTCATCGGTACACGTGAACACCCATCTGTCAGCGGCAGCCATCCTTCGTCAACCTCGCCATCGCGAGCGCTGTCCCCGTTCTTCTCCCGAGCGCCCCGGCGACGAGGTGAGCGAGTGCGAGACGCACCTGTTTGATTTGATTCGATGCGTGGTGGAGGAGCGAGCAATCCGGGACTTCCGTTGGAGATAGAGGTTTTTGCGTCTTGTACTTCACAGCTCATCAACAGCCATTTAGCCCTTTGCGTCTCTGTTTTTGGGGAGCACCGTTGGAGACAGTCTTACATTATTGGGCGTCATGTGGTTTGACGCCCACCCTGGGACTTCTGCTACTCACTGTCTCTCTGCTCCTCATTGTAGATTTGTCATGTAGGACCAATGAAAGTGACAGGTTCACCAAGCAACCTGCAGCAAAGTCTTCTTGGACTGGACTTGGATCAGGTGCAGTAGCTATTGCGACTGCAACTTAAGCAGTCGCTTGATCTCAGCCACCCAGAACTGATACAACGGTTCAGGATCAACACATGGTGCTACTCAGCTACTTCAAGCAGATTGCATAATAAAGGTGGCACATAGTACTAATAACAAAATGAAAGTGTGTCTTCATTTCATCAATAATTAGAGTTATGCAAATTCTCTGCATTCACTATGACAGAATAAGTAACCCAAAAGAGCATATCCTAAATTCAGAGCCATTCTTGTTCTCTGTTTGTAATATAATTACAAAAGCTTTGCATCACCCAAAAGTAGCTTAAGTCATCTGTTCCCTAATATCATGTACAAAATGTTTGCATCACCCGGAGCCTGTTAGCTTGGCAAGACCTTCCATCCATGACTCTGCAAAACAGAAAAACAGTGGGAGCTAAGATTTGCTTGTTTGAATGGAATTAATAGTAAGAAAACTCACATGTACTTACAACAAAGTTTTGCTAAAAGGGCCACTAATATGACAGAAATGTGTTGAACAGCAAAAAGAATGCTACAGAAACTCAGCAAGCAATGTAAAAATAAAAGGATCCAAGAAGAGTATCGGAGAGAGTTACCTGCCTAGATTTTTCCTTTTTGGTTCCTTCAGTTGGGAGGGAGAATGAACTCACGAACAGCCATGCAGTGGTTCAGTTGGGAGAGAAAGATAGGGCAGGGAGAGCTGCACATTGCATTTGAACCACCGCGCCTGCTATTTACAAGGACAGTAACTTTCTGCACATTGCATCTCACAAAACAAAGCAGGAAAAATGAACTTTCTTAGTACGAATGACAATGACTAGCCATGATAACATGGTAAATTCTCACAGCTTTCGGGCACTGGGCATGACGACGAGATTTAGCTGAGAGAGGAAACGCAGGCGCACAGCATTCCTGTCTAGTGCAGGCACTGATAAATTGCAAGAAAATTTTATTTGTAAATTGAGAACATAAGACGAATGTTTTAAGGAAAAAAAAACTGAAGATGCACAGGCAGGTGCTTTGATGGAGTGTATGTTGCTCATACGGCCTCTGTCAACAAAAGCTAATAGCTAGCTAACTGATCTAGCAATATCACAGTCACAGGGGAAAAGAAGAAGGCAAGCACAGCAAGAAACATGAGGGTCTGGACACCCGTGCCGTCTCCACCGCATCCTCAAGCTGGCACCGTCGACGCCGATTCTAGCTGCCTCCGCTGTCTCCGTCGCTCGGCGCCGATTCGAAAGGGAAGATCCATAGCCGCCTTGGACTGCCGGTTAGGGTTACTACGAAATTCGAATGAAACAAGCAAATCTATTGGAACAAATTGGGGGAAGCGGTGGAGATTACCTTGGGCAGATGATTTCTCCAAAAAAAAATCACCTCAAACCATGAATATTTGATGAGAGGAGCATGTTCTGCTTCGACTGCCAGAGAGAGAGAAGCGAGGGAGAAGGCAGCAACACGTCGGGCCGAGGAGTTTTTCAGGGCCCAACACACGGCGCAAGAGGCCCTGGCGCTCACCCATGTATTGTGGGCGCCAATGGGTATGGCGCCCACCTTGCCAGCTCAGCGGGCTCATCGCATGGTCTTATGCTGACGTGGTCAGGGTGCACGTCAGGGTGGGCGTCAATTCTTACGGCGCTCATATGTTGGATCTGAGCGTCAAGGGATGTGGCGCTCAGAAAAAGGGTTTATTTTTAAACAAGTTTTCTTAGGGGTCTATATGTGAAAAACTTTTATAAAAAGGTCAATTTGTAAAAATTACACCTTGAATTTTCAGTAAGAAAAAGAAGCCCACCGAAATCTCTACTGGGCTGGTGCGATTGGTGAGGTTCAATCCCATGTTGGCTCGGCAAGAGACAACGCTAGCAACCAACTGACCCGAACACCCTTCGTGATCTATTAAGGGTAGAACCGTACAAGAGTATTTTGTATAATCATCATTCCTACGCCACATTTGCACTTATAATTCAAGATAAGTGCTATTTATGAGTCATAACACAATCACGTTTCTTTTGGATGGGTCAAACGAATTCCAAATCGGACAGAATCGCCAAGGCATCAATGAAATTGAATCCTTGTATTGA
The DNA here is from genome assembly GCA_007726485.1 of Eragrostis curvula. Taxonomy (NCBI): domain Eukaryota; kingdom Viridiplantae; phylum Streptophyta; class Magnoliopsida; order Poales; family Poaceae; genus Eragrostis; species Eragrostis curvula. The sequence continues at coordinate 25,973 of RWGY01000226.1, forward strand.
CCGCAAATGCGACAAATTGCAAAGCAGCAGTGTGGGCACACACTACGTACAAAAGTTCAGCAAAACATTATGGGCACTGTAGAAAAGTTTACAACAAATTTCAACCAAATGTCACAGAAACAGGGGCTAGCAAAATTGTTTTTGAGACTATTTCATTAAGAAAAAAAGAATTACAGATTGATCATATAGAAGACCTGAAGGTCAAGAAGCACGAGAACGAAAAACAGAGGAAACAAGCTAGCACGAGCCATTAGCTCTACGACCTATGACAACTACAACCTAGTCCTTCTCGGCGCGCCTCGACAAGAAATTTGCTCCAACAAATGAAGAAATTTGCTCCAACGAACGAAGAAATTTGCTCCAATGAACGTCTTGACAAAGTTACAACTCACACAACCTTCAATGGTCTGCGATGTTCTAGTTGCGAGCATACACTGCCACAGCGGCTTAATCACTTCAATGAGACCGCGGTTGACAAAAAAGTAAAATAGCCGTCATTTTTTTATCAACCCCACAAGTTCTTGACAGCAAGTTTTACGGACTTACTCAGTGACTACAAAAAGACAATAAAAGTGCGAGACAGACTATGAAGAAAACACAATCATCCAGCAAAAAGTGAGATCCCAGTAACAGCAGATCCCTAGATCCAACACCCACACAAAACTTGTTTCAGGAACGTGTGCGAGCCCAAAACCTAGTTGTTATAGATGCCATCGAGGTAGCAGTATGAAATCAATATTGTAATACCGGACAGAAAAGACAATGTAATACCGACATCAGCTAGCACAAAACTCCCTAATCTAACATGCTTTGAACAAAAATCACAGCCACAGTGAAGAATTGGACACTGGCAACTACCACTAGTCTTTTGTACAGCTAACTTCTACTATAAGAATGGCCACCAATGCATTTCAACGTCACTGATAACATAACAATAACATAACTGTCATATAGGTGCAGTGCAACTTTGTCCATAGATCACATAACTATCATATAGGGTTTACAATTTTTTTGGACAAATCATAAACATTACATTGTCCTCAACTCACGATACAGCCAACATAATAAAACAGAGTACAATTTGATTCTGTTAAAACCAAATCATGCAATTCCTGCACAAATTACTCTAACTTGTCATCTGATGAAGGATGAAATGATGACATAATGGGGAGTATTATGTTACCAAGTAGGAAGATTATCTTTAAATTCATAATCGTTGATCGAGTCACGAGGAAGCCTCAATGACCTGATGCCAGCGCACTTTTCGTGCAGGGCGCCATCCTCTTTGATGTTGAAGCAATAGCGTATGTCGAGAGACTCAAGGTTTGGGCAGTTGTCCAGAATGGCTGCGAGTCCACAATTGTTTAGCCTATTGCCGAAGATCTGAAGAGAACATAGTTTTGTCATAGTTGTTATTCCCATGGCTTCGATGTTCATGTAGCTGGAGTTGCCTTTAAATCTATGGACCCTGTCCATGCACCATTTGAAGCAAGTGAGATGTGTACATGACCTGCCAATGGTCTCAAACGAATCCTTCCCAAATACATATGGACAAAGTGAAAGCTCAAGGTCCTCAAGTAGGGGGAACTTCTTTATTGCACCCATTAGGCCTACATTATTTATTGATATTGCAAGAGATAATGCGAAGCCTCTTAAGAGATGGCGCCCTGCAAAGATAGCGCTTTCATCTCATTAATTAATTATATGTACATCTCAAAGAAAACGATATGATTTATGGTAACAAGGAAAGCAGCAAGCAGGATACACAATTTGTTGAAGTTACTGACGATCAAATAAATCAAATAATTCTAAAAAAATGGAGCATTTGTAACACTAATCTAGTATATACACAAAGAAGACCATACCTGTCCCCAATATACTTGAGCAGGTTAGCATTAACAAACCGCTTCCCTGCAAATGCCTCCAGTTGCCCACAGGAGCGGTCGACGGCCACCTTCGCCATGGCACATAGGACATTGCCGCTCATCTTTTCCACCTCCTTGTGGTTTGACATGTCCACGGATCGCCACATATCAGGCAACTTGGCCGTGTCAAGCCACGACTTACACACGAGCTCCGCACCCATGAGGACCTCGATGGCACCGAGCTTGGTGAAGATCAACGAGAGGGCGTCAACGTTCAGCTCTGACCAGTCCCTGGCGTCCGGCGCCGGCGGGGCCTCCTTTTTTACTTCGAAATGCCTGTTAATGGGATTAGGGGATAGTGCTTTATTGGTCCAAGTCCAAGTAGATACTTAAACTGACTCGGATAAAAGAGCTGGGTTGCTGTATGATCTATAAAATGTAAATTAGTGAACGGCATGTTCCACCGGCTGCAAGGTTTGTGGATCGATCTACAAAACTGCCGGTTTACTTAGACCTGATACTAGCAAAATAGTAATGTGAACAGGACTATGCTGCCAGACGGAATCAGAGTAACGGTTCTAGAAGGTTGCAAGTAAAATTTGGAGGAAAAGTGAAATCGATGCCTACCCCGCTAAAGATTCAAGGATTTTACTATTGGGGAACTCTAGGACAAACACACCAACGAACTGAATTAACCCTAAACTATCTACTCCGCAGAGAATAAGAAATGTTAAACCAAAATTTGACAGCAGCATCCTGGAAGAACACGCCCAATACGAGTGACCGGAATCGTACCGACGAAATTTCCGGCCCCAATTTCGACGTCCTACCGCGGAAGTTAGGATCTTGGCGGCAATTAAACAACAGGACTACAGAGGAACGAAATCAAGAGTGGGTTTGGCCAGTTACCTTCAGGCGGCGATCTAGGGCCAGCGGCAGCAGGCGGCGTCGGTTCGAAACTGCGCCGCGCGGTTTCTTCGTTGGAGTGGTGTGGATCGAGGAAGTGTGAGGAACTGTCGAACTGAGGACTGAGGGATCGTGGGAGAGAGAGAGTTGGCGGTGCGTTCTATTCCGTGGGCCTCGACGGCCCAGACATGAGGTTGGGCTGGACTAACTACAATGTGGCTTGTTATTCACTCCTACAAAATGGATTTAAACTGTGCTAAAAAAAATGGATTTTAACACCATAGTTCTGTTTCTTTTCTCTTTGCGGAGAAGAAGAGATTTATATTTTTCTTTCTTTGTGGTGAAGAAGGGTTATATATTGATTCGCAAAAAAAAAAAGAGCTCCATATTACAAGTTGACTTGTAAGTTGGGGGCAAATGGATAATTGACAAGTATATACGACTGAATTTTAGTTATATGCTACCTAACGAACTTGTAATGCATATGATTGAATTGTGAGTCGAAGTTCAATACGGACATACAACTTTGTACGTGCATTTACTTGTCTATGTATATGCCATTCCTTAGACTGACTCCAACAACAAACATGCATTTTGGACAGGCAAACAGACATTTGCCTGTTGTGTACAGGAAAAGAAAAGGCCATTTTCCTTGATGTCTCCAACAGGAAGAGCAAGCCATTTCCCCATGCGCGCCACCACCGTAGCTCGCCCCGCCCGTGCGCCGCCGCCGCGGCTCGTCAGCACCGCAGCTCGCCCACGCCCGCGTGCCGCCGACGTGGCTCGTCCGCATCGCAGCTCGCCATGCCTGCGCGCCGTCGCCACGGCTCGTCCACGCCGCAGCTCGCCACGCCTCGCCCCCGCCCGCGCGCCGCCGCCGCATCTCGTCAGCACTGCAACTCGCCCATGCCGCAGCCGTGTCCGTGCTCGGTCGCGTGTCGCCGCAACGCCTGAATTTCTTGAAAACAGAAGTTCAGAAGGACGCCAAGCAGAGCAAAGCAAGTCTGTTGCCATTGCTAATCATCGTATTGTGGAGCTTCAGCTACGAATCTAGCCGCACTTCTTCCCTGCTCATCCCGTGCCATGAGAATCGAGCTGTAGCCAACTTAGTTTGCTTCCTTTTGCTTTGCTTGCTCGCTTCATCAATGGCATGGCGTCCGTGCGGAGCTGCGGCTGGGTGGCCACGGGAAGCTGCGGCGCGAGGCCGCGGCAGGGTTGACATCCCGCACCACACGCCGCCTCCGCCTCCGTCTCCGCGCACGCCGCGCTCCGCCTCCGCTCCCGCACACGCCCACGCTCTGCCTCCGCGCCCGCCCACGAGGACGATACTTCAATTTGACAGAGGCAAGTTTCAATCCTCCTTGATTTGGTGGAGATGAGCTCACGGTGGTGACCTAGTGCTGCCTAATTAATCGAGTCCGCCCCGCCGTGCCGCGCCGCGCAGCTCGCCACAGCCGCCGCGAAGGCCGGGTGGACGAGGAGCTCGGCTCGCGCCAGCGTCCCCTGCTCCGCCCCGCATCGCCCGCATCCCTGCTCCGCCTCTTCGCGCGTAACGCCCGCGTCCCCTGTTCCGTCTCAAGCTCGCCCGGCTTGTCGACCTCCTCAAGGGAAGCAGTCAAGCGGGGTGGAGGGGCGCCCGCGATCCACAGCCGCCGACGCCGGCTGGGCCGTCGTCGTCTCTGGCCATGGCTGCGGCTCCCTCGTCCCGCTGCGCCACCCGCCTTCCAGCCGCGGCCCCTCGCGGCGCCGTGGCCCGGCGCCCGCAGCGGCCCCTCGCCCCGCCCCGGCCACGCGCTCGCAAATGGATCAGAGGAGAGGGAAGGTATTTTTAGCTTCCCTCTCTCCTCCGATGTAAAAATGGCTGTCTCTATGCCTGCTCTGTTGGAGACTAGTTCGGTAATGCAGTACGTAAGCAGATGCATAAATAGCTTTGCATGTTCTTGTTGAAGTCAGCCTTATTCGTCTGTTGACATGTATGCACAAACAGCACAACAGGCTGTCCGATAGATTTTTAACTTGCTTTGGGATCTGTCTATTGGAGGAGCGAATGTGGAACCCAGTTCTGGTACGGTGTCGCATGGATCACCGTTAGCAGCACAACATGGTGTTCTAACATCATCATAAAAACCAAAGGAAATAGGACAAAGCATGCATGAAACCCGCAAATAAAGCAACAGAACAATCATTCTGGCAACGATCTATCTGATAGTAATAAGCATTGTCCAAATAAGCTTAGCAACAGTCATGGCCATGTTTTAGTTGTAAGCATACATAACAACCAAACCGGCATCAATGAACCGCTTAAGTTAAACCAAGAATCATTCTTACCATAACAAGTTCGCAGACTTACTCGACACAAGAAAACACTGAGGAAAAACACCAATCAAACCCTCCTAGATGCCATCAAGGCCGTGGCAAGGACGACACTTAGTAATCATCATCATCGCTATCCTTCATTAACATGCGCATACCCTTGAGGAACATCCGATCTTCAGCACTCAACTCTGATTCATAAACACCATCGAGGTAGCGGAAAGGATCACAGTAATCATCGTAATCATCTGAGTCAAGAATGTAGTCAGGCCCACCATAGACATAATCATCACTGCAATCATCACTGTAATCGTCACTGTAATCATCACTCTCATACTCGATGTCAAGCAACCCGAGAGGGCTACAAACTGGGTATTGGTAGTCATCTGTTGAATCATTGGGAAGCCTCAGTGTCTTGATCCTAGCAAATTTTGCACGCAGTGCATCATTCATGATGATGTTGAAGCAGTGACGGATATCAAGGGACTCTAGGTGGGGGCAGTTGTCAAGGATGGCTGTCAGTCCTTTGTTGCTGAAGTTATTGCCAAAGAGCTGCAACGAACGTAACCCGTGCATCGATGCAATACCCAGGGCATCATCATCCTTGGAGGCTTTGCTGTCTCTGAGATTCATGAAACGATACTGATTGAATCTGAAGTGCTTCAGCTCTGGGCATGCTTTACCAACCTCCTGAAATACATTTTTCCCTCCAATATTTGTAAAGAGTGAAATCTCAAGCTCCTGAAGCAGAGGAAACTTCTTTATCTCTTCATTGAATTCCAATATATCCTGACAAGAAATGAGGCGGAGACTCTTTAGAGATGGTGCCCTGCAAAGATGGTACTTGCTCATCAGTACTCAATAAATACACCATAAAAGGAAATGCAGATGTATGCTGCACAAGCTATATAGAAGCATCCATTATTGCCCCCAATAAGTTGCAGTAATCTAATATCATAACTCATGTGAAAGAGCATTTAGGGATAACTGTAACAAGAATATATGATTAAACCACGCAAAATTCTTCAAAAATGAAGGCAGCCGTATCATGAAAAAGCCATAACTAGCTCCTTGTCCCGATATGAAAGAGCATTAATGAAATCGAGTTAAGTCATTTTATAGGATAATCACATAACATCAGTTCAAGATTTGAGTTAAGTAGTACTGAACTCATTCAGCATGAGAAACAAAATACGAACACAGTTCACTGGAGTGAAGTATCAGGAAATAGCAGCAGCAGCAATAACAACACCAATCAATCATAATATATGGCATGCAAATTCAGGTAGCATGTTACACTTCATTAATAAAAAAATATGGAATCACCAGCAGAACCACTGTTTCATGTGATAATGCTTCATTCCATAAACTCTAACTCATAGTTGTTCCATTTCATATCATGTCGAGAGCTACATTGTGTAAATAAATATGTTTTTTAGACGAAATATCACTATAAAGAAGACCATCCCGTAAGTTGATAAAGCCGTAAGTTTATTCCTTGGATCATTGTTAGGATATAACACAATGAGACACCCTTTTCAAGGTATACAGTTACAGTTCACTACATTGAGATAAGTACCGGCATGTACCTCAAGGTAGTTAAATGCTAGGTTGGGAAAATTTCACTGGAGTAAAGCTTTAATACATATGAAGATATTCCAGACCCATCCATTGCAAATATTTTCTTCCGTTCGAGGAGAATATCACAATGTAAGAAGTAAAAATACAGTAATTCCTAAAAAAAAGAAGTAAAAATACAGCTATGAAGCATGGTTCAATGTTTTATGCTTTGCAGCAGACGTCACTTAATATTGTCAATATACGATGAACCAATCCGCTAAACCCAAACCTATATGAAGTAACCATTATCAGTATGGTACTAGAATTCTGGCGGAGAACATTCCACGATACAATACAAAAGTGGGACCAAATTTATTACTAGATCACAAGAAGAATGGGTCATCATTTCTCATCTAATTTTGTCTTCTGCGGCTCTGCCTTCATAACTCATCAAGGAACCCAAACGCAACAATCTCAATAACAAAGCAAAATTATTCGTCAAAAATCCTACAACTCAATATTGAAATGGAAGCAGCACTTGGTAGGCCAATTAATCGATCACAAGGGCAGGCCACAGGTTCAACCAATTCCTTCAGAAAGAAAATTAAAAAAAAAATGGGGGTTCACAAAAATCTCACTGATCGCCGAGGAAGCGGAGCACGTCGTCGTCGGCCGCGTGCTCGGCCCAGAACGCCTCGCACTGCCCCTTGGCGCGGCGGATGGCGACCCGCGCCATCGCGCAGAGGTCGACCCGGTACTTGAGGTCGGCGTGGCCGCGCATGTCGATGCGGCGCCACAGCGCGGGGTTGTCGCGCGCGGCGCGGCGCCAGGACCGGCACACCTGCCCGGGCCCCATGAGGATCTCGACGTGGTCGAGCCTGCGGAGGACGGCGGCGACCGCGTCCGCCGGCAGCGCCGCCCAGTCCCTTGTCCCAGCCGCCGCCGTCGGCGCCCCCTCGTTGCGGCCGCGGCGGAGGAGAAAGCGGCGGCCGGTGGTAGCGTCGGGAGACGGGACTGGGCCTCGGGAGGGCTAGGGTTTGGGGGAGCGAGGCGCGGCGGGGCGCGGCCGAGCTTGCGCGCGAAGACGGCGGGTGGCGGCAGCCGCGGCACCGGTACGGGGACCCTCTCGCTCTCGAACGCCTCCGGGTGCATTGCACGGTCGTCGAGGCGGCGACCGGGAGAGCCGGCGGTGGAGGACATCTCGCGTTGGGAGGGGAGCTGGGACAACGCGGGGAGACGAAAGGTTTTGGCTTCCGAAGTAAGCTACCGCGGTTGAGCGGCGAAATGTGGAAGTCAGCGTGCGAGTGAGAGCGCTTTCGAGTTTATCGCCCAATGTTGCGTTAGTTCCTTTCCTTATGGGCTGAGTTTTGTGTTCACCCAGCCGGGCTCCTGGGCCATCAGGATTCCCCGATTTTCAGGCCGCTTGTATTTTTCTCCAATTTAAATGTTTTTTTCTAATTATTTTAATAGATATATCAACCATCAATCCATCTTGACCATGAAAATAATTGATGATTGAGAAGGTAATTATATAATGAGGCGATTCCAGTGTGTAAGTTCTAATTGAATTATATTGGTGATCAAATAAGTACTAGCTGAGAATATATTGTTGAAACAAAACAAGAAGAAAGAAAATTTACACTAGGGAGACCAGATATTATTTATTGTGAATGTACTCTTTCTTCCATGGTAATGTTGTCCGGAATGTAAAATGCTCTTCCGTGCTGCTTTTTTTTTTTTTTTTTGGTGTGGGAGGGGGTTGAGTGGGAATTAAGGAAGCAGCTCAACGATGGAAGCCTTGTCCTTCTCGATGGTGGCAGGCAGGATCATGAAGGAAAACATAAGGGTACGTGTGATGAAGAAAGATACACTACGTGGATATTGGAACATCGACGCACAGCATTTCCTAGGGAGCCGCTGCCGCCCTAATCAAGTTGCTCTCTTGGGGACCTTGTCCCTCAAAATGAACTAGTACAAATGCACGTACGCCACGCACGTGATCTAAAAAATACATCACTTGGCAAGAACATCAAAATTTTATGCAACTTTATTACTTAGCTTTTTTAATTCGTTTGGAAAGAACCACCTAGAGCGATCGCATATATTTTTAGCATGAATGCCAAATATGGTCTTCACAGTAAGTAATGTGTAAAAGTGCTAAAAAAAATTACACATGTGACTTTCATTGCTTCACAAGAAAAGAAAAAAGTGTAACAACAACCCAATCTTCGCAATGGGATGGAGAAGAACATCTCAAGCTAAATTTCTAGCTGGATATATAGTTTCTGACTCGCTGCATGAACCACACAACTGTTGTTTGAAAACTCCAACAGTTTTCAGACCATTGTTGTAAATATGATTGATCGATCACTATTCCATCATCTGAGCATGCTTGAGGAAGACATCAACTATTGCTGTAAAAGTGGCAATAAAGAAGATTTAATTAACTCTAGTGCTGCTACAAACAGTTTTCAGACCCTATTTCCACACATTACACTAAAAACTAACAACGCAAGAAAATACCAGTTTTTCCCTCGATCTCCAAGAAAGCTCCGTCCTTGTCTCCTTGATCTCCTTGTACATGAACAAGAGAGGAGCTCGTCGCTTGCAAGAAGATACCAAGCACATCACAAATATGTAATAAGCTTTTAAAATTAGTGTCCTTGATCTCCTTGTACTAAGCTTTTAAAATATGGCGGAGGGCATGATGATGATACCTCAATAAAAGATTTTTTTCAAAATAATTTGCATCTCACAAATGTGTAATAAGCTTTTAAAATTAGTGTGCATGATGATGATGGATGGGTCAGGTACCCAGGGTCGAACCTAGAGGCTTTTGTCTACAAACATTTTTTTTAATTAGCAGGTAAACTTAATTGCACTACCAGATGAGTTTCTCCTGCATCAGCGTCTAAGTATCATGAAAAAAAAAAGTATAAAATACAAAGGGCTACTATCCAATGAGAAAGATATCAAACATAAATGTAACTAATATGACAGATATTTATCGTCTACCTAATGTATCTATTTTTTCCATCTTGCTGTTCAAAATATGGCGGATATGTACAGGAATATAAAGGATACAAGTAATTTCATTAGGAACCCTTCGTACTCAAGTGAAACCCGTCTTCTTAGAACTATTTAAGGATAAAATTTAACAATTACCAATTGCAATGAAAGATATATTCCTTTCTTTACAATTAATAGCAGTGGCAATATTATCTCAGATGTTGCTCCATGTGAGGAAACTGGGATTGGTTCTTACCGGTGAGCTCCATGCGCTCCATCCTCCAACCACTCGTTGATCTCGCATGCAACCACAGCTGGTCGATGGTGGAGGGAGCGTGTTGCTCTCACCCAATAGTTGCTGTTACCTTAATAAGAACCAGTGGCGGAGCTGGGGGGGGGGGGGGGGGGCAGGGGCCATGGCCCCCCCTAACTTCAGAATTTTTTCAGAGGATGTACTCCTAATTGGGGAGCTCAGGCTGCAAGCAATCGAAGGCGCAGATGAGGATCTTCCAATGGGGAAAGATGGGGCATCCGTCCTGCCTAACTTCGGCGCCAAGTACCCCCTTCGCCCTCCTCCCTTAGAGCTTCGGCGCCTGCTTGCAGCCAGCCATGGCCATGGCTGCCAGCCTGCCAAGGAATTTGTTTCTGTCCAAAGGAAGAAGAAGGCTTGAAGGGGTATTGGGCCAATGGGCCATGAAAACTAACAAGCAAGAAGGGCCCGACTTCAGAAAAGAATAGTGTTTGGGCCTGCTAGCTGCTGTCATTTCCTCTTTTTTTTTTCTTCCTTTTTTCCTTATGCGAGGATAGCTATTATCGTTTATGCAAACTCCTTCTGATTGTCTCATGTCGATCCATCGACAAAAATTGCTGCTACTCGTCTATTCGTCTCCAGTTCTACTGCTACTCGGTACCGCGTCGCTACCAAATCTATCTAATTCGTCGTCTCCAAATATCGATTTATTTGAAATAGTTGATACAAATTTTAGCAGTGCCTCTCGCAAGGGAAACGGAAGAGAGCGGAGGCGAAGCGATGAGGTGCTGCCTCTCGCGAGTGCGGGATGACGGTTGGGGCAGTGTTAGGCTAGGAGAGCTTGATTGCGACGAAGTAGGGTAACAAAAGAGCTTGACGGCGACGCTTTAGCGTGGCGAGGGATGCCGCCGAAGACGCCGATCAGCCCCCCCTGATTTTCCCGTCTAGCTCCGCCACTGATAAGAACAACCATATGTGACCATCCTTAAACATACTAACCCATCCTGTGATGCAGAAATGAGTGTTTACTTGATTTGGTGCAGGGTTCACTCTGTCCAAGGAAGTAATAATAAATCAGGTGATGCATAAAAGATAATACATTGTAAGACGAGGTTTTGAACTCACCATCTAACTGAAGAAAACAAAACAAAATATTACCTAAATAAAAAGTACAATGTATAAGACAATCTAGCTATATGAGCCAAGCAAAAACAGGGCATGGACGACATGTACTATTTTAATTATTAAAACAATCAATTTGTGGACTTTTTTACTTCAGAAATCATGGACATTAATTCAGATTTATTTATCAGTGCATCACTGATCCTGCAAGCAATCCTTGACAAAGCAAAATTGTCTTGTGATATGAAAAACGATCAGAGATGAGCAATATAAAATAAATTAACCAACAAAAGAGAATGTAAGAGAGCAAAACGAATGCAACACAAGTTTCAGTATATTTCGCTCGCCAGTTATTTTTCTTAAAAGTAAGCTAAGTAGCATTTGCTTTTGTAAGGCACTCGCAAAGTTGATTCGTTCCATGAGTGCGATACAGGTATCCTTCAACGCAGGAACAAAGCATCCCACATATTGTGATATCTGAGGAAACATGCCTTCAGATTGAAGGTGGAGCTAAGACCCACGTTCCGCAGCCGGGAAAATCCACTGAAAACTCAGGGTGGCCAAACTCTGCGCCAAAGAGATCACAATGAAATAGAGCAAATTAACATTACAAACAGGGCACGGCTCCAATCTCAGATTGGATTGCTCAATCTGATGGTTGAAAACCAATCAATTTTGAGTTACGTCCTCCCACCTCTAGTTACGTCCAGGACTGCTTACGTCTCCTTGTGCCAGCCTTCACGCCATGATCTGCAGTGATAAAAGAGACGAATCGGATCGAACAGATGGGTCAGTGCCAATCGATCGACGGATCGAGATTGAGTAGGGAACCAGGGCTCACCAACCATCGTGGCGGCTGCTGGCGTCGGCGCCGATGACGCACAAGAGCTGGAGAAGCACGCGGGTTACGAGGAGGAGGAGGAGGCGGGTGTGGTTGCCGAACTCCACCCTTGATCCATCTCGCGCCTGAGTCTGGAGACCGACAGGAGACATGCGCACCTGTGGCAGCTGCTCTGCCTTCGCGTGCAGCGCCGCGCGGCGATTGGGCCGGGCAGGGCGACACGAGTTCAACAAGCGCGCCGCCGTCCGGATCGATGAGGGAGCTGCGGAAAGGAAGCGGAAAAGGAATGGAGTGGGAGGGAGAAGGCGAATCAAACTTTCTTTCGATATGGAAAGCAATCAGGACATGCGGGAATTTTGGGAGGAGATCAGGACCTCTGCTAATGAAGATGGTGGCACAGAAGTCAATCATGATTAGAAAGCAATCACGAACAGAAGGAAACCTCGGTGATGGAATGGAATTAAAAATTGCCGAAAAAAAGGGAAGGCAACCACGATTAGAGGAAATCGGGAGGTGGGAATTGCGGCAGGGTAGAAATCGCGGTGCGGTGACAAAAGTATTAGCGATGTTAGGTTTTTTGGCCTGCTAATGACGCCGGACATTACATTTTGTAATGGCCCCACAGCTTTGAATTTCTGAGGCAGGATCTAAGAGTGGTTTAGATGGGGTTAATTTTGATCAACGGCTGATACACAAGTAGGGTAGAGTATGACAGGTTAAAAGTGTATTTCTCCCAACTAGTTTTTTATAGGTTTAGATATGGGGCATTTGCATATGTGGTCCACTTTCATATGCCAATTACGGATTCGGTCTTGTTTTCTGAACTTTGCAAATTCGGTCTTGTTTTTTGAACTTGAAGCTAGAAGGAGGTCCTATTCCGTTATCAGCTGCTAACGGTGTTAAATGGCTTGACAAAAGACCAATGTACCCTTTACAAAATCGCTCCTGTTTCTGAGAATGAATTGCAAATCTGGTTCTGTTTTTGGCAACACATCATGGAGCTTTAAAAAAGATTTTGAAAATAACTTTATGCCCGAATATAAATAATTTGAATATAAATAATTTCAAAAATTGTATTAAGCATTTTGACAGCATTTTGTTTGTTTTTTGGCTATAAATCAGCAAGCAAAAATCATATATAATATTGGACAACCATCACTTAACAACCAAACAAGCATCACATGTTCAGCAACATATAAGTCTAAAAAAACCATCCATTATTCTCAAACAAAGATAGCATTACAAGTCCAACTAGAACACCATTACAAGTCCTTCAAAAACACATAAATACTAGTTGGTCTTCCATTATATGCCATACTAAAATATGGGTCACAGCCCAAACCATTCAGCAAGTCTTCCTCCACTTCTTTCCCTTCGCGCACCTCGTCCTCTTCCTCTTCCCCAAACCATTCAGGCTTCTTCTCAGTGGCACCCGTAGGTAGAACAGTCTCGAAGGCCTGCACAAGCATCTCCACTTTCCTCTTCTGGGCACGGGCTAATTTTTTCACCGCCTTCCGCAGCTCGGCACCCCTTCGATCATTCACCGCCTGATGCCTGAGATCAACCTTCTCTGCCTCCGAACCTGTTGCTACTGGAAGGAAATTTGTAGCCTTGGGTTTGAAAGGACGCATATGCTTGCTACTTTCTTCAGATGTCCTCCCGGAAATGCGCAACTTCGAGGACGCTGCATCAGTACAGTCAGAACTAACATCATCAAAGCTGATCCCACTGAGCGCGCTGGAAATCCCAGCACCGGAATACTCCTTTGGAGCATCACCACCACCATCTGCAGATTTGCAACCCAAAAAAAAAAATGTCAGGCATCAACAATTGGTTCCTGATTCCAGCATTTGTATGAACAACAGCACTGAAGCAGCATTAAGCGTGTTCGTCTCGCTGTTTTGCAGCAGCTGCTTTGCAGCAGCTACAGTGTTCCCAATTATTTTTTCAGCAGCAGCTACAGTATTCGCAATTATTTTTCTGCAGCCGCAGCCGCAGCTGCAGCGAGACGAACACGCTGATTGTCAGAAATTTCACCTTCACGGATGTTTCCTTCACGTTCAGCATCCAGCTCCTCTGAGATATCCGACTTGCAGGCACTCCATCCGCCTCACCATCGCGTCCAGCTCCTCCCCGGAGAGATCGCTGCAGCTCGCATCCGAGCCTGGGGCCGGCCTGGCGGCACCGGCGCGTATCTCGACAAAGTAGCCCTTGCCGCCGTTGTTGCTTTTCCTGTGTTCAGCGTCTGGAAATAGCCCGCGACCCCCGCTCCTCTGTTCTGCTCCTGCGCCCCGCCTCGACCCAGGCCGTGGCCAGCTCGCGCACGACGCCTTACTCACGCGCAGCCCGCGCCCAGCTCGCGCAGCCCGCGCACGCCGCGACGCCCAGCGCTCGCACGCCGCGCCCCCGCGGCACGCCGCGGAGCCGCGCCCGCGCAGCACGCGCTCGCCGTAGGCCGCGCTCGCCCCACTCGCTGCCAACTGCCCGCGCCGCCTCCTCCTTCAGCTAGGGTTAGGGTTGAGCTCGGGTTTGGGGAGAGAGAAAGAGGCACGAACAGAGAGAGAGGAAGAGGAGTCGGGCACGAAGGGAGAGGCGCACGAACGGGTGATTGCAATTTTGCCAGGGGTAGTGTTGTCTTTTTCTCTTTTCTCTAGAGTTTTCTCATTTGTTTTAATTCGAATAATCCCCTTCACCTAACGGCATCTCAAAAGTGGACTGGATGGCAGCTTCAAGTTTAAAAAATAGGACCGAATTTGTAAAGTCCAGAAAACAGGACCGAATCCGTAATTGGCATATGAAAGTGAACCACATATGCAAATATCCCTTTAGATATAGATGCCTCTTGGGTTGGATGGAGATGAGATGAATGTCTAAGTGCGTGGATAACTTAAATACGGAGTATATTAACACCAACTCTAGATGCAGCTCATTTCCTGAACCCACAACGTGAAAGTCCATAGCTTCTCAGGCATGCGGGTGCTATATTGCGTCTGCAACTGTATTGGGGAGGGTGGTGCTGTCATAAACGCGTTTGGTAGAAGCTTGGGAGGAGCGTGCCCTTTGGACGAGCCAATCCGACTTTCTTGTGAATAGAAGTTGTCCCAAACAGGGCCTTCCATCAGTCGAGGACTTAGCAAATGTATTGGGACTAGCATACGAACATTCCGTGGAAAACAGCCTAAAATCTAAGAGCCATAGTGTCATTACATACCAAAGCCACTCATGAATAGTAGTTGCCACATGCCGTAAAGTTACCTTCCTGGACATCTATACCAGTACATGGAGAATTATATTATTTGATCAAAAACTCGCAACATTCCTGAATTATTTGGTGATCGTCACCGTCAGCTGCATAGCCACCAACCCCGAAATTGAATCACCTCACGCACATGAGGTAGCAGACAGTGGCGGAGGTAGGATACAAACTCAGGGTGGGCCGACAATTTTTTTTTCACCGCACAACAAACTTGAAGGCCAACATACAATAGAAGTCGATAACTTATATAAAATGTCTTACAAACATAGTAAATCAACAATATGATTCGTTACAAGCCTACACGATTAAAATAACGACAACAAGATAAGAGATTACTTTTCTTCTTTTTACCGGGTCATCGCCTTCTAATGGCAATAGGTCTCAATAATCTCATCTTCCTTCACATTCAAGAAAACATCCCTCTCAGGTTATTATGTTCTTTTCCCAACTTGCAGCTCTAGAGATTGAATATTGTTTGGTTCAAAAAACTAATATGTGAAAAGCTCAAATTTGCCTATCATTGTATTCACCAGAGACATTATCGGCAGAAGTTTCTTGCTGTTAGCGACCTGAAACAGCAGAAGGAAATAACTAACACGCTCTAAGTAATGCTGGAACCAGTTTAGAGATCTCATGTTTCTGAAATGAGGTGTAGATTGCTAATCCCCTTGGCAAGGTAGTAGGCTCGCCGTCAGCCTGAACTCAGCTTCACTGTGGCATGTGGCATACTTACTCAGGTACCACATTGCTCTCTCCATGCTTGAGAGTTGAGATAGTTACCTCAGTTATCTCAAATCTAAAACGATCATCCAATCACCGTACTTGAATCACAGGAAACAACCATGGAACTTACTATTGGTGAAGCTTCAAAGGCCCATTTGCATTCGGTTTTACTCATGCCTAAATTGGCAAATCCTAATGTACGTTATGCAATTGGTTCAACTAAAATTAGATTGAATTACTTGAAAGCAATCCAAGAGGGAAGGGAATGGAGCAGAACCTTGTTGGTTGTCGCGCAAGCGCAGGGGAGCAGACTCAGTACAGAGGGAAGCGGAGGGCACTCGTCGTCGCGTCGCTGGGCTCCGCGCCGCCGCCGCCAGCCATCCACGCCGTCGCTCGGCCTCGGCCCTCGGGTCGCCGCGCAGGGGAGCAGCCGGGCAGGGGAGGGGAGAGGACCGGAGGAGGGTTCGCCGCGCAAGGGAGAGGACCGGAGGAGAGCTCGCCGGGGGTTGCCGCCCAGGGAGGAGAGGGCCGCCGCGAGTCACCGTCGCCGCCAACTTCTTCCTTCTTCGACTCTTCCTCGCCCGCTCGAAAGTTTTTCTTTCTTTTTTCTTTCCACACAGGCCACCGCTCGACTTGGGCTCAGGGTGGGGGTGGGTCGCGACCCAAATCTCAGGGTGGGCCGCGGCCCACCCTGTCCACCCTGTAGCTCCGCCCATGGTAGCAGAAGAAGTTGAGCATGATGAGCACCGCGAGCGTCCCGGGGAACAGGTCCAGCCTGTCCCTGTTCATGTCGTTGTGGAGCCAGCCTGTCCCTTATTTTCTGTTTTGTGCAACATGTCAAACGACAGTCCGTATGTTATATGCATATCTGAATTAATAGCATATTTTGCAACTTTTTTTGAATGTTGAACATTTGTTACACTCAAATTTGTTAAAACAATATATTGCAACTCTGAATGCATAACTCAATTAATAGCAACATATTGCAACTCTGAATTTGTATTCTTATTGTATATGTTAACTGACCATAGGCGCTAAATTTGTATCACCCTTCAAAAGCAACATCGAATGTAGGAGGGTAATACAAATGTTTCTTGAAGGGAAAACAAGTAATGCGCTAAATCATCAACTTTTCATGTTGAACTATAACAGGCACAATGACTGCACAAAATCACCGAGACTCAAATTTCAGAGAAACATGTTGAAGGGAAACAAAACCTATAAATTTACATAATACATTTTATTAAAAAAATCAGGCAGAAGTAACATGTTTTTTTTTACCATATAACATTGTCCAAATTTCAGAATTTAGGTTAATAACTGAAATACTATTACTGATGCAGAATATTTGGAAATAAGTGAGTAAGAACTGTTGTACCTGGAGTATAGAAGCGCATGAATGGAAGTAGGCAGTCATGGCCACTCACCCCTTGCACTTTTCTGCATTGTCCCGTCTTCAAATTGGCAACAAAAGGCCCATCATCTGTCCCCACGCAAACGGCACCGCCGCCATCCGCAAAACAGACCACTTCATGCTTAAGTATGAAGGAGGTCTCAAAATCAATGACTTTCCTTTGTGACCACACCATATCTCCTCCTTCATGTCCGGCCTCTCTTGACCATATGTAGAGCCTGGAACCAGACACTGTGACGCATCCTAGCTCGGCACCCACTGCCGTGATTTCGGTGCGATAATGCGGCACGGTGGGTGAATCCAACTCAGTCATTTGCCCTGTTCCCAGATCGTACTTGAGCATTTTCCTCTGATATTGTCCACTGCAGAAAATCGTGTTCCCGACGTGAGCACTGCGCGTCCATTCAGAAAATGTGGTAGAGAGCGTAGCACATGTTGGTTCACTCCACGCATCAGCTTCCGACGAGTAGACATACGCGAACACCTTCCCAGTCACGTAGGGATAGCTCACGAATACAACGACGCGGAAGGGTCCACGGTGGCAGTCGAGGTGGTCGCAGCTCCCCGTGGCCGCGCAGAGCACCGACGCGCTGATTTTACTCCAGTATCTAAGCTCGTGCTGCAGCGGCAGTCGCCGGAGCTCGTCCGTGACGGGGTCCCAGACGGCGAAGCCATGGGAGTGTCTCGTCAAATAACGAGTTGATCTGTAGAGGAGGACGCGGCCATGGCGGGAGTCGACGGCGTGCCAGCCACCGCGGTCGGCCTGCGGCGGCCGGAAGGAGCCGGTGGGGACGAAGCGCACGACGCCTTCCCCGTCTGCGTCGATGAAGCTGTGGATGAGGCCCAACAAGGGGGGCGTCCGGTGGCGCTCGCGGAATCGGCGGCGGAAGCCGGGGTCGGAGACGAGGCGGCACCAGGCCGTGCACGCGGCGGCGGCGCGCACCAGGCCCGTGGGCTCGTCTGGCGAGATTCGGAGGAGGATCTCCTCCACGATCTCGTCCGGCAGCGGGGACGACAGCGGCGGCGCCATGATGGTGCAAGGGTTTGGTCAATAGGATGTGTGTCCGACCCGTCTTTATACAGGAAAAAAAAAAAGAATTTCGGTAAATAGAAGATTTCGGTAAATACACGAACAAGGCAATGGATTGATAAAGTAGATGCTTTAATTAAGGACGAAATTTCTATGTAGTGTTCATTTGACTTTATTTTTGACCCACAGATAAAGATGAAATGTCTGATATTTCGACAAAATTTCACCAAAACATTTGTCTAGTTACTCCAATTTTTTTGTAAAAATTAACGAACAAAATTAAGGATCTCCTCCACGATCTCATCCGGCAGTGGGAAGGACGGCGGCGCCGCCATGATGGTGCGATGGTTTCGACAATAGCATGTGTAGTGTCTGACCCGTCTTTATAGGAAAAAAGAATTTCGGTAAACAAAAGGTTTTGTGGGACATCGGAAATCAAGAAATTTAGGTGAAGAAATTTTAATTTGTTTTAAAAATAACAATTGTCGTGATTTCATAAAAAATGTGTCCAATCAATATAAAGAAAACATGCATGATTGCATACACAAACGAAGGCAATTTGGAGGGAACCCGTCGTTGCCGCCTAGGGCAAAACGAAAACACCGTCCGCCCACCCCCCAACCCGGCCGAAACAGCTTCTTCCCCGACGAGGACGAGTCGAGCTCTGTAATACCCTACTTTTCAGAGCCAAAAAGAAAAAGAAAAGAAGAAAAACAAATAAATAAATAAACTCAAAAGGAATAAAAATCACTCCAAATTTGAACCTTTTTCTAAACCCTTACCTTGACATGATTTCCAAAATAAAATTCACTAAATAAATTAAACTTAGTTGAATCTGGAAATTTTGAAATATAAAACTTGTGCTCAAGTGTTTACTTTCATTTAAATAATGAACTAAAAATTTGAAGCTTTTGAATTTACAACAAATTAAATAAATTTGTTCTAGTTTGAGCTAGTGCACATTCAATTTCCAAAAAGTTTGAATTTTAAAACTTGCACAAATGTCACCATATGCATTTCTGCCTTTTATTTGATTTATTTTGAGTGTTTGATCAATCCTTATTTTTGTTTGAATTTGAAATTCATTCAAATTCAAATTCCAGGAAAAGATCAAATCAATTCCCTTTTCTCCTAAGCTTTCGGGCCAAAACCTCTTCTCTGGCCCAGCCCGCGGCTCCCTCTCCCTCTCCCTTCCGCGCCGGCCTGCTCCAACCCGCGCTAGCCCAGCCGCGGCCCAGCCCAGCACCGACAGCCCGCCTCCTCCTCCTCCCGCCGACAGGTGGACCCCACCTGTCGGGATCGTCTTCCACGCGGAGCGCCGCCGCGCGCCCGGCCCCTACCTTCCGACCGAAGCCCACGCCCGCCGCCGCCGTTCCCGTGTCGTGTCGCCGCCACTGTGCTCCACCGCCTTAAGCCGTCTATAAAACTCACCCGAGCCCTCCCTTCTCCTCCTTCTCACGCCACTCGCCCTTCTCTCTCTCTCTCTCTCTCTCTCTCTCTCTCTCTCTCTCGGACCTAGGGTTCCGGCCAAGCTCCGACGAGCTCCCCCGCCATCTCCCGTCCTCCTCCGTCGCCACAGAGCTCACGGTGAGCCTCTCCGCCCTTCTCTCTCCCTTCTACGCCTCTTCCCTTCCTCCCTTCTCCCTCGAACGGACACCTCGTCGACCATCGCCGCGACTCCGCCACCCCTCGTCGTCGCCAGCCCGTCTCACCGCCGCTCGACGACAATATGCTCTGCGAATCGATTCCCCACAACCTCCTCTTTCCTCCGGTCTTTTCCCCTCCTCAAATGGCCAACCGGAGCGCCTTATAGGCAACTCCGGCGAAATTCCGGCGATCCCCCGCCGCGCGCGACGCCCCGGTCCACCGTGGACCGGTGGACCGCCGCCCCTCTCCGGCTCATGGACCCCGTGGACCCAGTCCACGAGTTTTCAATTGAAAAATAATTCCTTTTCCATTTATGACGTCAGCCAACGCAATAAAAACCTTTTCCTATACAAAAATAAATCCAGAAATCCCTGAAAACTCCCAGGGCCTGCAATTTTGCAGATAGGCCCCTGACCTTTTAAATAATCATGTTTAAGCCCTGAAATTTTACAGAAAAGTACCTAAACTTTTCTGTAATTATGTTTTAGCCCCTATCTTTTTACACCTAGACCCCAAACTTTTTCATAATTACAGATAGGTCCCTGGACATATTCTGCAATTATACTTAAGCCCTCAAAAACCTTTTTATAATTACAAAATTAGCCCTCCAATCTTCAAACACCCATATCTTTTTACTCCGAACTCCGTTTTGGGTGATTCTCGCGCCCACGAGTTCGTGAGATCGCGAAGTACCTCATGGTACTATCCATAGAGCCCCACACTAGGTTTAGAAATCCTTACCTCCTAAAACCTTCCCCACTCTTTGTATCTTTTCGGCAAAGCATGCGATATTTATCTCGCATGTCCCAAACGATTGTCCACCTAAACCTAATCAGCCTTACCGTATCTTTTTGCATAATATCCTCCCTGTCATATCACATCTCTCACTTCATCGCGACATAATCTGCTCATTCTTTCTATTCGCTAGCATTAAACCTAGCGATTAATCATACTGCTTCACTTCCGACCTAGTATCCTTGTCTTATCACAACCCAATCTCGAACCTAACCCAAGCCAATCACCCCTCGCTCAATCAAACCTAACCCATCTTATGGTACTAATCTGCCTAATATCTTCCTTATCACAAACCCTACTTCATCCTTGCAGTCCGCATTCATTCTTATGCTCACTATCTATAAACCTAGCAAACCTTAGTGTCATCTCACTTCCGATCAAGTAACCGCCTTTCATCGAAAATTCGACCTGACCTTAACCTATATCAACCATCACTCGATCAAACCTAACCTAATATCCTCGCCCAACCTCTTTTGATTTATTGCTCTGCTCTTATCATTGATCTTTTATTGGATCTTATTGGAGTTATCTGGTATTTTATTCGCCAGCTGCCTTTAATTGAAGTTGGCATCTTATCTGCAGTCATGCACTCATATCGCGCATTATCACGTACACACGCTGCATACCATCGCCTGCATTCATGCATGTTCTTTTAATAGAAATAATACAGAAGCTTGCATATTAGATATGCACGCAATCACCATCAATGAAGCATATGCATCTCATCACCTTCACCCCAAGACGTTCACCCAACGAAGACCCTATGCATAACCACACACCCATGTTCATATATTAGGGAAAATAGATAACTAATATTTTGTCTAGGTGAATATGGCCCTTACAAGGCCAAGTATATCACCTATGACATGTAACCTGCTCTGCATTAGTATGCTGCATCATACATAAATCATGCCTCTCATCCTTCATCAAGTTTTCTCGGATCTTAATCGGCTTTCCTCGATCTTTGTTTCTTTTGTTCTTTCATTTCTTTTGCGGTAGTTTATACGTACTGTTGTATGCGCTAGTTTACGCGAGAGTCGAGGAAGCGCCTGAAGATTTCGAAGAACCGCTGAGGACTTGAAGCTCGAAGACCAACCCAGAGAGACAAGCTCCAAGCGCGAAGACCAACTCAAAGACAAGTTCGAAGCACGAGGAGCAAGTCAGAGAATCGAGCCTCGAGTCAGAATTTGAAGATTAGGAAAGCGTTTGCAGGCAAGCCCTAACTCCTATTGATCATGCTGAACCCATGATTGCAAATGATCCTACTTAGAGCTTGTTTTCAAATGAAACCTGCATGGAATTTAAAATGATCTAAATGCTTAGAATGACCTAAGTTGTTGTTGATAGCCATTCCTTGATATTGCCTATCCGAATTCCCTTGATAAACCTAGGAATCCACCATCATTAATTCTTTAATGATGTGCTGGAACAATATGCTGCTTAGGACTCATTCACACTGTGTTTAATTAATCTTGCTCACATGATTTTTGGTGTAAAATGCGTGTGTCTTGGTGGTGTGTGTAAATGTGAAAATGGGTGGGAATAGTAAGTGCAACCCATAGTGGGGGTATATTTTAGACGGGAGCAAGCGAGGTAGTCCTCAGTGGGGAGGCTATCTCTGGGACGCTATCCCTCATTGGAGGGTAGCTATTGAAGATGCTTGCTTCGGTCGTATAAGGACCGGTTCGTGTACCGTCTGGCCTAGCACACAGTGCAACCACGAGGCTCCTTTATGGGGGGAGTTTGGAACCACACCCTACTAGTGATCGCCCGGTACCACCAGGAGGCAGAGTGCAACCGAAAGCCAGGAGAAGACTTTGACGAGATTGGCGTCGGGTCCGGCAAATGAAAGCGCTATGGCCAAGATACTATGGATTCTATTGATGTGAAGCCCCTGGTCGCGGAATTTTCGGGGTGGTACCGAGGTGACACTAGGCAGGTACGGAACCATTAGTATGCCAGTCCAAACCGCCGAATTCCGGGGAGGACGGTATACCCTTGTGGGTAAAGTGTACAACCTCTGCAGAGGATAAGAATCTATCCGGATAGCCGTGTTCCACGGTATTGGACAACGCGAAAGCCATGGCCGTCACATGATTAGATTTTCTGCGTGAGTTCTCCTTGGCGTGTGTGTTTTCGGAATACACCGGTTTGGAGCCGTGCGCTGGTTTCCTGCCAGCATAGCATAAAATTTGGGAACTGGCGGGAAAGTTTTATTCTCCCCCAGGGCCAACCAACCCCACTAAATTAATTACCATACCTGACTTAGTTTGCGAACTGGTTTTGTTTTTCAAAACAAACCCTTGCATGAAAAATTGGCTTTTCGGCCGATTGATGAAAACCCTCAGCCTTCCCCTTGATATCATCCCTTGCATATAATTACCCCTTGTGTTAGGGTTTGCTGAGTACCTTATGTACTCACGGGTTTGCCCGTATTGTTTTTAGTGAGAGAAGCCCCGTAGAAGACGACGACGATTGGGTTTTCGTTCGCACTCAAGTCTGCCTGTAGGCTTGGGCCGTGTTTCCGCTGATTGTCTGCTTCACCATTAGTCGGACGGACGGACTTGGATACTTCCGAATCCTCGTCGCACCGCCACTAAAGGTGATATCTCAGGTATTATATTATTTACCTATACGAAGTATGCTTTCGATTACCATATCTGTGTTCTTGTGCGTACCAGCTACTGATCCAGGGACTGGTACATGATGCACAACATGCTCCAGAAATTGGGGTATGACAGAGTGGTATCAGAGCAATACTTGACTGTAGGACGAAAACCTAGGACTAGACGCGCTCGAAAAAAAAAAACTATTTTCAAAACTATTTGCAAAATATTCCATATACCTTCCCCAATTCTTTTTAAAACTCCTCTGCTTTCTCCAACGTGAAGAGAAAAGGGAAGCCTCAACCAGAAGAGTTCACGTGCAGAAGCCTCCAGCTCAATGGACAACCACGACTACGTGACTGTAGAAGTGGATGGAGTGTCGTACCAAGTGTACCGCGCACCAGACATGGTTCCTGAACCCGAAGACAAGGTCAGATCTGCAAAGAAGACCAAGTACCGGATAAAGTGCTACAACTGTCGTGACCCCGGACATCAGTTTTCCGACTGCCCCACGTTTGGATTAGGCAAAGATGAAGAAGATGCAATTGACTTGGAAAGAGATATGCACTCACTTCCAGAACCACCTGAAGACACCCGCTCAGTAGTGCAGGAGCGTGAAAGACAAGAAGTATGGAATAATATGGATAACACGCACCTGTCACTAACTCCCATCCTCGGGAGTATAATTGAAAGGTTAAGCAGTTTGGAAGAATCAATGAAGAGTCTTAGCGAGAGAATCATCCGTCCCACACAAGGCAAACCGCCTCAGAACCCCTGCAAGAGCTGCAAGCAGAAGAAAAAGAAGAACAAGCAAACATCAAACCAAGCCACGCAGAAAGAAATCAAGAAGATGAGGTACTGCTATCACTGCAAAGATCCAGAGCACATGATAGCCAATTGCCCTCTCTACAAGCAAGGACCAATTCCTTCCCAACAGACCTATGAGCACGATCACCCAAACAGCACCAGTGCGCCATCTCAGAAGGCCCGTAAGAAACCCCGAGCAAACCAGAAGTGTTATATATGTCGGGAGCATGGGCACTTCGCAACGGATTGCACTGAAGCCCGTGAATGAAAATTGCAAGGTAGCCAGGCTCCACCAACAGGCAGTCCTGTTATGTGTGCCAGAATCTAATAAATAGATTCCTCATGATGGGTGAATAAGAGTTTAGCTCATCAGCATGCAAGGATGTTATCTTCATACAGGAGCTGTAGTAACCATGCCCAATAATGGTTGTACTTGTAAAGCTCCTAGAATGGATTGGACTAGAACTGAAGATGTTCTATAAATAAAGAGCACCCCTGATGCCTTGCTTTGAACGATGGATTCAAGTCACAGCTAGTGCTCAAGAAAGGTTGAGTTGAAAAAGCGGAAGCTTAACAAACCCAATAATCAAGCAACATGTATCCAAATAATGTCAAGACCTCCACGCAATGAAGTATTTTGCCACAGAAACGTGGACGACAGATTTTCTTTTCACCGACCAAGTCATATGACCCCCTTGATTCTTTTTGGTCAAGGACTATTGGTCGAGTTCTGATGCCAGCAAAAGAAATCGATAGTCTACCTACCCTCAAGCCTTAAGCCTCGATCTTAGCACGCTAACATCATAAAACTGCAACAAATAAATCGCATTGTTTGAGTGATTCGATGATTTTGTTGATTTTGTTCGGTGTTTCTATGTTTGAGTGCTTAAAACCAAACCTAAATACCAAGAATCAAAAATAAGAACAACTTAATGTCAAATCGCTCCCCGACCTATACCCAAACCCCTGCTGAGGCAAGCATCACACCAAGGAGTTGACAGCCCAGAGTCGAGCTAGTCAGAAGTTTTATCCAACCACAACAAAGGTCACAGGTCAGTTGGAAAGTTAACATGAGGCAATACAAAAGAAAGGTTAAGATAATCGTCGCCTGTCAACCAACACAAGAAAGCTTGGCCAAGAAAGTGAAACAAATGACAGCTGGAACGATGATGAGGAAGTCTTAGCCGACACCACCATTGATCCAACTCAAAATTCGATAGTCCCTCGCTGTGGAACCCTGCCAAGGACAAAGCTCATATTGCTTGTCCATGACAGTGCTGACAAAGATCGGCAGCCTATTAATGGATATCTTTGGAATATCCCCGAATGAGATCCGCAAAAGATCACCAGTGACATGGACTAAAGTAAAAATGAATCAGAAGGATCAAAAGCTGTCTATATGGCAGAAATATGAAAAATCAAACTCTTGGGGAAAAGTACTAGTGATACACGAGTACTCAGAAGTCTTCCCGACAAACCATCAGCAAGCTACATGACGAAGACCAAGGAGTTTCCTCCACGGGCCAATTTCAGAACACCATGATCAGAAGCCAGTGTCAGAGTAGCGCAGCGGAAGCGTAGTGAGCCCTAACCCACAGCCCAGGATCAAGTGACTGATACAGTCAGTTAAAGGAAATTCAAGTCTGTCCTTGAGACGGACATAAGGGTCAAATGCCACACACAGAAAGTGTGAGAATGAGACACATCCATGACAGCCTTTCTATCACTTGTTGTGAACCTCAGCGAAGACGCATGGCATTAGAAGCCATACCATAAACCTGCAGCGTCAGATGTTGGCAGAACCAAGCAGAATGAGAGTAACACCCGCAAGGACAGTGTTGTATACCCTCCAGGCTTTCTATGCATATGTCCATGATGACCGTACAGTCGAAATCAATCCTCTCATTCGCCCCCTTTTAGCGGCAGACTTCGAGAGTGATTGCATTCACATCAGTAATACGCAGTCAGTTGCTGCAAAAGCTGAAGCATTGGAGCTTTTTAGCGTGAGAAATCAACTAACTAGTTCCCACAGTGGAAAGGTGAATCTGGAGCTAAGTAACTACAGATTGCTAGCTCTGAAGCATATGTCTTCCAGAACCATGTTAAGGGAGAGTCTGCTAACCAGCTGGCAATGTTTGTGCCATGTTCACTCCCATACCCTGCTGTAGTCAAGTCAATGCCCTCTTGGACAATCCCTCAAATAGTCCAAGGTGCATTACCAGCTAATTTAACCTGTCAAGAGGACAAATATTTGGCTAAGGACAGTGCTGTTCTAAAGCTGAATCTTGACAGAGAGTCTGTTCCGGACTCATCCTCGAATCTGGTACCCTGTATGACGGATGTCAGAATTAAGCAGAGAAAGCGTCAGCACACCAGACCAGAAACAACGGTTTAGATCACCTGAGGGGATCATGAAGACAGTCACCGTATCGTACCCTGCATGAATCAGAGTGTTCAGAATCATCAGCTCTTCACATGAAAGTTGTCAATCCAGCTAACAACCTCGCCCCGAGCAGTGTCCTGAGATGACCAGAGTTCAAGGCAACCGTGCAGCAGCAACCAGAAAACCCTGAGTGAAAATCCTTTAAGTGGGGTAGGATTTTCAGTCAGTAAGCCCTAATAACAATAATAAACAATAATAATAAAACCCTGAAATCGAAACCTTAAGCCATCCTTCCCGTGTTGAAGCAACCAGCGTGAAGGATCGACAGAAGCAAGAAGCTTTGCCTCTCCCCAAGCGCTGCAATGAAGAAAATCTTCCATCAAGACTCGAGTGTTACAAGCGTCAGGTACGAAGACCCAAGAGAAGAACCGCTCCACCCAGAAGACCTTGCAAATCTCGAGGACGAGATTTCTTTTAAGTGGGGTAGATCTGTAATACCCTACTTTTCAGAGCCAAAAAGAAAAAGAAAAGAAGAAAAACAAATAAATAAATAAACTCAAAAGGAATAAAAATCACTCCAAATTTGAACCTTTTTCTAAACCCTTACCTTGACATGATTTCCAAAATAAAATTCACTAAATAAATTAAACTTAGTTGAATCTGGAAATTTTGAAATATAAAACTTGTGCTCAAGTGTTTACTTTCATTTAAATAATGAACTAAAAATTTGAAGCTTTTGAATTTACAACAAATTAAATAAATTTGTTCTAGTTTGAGCTAGTGCACATTCAATTTCCAAAAAGTTTGAATTTTAAAACTTGCACAAATGTCACCATATGCATTTCTGCCTTTTATTTGATTTATTTTGAGTGTTTGATCAATCCTTATTTTTGTTTGAATTTGAAATTCATTCAAATTCAAATTCCAGGAAAAGATCAAATCAATTCCCTTTTCTCCTAAGCTTTCGGGCCAAAACCTCTTCTCTGGCCCAGCCCGCGGCTCCCTCTCCCTCTCCCTTCCGCGCCGGCCTGCTCCAACCCGCGCTAGCCCAGCCGCGGCCCAGCCCAGCACCGACAGCCCGCCTCCTCCTCCTCCCGCCGACAGGTGGACCCCACCTGTCGGGATCGTCTTCCACGCGGAGCGCCGCCGCGCGCCCGGCCCCTACCTTCCGACCGAAGCCCACGCCCGCCGCCGCCGTTCCCGTGTCGTGTCGCCGCCACTGTGCTCCACCGCCTTAAGCCGTCTATAAAACTCACCCGAGCCCTCCCTTCTCCTCCTTCTCACGCCACTCGCCCTTCTCTCTCTCTCTCTCTCTCTCTCTCTCTCTCTCTCTCTCGGACCTAGGGTTCCGGCCAAGCTCCGACGAGCTCCCCCGCCATCTCCCGTCCTCCTCCGTCGCCACAGAGCTCACGGTGAGCCTCTCCGCCCTTCTCTCTCCCTTCTACGCCTCTTCCCTTCCTCCCTTCTCCCTCGAACGGACACCTCGTCGACCATCGCCGCGACTCCGCCACCCCTCGTCGTCGCCAGCCCGTCTCACCGCCGCTCGACGACAATATGCTCTGCGAATCGATTCCCCACAACCTCCTCTTTCCTCCGGTCTTTCCCCTCCTCAAATGGCCAACCGGAGCGCCGTATAGGCAACTCCGGCGAAATTCCGGCGATCCCCCGCCGCGCGCGACGCCCCGGTCCACCGTGGACCGGTGGACCGCCGCCCCTCTCCGGCTCATGGACCCCGTGGACCCAGTCCACCGAGTTTTTCAATTGAAAATAATTCCTTTTCCATTTATGACGTCAGCCAACCCAATAAAAGGATTTTCCAATTGAAAAATAATTCCGGAAATCCT
Organism: Eragrostis curvula; assembly: GCA_007726485.1. Taxonomy (NCBI): domain Eukaryota; kingdom Viridiplantae; phylum Streptophyta; class Magnoliopsida; order Poales; family Poaceae; genus Eragrostis; species Eragrostis curvula. The sequence goes on from RWGY01000226.1 coordinate 54,344, forward strand.
TGAAAATTCCCAGGGCCTGCAATTTTGCAGATAAGCCCCTGACCTTTTCAATAATCAAGTTTAAGCCCTGCATTTTTACAGAAAAGTACCTAAACTTTTCTGTAATTATGTTTTAGCCCCTATCTTTTTACACCTAGACCCCAAACTTTTTCATAATTACAGATAGGTCCCTGGACATATTCTGTAATTATACTTAAGCCCTCAAAAACCTTTTTATAATTACAAAATTAGCCCTCCAATCTTCAAACACCCATATCTTTTTACTCCGAACTCCGTTTTGGGTGATTCTCGCGCCCACGGGTTCGTGAGATCGCGACGTACCTCATGGTACTGTCCATGCAACCTCATACCCCGTTTAGAAATCTTTATCACCTAAAATACCTTCATTCTTTGTATCTTTTCGGCAAAGCATGCGATATTTATCTCGCATGTCCCAAACAATTGTTCACCTAAACCTAATCAGCCTTACCGTATCTTTTTGCATAATATCCTCCCTGTCGTATCACATCTCTCACTTCATCGCGACATAATCTGCTCATTCTTTCTATTCGCTAGCATTAAACCTAGCGATTAATCATACTGCTTCACTTCCGACCTAGTACCCTTATCTTATCACAAACCCAATCTCGAACCTAACCCAAGCCAATCACCCCTCGCTCAATCAAACCTAACCCATCTTATGGTACTAATCTGCCTAATATCTTCCTTATCACAAACCCTACTTCATCCTTGCAGTCCGCATTCATTCTTATGCTCACTATCTATAAACCTAGCAAACCTTAGTGTCATCTCACTTCAAATCAAGTAACCGCCTTTCATCGAAAATTCGACCTGACCTTAACCTATATCAACCATCACTCGATCAAACCTAACCTAATATCCTCGCCCAACCTCCTTTGATTTATTGCTCTGCTCTTATCATTGATCTTTTATTGGATCTTATTGGAGTTATCTGGTATTTTATTCGCCAGCTGCCTTTAATTGAAGCTGGCATCTTATCTGCAGTCATGCACTCATATCGCGCATTATCACGTACACACGCTGCATACCATCGCCTGCATTCATGCATGTTCTTTTAATAGAAATAATACAGAAGCTTGCATATTAGATATGCACGCAATCACCATCAATGAAGCATATGCATCTCATCACCTTCACCCCAAGACGTTCACCCAACGAAGACCCTATGCATAACCACACACCCATGTTCATATATTAGGGAAAATAGATAACTAATATTTTGTCTAGGTGAATATGGCCCTTACAAGGCCAAGTATATCACCTATGACATGTAACCTGCTCTGCATTAGTATGCTGCATCATACATAAATCATGCCTCTCATCATTCATCAAGTTTTCTCGGATCTTAATCGGCTTTCCTCGATCTTTGTTTCTTTTGTTCTTTCATTTCTTTTGCGGTAGTTTATACGTACTGTTGTATGCGCTAGTTTACGCGAGAGTCGAGGAAGCGCCTGAAGATTTCGAAGAACCGCTGAGGACTTGAAGCTCGAAGACCAACCCAGAGAGACAAGCTCCAAGCGCGAAGACCAACTCAAAGACAAGTTCGAAGCACGAGGAGCAAGTCAGAGAATCGAGCCTCGAGTCAGAATTTGAAGATTAGGAAAGCGTTTGCAGGCAAGCCCTAACTCCTATTGATCATGCTGAACCCATGATTGCAAATGATCCTACTTAGAGCTTGTTTTCAAATGAAACCTGCATGGAATTTAAAATGATTTAAATGCTTAGAATGACCTAAGTTGTTGTTGATAGCCTTTCCTTGATATTGCTTATCCAAATTCCCTTGAGAAACCTAGGAATCCACCATCATTAATTCTTTAATGATGTGCTGGAACAATATGCTGCTTAGGACTCATTCACACTGTGTTTAATTAATCTTGCTCACATGAATTTTTGGTGTAAAATGCGTGTGTCTTGGTGGTGTGTGTAAATGTGAAAATGGGTGGGGATAGTAAGTGCAACCCATAGTGGGGGTATAATTTTAGACGGGAGCAAGCGAGGTAGTCCTCAGTGGGGAGGCTATCTCTGGGACGCTATCCCTCATTGGAGGGTAGCTATTGAAGATGCTTGCTTCGGTCGTATAAGGACCGGTTCGTGTACCGTCTGGCCTAGCACACAGTGCAACCACGAGGCTCCTTTATGGGGGGAGTTTGGAACCACACCCTACTAGTGATCGCCCGGTACCACCAGGAGGCAGAGTGCAACCGAAAGCCAGGAGAAGACTTTGACGAGATTGGCGTCGGGTCCGGCAAATGAAAGCGCTATGGCCAAGATACTATGGATTCTATTGATGTGAAGCCCCTGGTCGCGGAATTTTCGGGGTGGTACCGAGGTGACACTAGGCAGGTACGGAACCATTAGTATGCCAGTCCAAACCGCCGAATTCCGGGGAGGACGGTATACCCTTGTGGGTAAAGTGTACGACCTCTGCAGAGGATAAGAATCTATCCGGATAGCCGTGTTCCACGGTATTGGACAACGCGAAAGCCATGGCCGTCACATGATTAGACTTTGGCGTGAGTTCTCCTTGGCGTGTGTGTTTTCGGAATACACCGGTTTGGAGCCGTGCGCTGGTTTCCTGCCAGCATAGCATAAAATTTGGGAACTGGCGGGAAAGTTTTATTCTCCCCCAGGGCCAACCAACCCCACTAAATTAATTACCATACCTGACTTAGTTTGCGAACTGGTTTTGTTTTCAAAACCAACCCTTGCATAAAATTGGCTTTCCGCCGATACACTGAACCATCAGCCTTATCCTTGATTACCTCCCTTGCATATAATTACCCCTTGTGTTAGGGTTTGCTGAGTACCTTATGTACTCACGGGTTTGCCCGTATTGTTTTTAGCGAGAGAAGCCCCGTAGAAGACGACGACGATTGGGTTTTCGTTCGCACTCAAGTCTGCCTGTAGGCTTGGGCCGTGTTTCCGCTGATTGTCTGCTTCACCATTAGTCGGACGGACGGACTTGGATACTTCCGAATCCTCGTCGCACCGCCACTAAAGGTGATATCTCAGGTATTATATTATTTGCCTATACGAAGTATGCTTTCGATTACCATATCTGTGTTCTTGTGCGTACCAGCTACTGATCCAGGGACTGGTACATGATGCACAACATGCTCCAGAAATTGGGGTATGACAGAGTGGTATCAGAGCAATACTTGACTGTAGGACGAAAACCTAGGACTAGTCGCGCTCGAAAAAGACTATTTTCAAAACTATTTACAAAATATTCCATACTACTTTCCCCTTCTCTAGTTTAAAAACCCCTCTGCTTCCTTCAACGACAAGAATGAGCCTCAACCAGAAGAATTCGCGTGCAGAAACCTCCAACTCAATGGACAACCACGACTACGTGACCGTAGAAGTGGATGGCGTGTCGTACCAAGTGTACCGCGCACCAGACATGATTCCTGAACCCGAAGACAAGGTCAGATCTGCAAAGAAGACCAAGTACCGGATAAAGTGCTACAACTGCCGTGACCCCGGACATCAGTTCTCCGACTGCCCCACGTTTGGATTAGGCAAAAATGAAGAAGATGCAATTGACTTGGAAAGAGATATGCACTCACTTCCAGAACCACCTGAAGACACCCGCTCAGTAGTGCAGGAGCGTGAAAGACAAGAAGTATGGAATAATATGGATAACACGCACCTGTCACTAACTTCCATCCTCGGGAATATAATGGAAAGGTTGAGCAATTTGGAAGAATCAATGAAGAGACTTAGCAAGAGAATCATCCGTCCCACACAAGACAAACCGCCTCAGAACCCCTGCAAGAGCTGCAAGCAGAAGAAAAAGAAGAACAAGCAAGCATCAAACCAAGCCACGCAGAAAGAAATCAAGAAGATGAGGTGCTGCTATCACTGCAAAGGTCCAGAGCACATGATAGCCAATTGCCCTCTCTACAAGCAAGGACCAATTCCTTCCCAACAGACCCATGAGCACGATCACCCAAACAGCACCAGTGCGCCATCTCCGAAGGCCCGTAAGAAACCCCGAGCAAACCAGAAGTGTTATATATGTCGGGAGCATGGGCACTTCGCAACGGATTGCACTGAAGCCCGTGAATAAAAATTGCAAGGTAGCCAGGCTCCACCAACAGGCAGTCCTGTTGTGTGTGCCAGAATCTTATAAATAGGTTCCTCATGATGGGTGAATAAGAGTTTAGCTCATCAGCTGCAAGGATGTTATCTTCATGCAGGAGCTGCAGTAACCATGCCCAATAATGGTTGTACTTGTAAAGCTCCTGGAATGGGTTGGATTAGAACTGAAGATGTTCTATAAATAAAGAGCACCCCTGATGCCTTGCTTTGAACGATGGATTCAAGTCACAGCTAGTGCTCAAGAAATGTTGAGTTGAAAAGCGGAAGCTTAACAAACCCAATAATCAAGCAACATGTATCCAAATAATGTCAAGACCTCCACGCAATGACGTAATTGCCACAGAAACGTGGACGACAGATTTTCTTTTCACCGACCAAGTCATATGACCCCCTCGATTCTTTTTGGTCAAGGACTAATGGTCGAGTTCTGATGCCAGCAGAAGAAATCGATAGTCTACCTACCCTCAAGCCTTAAGCCTCGATCTTAGCACGCTAACATCATAAAACTGCAACGAACAAATCGCATTGCTTGAGTGATTCGATGGTTTTCGTTGTTCTTGTTCGGTGTTTTATGTTTGAGTGCTCCCAAATTAAAACCAAACATAAATACCAAGAATCAAAAATAAGAACAACTTAATGACAAAATCGTTCCCCAACCTATACCTAAACCCCCGCAAAGCCAAGCCCAATCAAAGGGTTACTCCAGCAACAGATAAAAATCACAGATCAATTGGAAAGTTAACATGAGGCAATACAAAAGAAAGGTTAAGATAATCGTCGCCTGTCAACCAACACAAGAAAGCTTGGCCAAGAAAGTGAAACAAATGACAGCTGGAACGATGATGAGGAAGTCTTAGCCGACACCACCATTGATCCAACTCAAAATTCGATAGTCCCTCGCTGTGGAACCCTGCCAAGGACAAAGCTCATATTGCTTGTCCATGACAGTGCTGACAAAGATCTGCAGCCTATTAATGGATATATTTGGAATATCCCCGAATGAGATCCGCAAAAGATCACCAGTGACATAGACTAAAGTAAGAATGAATCAGAAGGATCAAAAGCTGTCTATATGGCAGAAATATGAAAAATCAAACTCTTGGGGAAAAGTACTAGTGATACACGAGTACTCAGAAGTCTCCCCGAGAAATCATCAGCATGCTACTTGACGACGATCAAGGAGTTCCTCACACAGGCCAATTCCAGAACAAGTCCTCCATGGTCAGAAACCAGTATTAGAGTAGCGCAGCGGAAGCATAGTGGACCCATAACCCACAGCCCAGGATCGATGACCTATTGGCCAATCAAGGAAATACAAGGTTGTCTCCAGGACTGACTTAAAGGTCCCAACACCATAAGCAGAAAGTGTGAGAATGAGACACATCCATGACAGCCTTTCTATCACTTGTTGTGAACCTCAGCGAAGACGCATGGCATTAGAAGCCATACCATAAACCTGCAGCGTCAGATGTTGGCAGAACCAAGCAGAATGAGAGTAACACCCGCAAGGACAGTGTTGTATACCCTCCAGGCTTTCTATGCATATGTCCATGATGACCGTACAGTCGAAATCAATCCTCTCATCCGCCCCCTTTTAGCGGCAGACTTCGAGAGTGATTGCATTCACATCAGTAATACGCAGTCAGTTGCTGCAAAAGCTGAAGCATTGGAGCTTTTTAGCGTGAGAAATCAACTAACTAGTTCCCACAGTGGAAAGGTGAATCTGGAGCTAAGTAACTACAGATTGCTAGCTCTGAAGCATATGTCTTCCAGAACCATGTTAAGGGAGAGTCTGCTAACCAGCTGGCAATGTTTGTGCCATGTTCACTCCCATACCCTGCTGTAGCCAAGTCAATGCCCTCTTGGACAATCTCTCAAATAGTCCAAGGTGCATTACCAGCTAATTTAACCTGTCAAGAGGACAAAATATTTGGCTAAGGACAGTGCTGTTCTAAAGCTGAATCTTGACAGAGAGTCTGTTCCGGACTCATCCTCGAATCTGGTACCCTGTGTGACAGATGTCAGAATTAAGCAGAGAAAGCGTCAGCACACCAGACCAGAAACAACGGTTTAGATCACCTGAGAGGATCATGAAGACAGTCACCGTATCGTACCCTGCATGAATCAGAGTGTTCAGAATCATCAGCTCTTCACAGGAAAATTTGTCAATCCAGCTAACAACCTCGCCCCGAGCAGTGTCCTGAGATGACCAGAGTTCAAGGCAACCGTGCAGCAGCAGCCAGAAAACCCTGAGTGAAAATCCTTTAAGTGGGGTAGGATTTTCAGTCAGTAAGCCCTAATCGAAATAACAATAATAATAAAATAAAACCCTCAAATCAAAACCTTAAGCCAGCCTTCCCGTGTTGAAGCAACCAGCGTGAAGGATCGACAGAAGTAAGAAGCTTTGCCTCTCCCCAAGCCCTGCAATGAAGAAAATCTTCCATCAAGACTCGAGTGTTACGAGCGTCAGGTACGAAGACCCAAGAGAAGAACCGCTCCACCCAGAAGACCTTGCAAATCTCGAGGACGAGATTTCTTTTAAGTGGGGTAGATCTGTAATACCCTACTTTTCAGAGCCAAAAAGAAAAAAAAAAGAAAAGAAGAAAAATAAATAAATAAATAAACTCAAAAGGAATAAAAATCACTCCAAATTTGAACCTTTTCTAAACTCTTACCTTCCATGAATTTTTCCAAAACAAAATTCACTAAATAAATTAAACTTAGTTTGAATCTGGAAATTTTGAAATATAAAACTTGTGCTCAAGTGTTTGCTTTCATTTAAATAATGAACTAAAAATTGGAAGCTTTTGAATTTACAACAAATTAAATAAATTTGTTCTAGTTTGAGCTAATGCACATTCAATTTTCAAAAATTTGAATTTAAATCTGCATCAAAATCTCATCATATGCATTTCTGCCTTTTATTTGATTTATTTTGAGTGTTTGATCAATCCTTATTTTTGTTTGAATTTGAAATTCATTCAAATTCAAATTCCAGGAAAAGATCAAATCAATTCCCTTTTCTCCTAAGCTTTCGGGCCAAAACCTCTTCTCTGGCCCAACCCGCGGCTCCCTCTCCCTCTCCCTTCCGCGCCGGCCTGCTCCAACCCGCGCTAGCCCAGCCGCGGCCCAGCCCAGCACCGACAGCCCGCCTCCTCCTCCTCCCGCCGACAGGTGGACCCCACCTGTCGGGATCGTCTTCCACGCGGAGCGCCGCCGCGCGCCCGGCCCCTACCTTCCGACCGAAGCCCACGCCCGCCGCCGCCGTTCCCGTGTCGTGTCGCCGCCACTGTGCTCCACCGCCTTAAGCCGTCTATAAAACTCACCCGAGCCCTCCCTTCTCCTCCTTCTCACGCCACTCGCCCTTCTCTCTCTCTCTCTCTCTCTCTCTCTCTCTCTCTCTCGGACCTAGGGTTCCGGCCAAGCTCCGACGAGCTCCCCCGCCATCTTCCGTCCTCCTCCGTCGCCACAGAGCTCACGGTGAGCCTCTCCGCCCTTCTCTCTCCCTTCTACGCCTCTTCCCTTCCTCCCTTCTCCCTCGAACGGACACCTCGTCGACCATCGCCGCGACTCCGCCACCCCTCGTCGTCGCCAGCCCGTCTCACCGCCGCTCGACGACAATATGCTCTGCGAATCGATTCCCCACAACCTCCTCTTTCCTCCGGTCCTTTCCCCTCCTCAAATGGCCAACCGGAGCGCCGTATAGGCAACTCCGGCGAAATTCCGGCGATCCCCCGCCGCGCGCGACGCCCCGGTCCACCGTGGACCGGTGGACCGCCGCCCCTCTCCGGCTCATGGACCCCGTGGACCCAGTCCACCGGTTTTTTCAAAAGAAAATAATTCCTTTTCCATTTATGACGTCAGCCAACGCAATAAAAGGATTTTCCAATTGAAAAATAATTCCGGAAATCCTTGAAAATTCCCAGGGCCTGCAATTTTGCAGATAAGCCCCTGACCTTTTCAATAATCAAGTTTAAGCCCTGCATTTTTACAGAAAAGTACCTAAACTTTTCTGTAATTATGTTTTAGCCCCTATCTTTTTACACCTAGACCCCAAACTTTTTCATAATTACAGATAGGTCCCTGGACATATTCTGTAATTATACTTAAGCCCTCAAAAAACCTTTTTATAATTACAAAATTAGCCCTCCAATCTTCAAACACCCATATCTTTTTACTCCGAACTCCGTTTTGGGTGATTCTCGCGCCCACGGGTTCGTGAGATCGCGACGTACCTCATGGTACTGTCCATGCAACCTCATACCCCGTTTAGAAATCTTTATCACCTAAAATACCTTCATTCTTTGTATCTTTTCGGCAAAGCATGCGATATTTATCTCGCATGTCCCAAACAATTGTTCACCTAAACCTAATCAGCCTTACCGTATCTTTTTGCATAATATCCTCCCTGTCGTATCACATCTCTCACTTCATCGCGACATAATCTGCTCATTCTTTCTATTCGCTAGCATTAAACCTAGCGATTAATCATACTGCTTCACTTCCGACCTAGTACCCTTATCTTATCACAAACCCAATCTCGAACCTAACCCAAGCCAATCACCCCTCGCTCAATCAAACCTAACCCATCTTATGGTACTAATCTGCCTAATATCTTCCTTATCACAAACCCTACTTCATCCTTGCAGTCCGCATTCATTCTTATGCTCACTATCTATAAACCTAGCAAACCTTAGTGTCATCTCACTTCAAATCAAGTAACCGCCTTTCATCGAAAATTCGACCTGACCTTAACCTATATCAACCATCACTCGATCAAACCTAACCTAATATCCTCGCCCAACCTCCTTTGATTTATTGCTCTGCTCTTATCATTGATCTTTTATTGGATCTTATTGGAGTTATCTGGTATTTTATTCGCCAGCTGCCTTTAATTGAAGCTGGCATCTTATCTGCAGTCATGCACTCATATCGCGCATTATCACGTACACACGCTGCATACCATCGCCTGCATTCATGCATGTTCTTTTAATAGAAATAATACAGAAGCTTGCATATTAGATATGCACGCAATCACCATCAATGAAGCATATGCATCTCATCACCTTCACCCCAAGACGTTCACCCAACGAAGACCCTATGCATAACCACACACCCATGTTCATATATTAGGGAAAATAGATAACTAATATTTTGTCTAGGTGAATATGGCCCTTACAAGGCCAAGTATATCACCTATGACATGTAACCTGCTCTGCATTAGTATGCTGCATCATACATAAATCATGCCTCTCATCATTCATCAAGTTTTCTCGGATCTTAATCGGCTTTCCTCGATCTTTGTTTCTTTTGTTCTTTCATTTCTTTTGCGGTAGTTTATACGTACTGTTGTATGCGCTAGTTTACGCGAGAGTCGAGGAAGCGCCTGAAGATTTCGAAGAACCGCTGAGGACTTGAAGCTCGAAGACCAACCCAGAGAGACAAGCTCCAAGCGCGAAGACCAACTCAAAGACAAGTTCGAAGCACGAGGAGCAAGTCAGAGAATCGAGCCTCGAGTCAGAATTTGAAGATTAGGAAAGCGTTTGCAGGCAAGCCCTAACTCCTATTGATCATGCTGAACCCATGATTGCAAATGATCCTACTTAGAGCTTGTTTTCAAATGAAACCTGCATGGAATTTAAAATGATTTAAATGCTTAGAATGACCTAAGTTGTTGTTGATAGCCTTTCCTTGATATTGCTTATCCAAATTCCCTTGAGAAACCTAGGAATCCACCATCATTAATTCTTTAATGATGTGCTGGAACAATATGCTGCTTAGGACTCATTCACACTGTGTTTAATTAATCTTGCTCACATGAATTTTTGGTGTAAAATGCGTGTGTCTTGGTGGTGTGTGTAAATGTGAAAATGGGTGGGGATAGTAAGTGCAACCCATAGTGGGGGTATAATTTTAGACGGGAGCAAGCGAGGTAGTCCTCAGTGGGGAGGCTATCTCTGGGACGCTATCCCTCATTGGAGGGTAGCTATTGAAGATGCTTGCTTCGGTCGTATAAGGACCGGTTCGTGTACCGTCTGGCCTAGCACACAGTGCAACCACGAGGCTCCTTTATGGGGGGAGTTTGGAACCACACCCTACTAGTGATCGCCCGGTACCACCAGGAGGCAGAGTGCAACCGAAAGCCAGGAGAAGACTTTGACGAGATTGGCGTCGGGTCCGGCAAATGAAAGCGCTATGGCCAAGATACTATGGATTCTATTGATGTGAAGCCCCTGGTCGCGGAATTTTCGGGGTGGTACCGAGGTGACACTAGGCAGGTACGGAACCATTAGTATGCCAGTCCAAACCGCCGAATTCCGGGGAGGACGGTATACCCTTGTGGGTAAAGTGTACGACCTCTGCAGAGGATAAGAATCTATCCGGATAGCCGTGTTCCACGGTATTGGACAACGCGAAAGCCATGGCCGTCACATGATTAGACTTTGGCGTGAGTTCTCCTTGGCGTGTGTGTTTTCGGAATACACCGGTTTGGAGCCGTGCGCTGGTTTCCTGCCAGCATAGCATAAAATTTGGGAACTGGCGGGAAAGTTTTATTCTCCCCCAGGGCCAACCAACCCCACTAAATTAATTACCATACCTGACTTAGTTTGCGAACTGGTTTTGTTTTCAAAACCAACCCTTGCATAAAATTGGCTTTCCGCCGATACACTGAACCATCAGCCTTATCCTTGATTACCTCCCTTGCATATAATTACCCCTTGTGTTAGGGTTTGCTGAGTACCTTATGTACTCACGGGTTTGCCCGTATTGTTTTTAGCGAGAGAAGCCCCGTAGAAGACGACGACGATTGGGTTTTCGTTCGCACTCAAGTCTGCCTGTAGGCTTGGGCCGTGTTTCCGCTGATTGTCTGCTTCACCATTAGTCGGACGGACGGACTTGGATACTTCCGAATCCTCGTCGCACCGCCACTAAAGGTGATATCTCAGGTATTATATTATTTGCCTATACGAAGTATGCTTTCGATTACCATATCTGTGTTCTTGTGCGTACCAGCTACTGATCCAGGGACTGGTACATGATGCACAACATGCTCCAGAAATTGGGGTATGACAAACTCAGACACTCACAACGCACGCACACTCACCCCTATGAACGTACATACGCAAACCCTACCCCTATGAGCATCTTCGAAGACTGAGCCGGCAAATTCTTCAGATTCCCGAAGTCACCACTGGCGCCTCGCTGTCGACGGCCACGTCGCCTACCGCTGAAAGCACAAATGCTGTTAAATCCTAGAAAATTCGCTCCCATCGGGAGTCGAACCCAGGACCTCAAAGGTGTTACTCGGATGCCTTAACCGCTAGGCCAAGACCCCTTTCACACTTGTATTTCGGTTGTCATTAGAAAAATAATTTTAAATGATAAATATTCCGAAGTTCTGCCAATGTCCTCTGCATTTGAGATTCTCGTGTGCACTCAAACGTGATC
>RWGY01000227.1:0-120352 GCA_007726485.1 Eragrostis curvula
GATCTAAATGCATGCATGCAGCTGAATGAAACCGTTTAACACCGTGAATCCGTGATTTCTGGCCGTGAAGCGGAGCCGCATGCGCTGAGGTCGTAAACGGCAGTCGCACGCCGGGGTCGTGTGTATAGCGGCGTTCAAAACCGAAAACAACCTAGGGCTTGTGCTAAAAAAAAAACAACCCAGGACTTGTGCTAAAAAAAAAACAACCCAGGGCTCGATCAGGCAGCCCAGCACATTTTTCGCGAAAAAAAAAGGCAGCCCAGCACAAGGATCCGTAGAAACCTGGGCTATAATTGAACTGGAGGCCTACTTGTACGGAATTGGAATACAAAGAAGCCCATATTGGGCTGTCTCATTTTTAAGCGTACAAAATCAACATCCTAAGATTATGGCTTTGTGATTCGAGTTCAAGATCCAGAACGCTCGATCAAAAAAGAAGAAGAAGATCCAGATCGAACGCTTCCAAGAGAGTGGATTCCTATTTAAGAGGTCAAGGTTGTGTTTCGTTACGTGGATGCTACACGTAACTGAAGTAACCGTACTCTTGAGATCCCAAGTATCTTCCAGAAGGTCCCATTTTTATTTCCTTGACAATGCGAAGGGTCTTCAGCTCAGTTGGTCGCTGGTCGTTGTTCTCACGGTGCCAACCAGAGTTGGAATCCCAAAAAACGCACCAAGCTTAGGATTTTCTAGCTCACTTCGCTGTAGGATGTGGCTTTTGGGCCCGGTCCAGTAAAATTCGGTGGGTTGTGGCTTCTTCTTAATGAATTTTCAGGGAGACGTCGGACCCTCGAACTCATTTTTTTTTATTAGCTTGACAATTTTTTGCTTCGTTACTGTACTTTATTCGAAACAACAACTTTGTAGTGCTTGATTTTTCTTGAACGTCTTTTTCCTTCATCAAAGTCGTGTGATTGCTTTTATATTAAAAAATCATTTTTGATTACACAAATGGCTTAGAGCGCGTCTCAGAAGACCATCTCTCGAGGGCACTTATACGGTCAACCTTTTGAGCGGCCAAAATCATTCTTTAGCCGTTCAGGTGTGCAATGAAACACAATTGTTTATTCACATAGTTATTGAAATCATATTGTGACGACGTTCTAAACTTCCCAATGATGAACTGGTTCCTTATGTCTCGTTAGTGTTAGATTCACCTAAAGCAATATGTTATTCGTGCAAAAAGCATGCATATGGAAAAAAGAGAGCAGAAAAAAAATCCTACCAAATCAATATTTACTCATACTTACTCAAAAACTCTGCAAAATAGTACTTCCACTGAATGTTTTTTTCGTTTATGTTGTATAATAATGAGAAGTGACTCGTTATGCAATTAAGCCCTCGTCGCTTGGCGAGCAGGCCAGGGCGGCAAAAGATTGTCCACAGGGAAGCGGCCACACCGCATCTCGTCTAACGCGAGGTCCAATGCTCTGCACGTGAGGCGCCTCCCCGCATTAACCTTGTGTCAGACGCCCTCATGTGACGGGCACCAGCCGTCCCCTGTCCCACCACCGTCCCACCCTCCACGTGTGCGTGCTTCGGATTGTCTACGCAAAGGGCGTACGTGCACACGTGCGGCGGTGCACCTGCGGACGTGCGACCGCAAGCAACGGTTGTGGTAAAGAAGAACAAAGGCCAGGTTGGGAGTTGGGATCTCGTGGACCAGCGTTTTGTATGGTTAATCCACGTCATGTTTCAGGCACTTCTCAAATTCATCATCGTTCACTGACACCTGGGGTCCAAGGTCATGGGGCCCACATGTCATGTTAAAAGTTGATGTAGTAAATCAAATCCGGCATCCGTACACATGAACGCGTTTGTTAACACTGTGGAGAGATTTGACCAGAGATTAGGGCCGTAAGACCGACAAAGTGGTGTTAGAACCATGAAAGATCACTCTGATACACCAGTAGTAAAGCTCCTTTTTTTCTCTCTAGTCTCTAATATATAAGTTTAAATAAAGTTCTACTTGGGCATCGTGCGATCCGGCTCAAGCTGGATTCATGATTATAGGGTCACCTCCAAACAAGACACAACATCCATTGCTTAGACATTACTCTTCGGTAGATTAGCATCCTAGGCCGTCTAATATATTGTATTAGTAACTCGCCAAGCCAAATTGAGAACATCGTCAAATCCTATGAGTCGATGCTATAGGGCCAATGTCAATTTCTCGAGTATATTATTATATATATATTTTAGAAAAGAATCTACAATAACCGGTTGTCAGTCCATATACACATCATCAATACATGTATTTCCAGAACGTACACAGCATAGAAGACGTTGCCCGAAGTAACAATTCTTCTCACCGCTCATGTTTCATTAATTCATACAAACTGCTGATCCAATTGGTAAATTTAGGATCACAAGTTCCTTTAAAAAAAATTAGGATCACAAGCATGAGAAAATGAACTTTTAACTTGAAATTTGGAGTTTCGGTTCAAAATAAATGTTATAGCAAAGGCAGTTGCTCTTTGAACTAAACAAAAATGAAACATCAAGAACTGAGTCCCCCCCCCCCCCCCCCCCCCCCACATAGCCTTTCAACTTTAGCTTATTTGGATAGAGGGAAGATATATAGTTCAAACAAGTGAATTCGTAAAATCTGCAAACCAATCCCTTAATAAGAAGACCGTCCCAGGATCAGAAAATGGAATCATGATACACCGTTTTGGTTCAGGGATACTATATAGCAAAACTTGTCTCTCTCACGAATGGCAGCATTGAAGTAAATAGAGTCATAATCTTCACTGTAGCTTTCCTGTTTATGCATGCATGGCAAAAACCCTCCTTTAAGATTCTTTATGCATTTAATACCATCATTCTGTGCAAAAGGAATTCGCCATAATTTTATTAAACTACATGAATAAAGAAAACTTTTTTTCTTTCTTTCTAAAACAAGGTGCAAATGGCAAGGCCAAATGCAATGATGATCAAGATAATAAAAAACAGTGCACAGATGAAACTGAGCAAATGTTGCTTTTGTTAGAATCATGGCAGTACTCCATATTCTGTTTGACTTCTAGAGTTGATGACCAATCAGAGGGTTTAAGGAGGTGTCCAAACAACTCCCGCTCCCAGGGATAATCGACCATTCTCTGCAAGGCAGTTCAGACCTTCTAGATGTATCGTCAGAAAAATGACATCAACATGTCTCACGAGTTGGTACAGTACTCAGTACTTAGAATCTAAATATGGGGCAGTAAAGGAGGAAAATCTTAATGCATCTGGTTGAAGTGATCCGTCTGCAGACCTTATCACATTTAACCTGAGACAAACCACTGCAAATTCTACTTGGAACAAACCAAAGCCAGATTCAAGCAGTATTTATCTTTTGGAATCTAGAACACATACAAGTAAAGGCCAAACAGACCAACTTATTCATTCATTGCAATTGCAATAACTTTGGTCAAAATGATATTGAATGTTGAAGGTTTCATAGCAGAAGGAACTAGAAGTGGTTCATACTCCCCAATCCATAACTTACTTATAACAAACCACACAAGTTTGTACTCAAGACATAAACTTCTGAGAGTTACAAAATGTAGTTTTCCCCAAAAGAATTGCAGAATGAAAATTTCAAACAATCATTGCAGCATATAATTTGAAATTTAGTAACTCAAGTAAAACAGAACCTATCCTGTAGCAAACACGACGGTGCAAAGCCCAAGACAGTAATTTGTTAGTAGAGACTGTCGATATATATTGTATGCATGTGTTGCCCAAGAAAGGCCGTACTCGCCCCCACACATAAGGCTCCAAACAGGGAATCAAAGGGGCTCCTTGGGCACTGCAATTGTTTAAGAGAGGTGAGCTCTGTAGCCAAGGCTAGAGATTTGAGCTTTGGTCATAAGTTAAAAAGTTGGCACAAGGGTTGGGAAACACTAGAAACAGCATCCACGTTCCCCTCACCTCCCCAACCCCCCTTTCTTCCTTCCTTCAGAATATTTTTTTGTATGTTTTGCTGGCTCACTATGTACATGACACATTAGCCCAATCTCCAAGAGATGGAAAAAATTTAAATGTTTAAATTTCAGACATTGCTGTGTTCCAATGTCATCAGAAATGAACATTTGTTATTTTTGGGAAAACAGAGAGAAATGTTTCATGTTTACAAGCAACAGTTGATGTGATTGGAATTCAACATCATGCCTTTGTTCACATGAATAAGATTTTGAGAATTAAGTGTCGATAATATTTTGCATGGTAATTTGTTATAATTTCTAAAAATAATGATACTGCAGTAGATTAATAGTGCGATACAACAACTCACCATGTATCCATGTTATCAAATTGCGCATTTGAATTGATGAATAATATCCATGCTGGTATGTCATCTGTACCAATTCTGAATTAGTGATCAACTCCAGCAAGTTCAGTGCAAGGCAAACCTAGTACAAAATGAATTTTCAGCCCTTTCAAATGAAATTACATTTATAATACGGGCCCACTTTTCTAAATATTACATCCCAGCACCTACAACAGAAATTCCGGAACATGTCCTAAATTTGGTTCACAAAGTAACTACACATGCCCATCACTCTGTCGTAAAGCAAGGTGTGTTACATGATAGTGCCATAGATTAAGGAGTCAACTGTCAAAAGCCACTAGTGATGCAAATATATAGCCCCCTCTCCTGGTGGAGTCTTTAATACCTCTTAGACCACTAAACACCCCACCTCACATCCTGCATAAGCTAGTACATATCTCTCTTCCTCAAAACTCCCTACCCAGTTCAACCCAGGACAGACATACAGAACCAGAGGGCTTTACATCTACATACATGATCATGGTAAGGATTCTAACCTTATTCATGCTCTCCTATGAATTCTCAATTTATTGATGCAAAAACTGTTGGAAATTTTGCAACATCAGAAGGCAATGTGGAAGCCGGCATGGCTAGAGGCCCTCAACACACAGAAGTTCTTCGTAGCATGCTCCTTCCATGAGCATGCCAAGAAGAACGAGAAGAACATCTGTTGTCTTGACTGCTGCACCAGCATCTGCCCACACTGTGTGGCAGCACATCGCGTACACCGGCTCCTGCAGGTGCGGCGATACGTCTACCATGATGTCGTCCGGCTGGAGGACCTTGAGAAGCTTATTGATTGCTCCAGTGTTCAGGTACATTCAAATATGCATAGTTCAAGCATCAGAGTCCGATAACTGTTGTCTGAGGTTCAAGATGCAAAAGCAAATTCATAATTCTGTATCTACATGGTGCAGTCATATACGATTAACAGCTCTAAGGTTGTTTTCCTGAAGAAGAGACCACAGAATAGGCAATTCAAGGGTTCAGGAAATATCTGTACTTCCTGTGACAGAAGCCTTCAAGAACCCTATTTTCACTGTTCGCTTGATTGCAAGGTGGTTAACTCAAACAAATATTTCAATGGTTATTTAGTGTGATATTATGTGACTATGTAATTGAATTATGGTTTCTTATAAAGCAATAGAGCATAATTCATGCTAAATGAAAGAAGCAGAACAATTATGATCTAGAAGGTTACCTAGCAAGGGCAATATCTGACCTTTTTCCTAATATCCATGTCAGTCTGTTTCTCCTGAAGAATCTGCCCACAGAATTGGAATATCACTACAAAGAAAATGCTTTCTCAGTAAATTTAACAAAAATATGTTCAGAAACTTTTATAAATGATGTACATTATAAAATTCTAAAGATATGCATATGAGAATTATTTGACAATTTGCATCTTTCTCAGGTAGAGTACATACTACGGCAGAACAAAGATTTGTCAGCATACTTGCGCCCATGCAAGACCTTGCAGCTTGGCCCTGACTTCTTCATTCCTCATGATGCTGATGATGACACAACTCACTCAACCCTCGTTGATGTTGATGAGCCCATGGGATCATCAGACTCTGAGAATTTGAGTACGCCATGCCCAAATTTTGTCCGAAAGAAGCGGAGTGGACCCTATATTTGTGCACGGTCTGCAAACCGAATCTCTGATGATGACATGGCCACAAATATGAGCAGAAGGAAAGGGGTTCCTCATAGGTCACCTTTGTGCTAAAACAATAAAAAATTAAATTCTTTTTTCCTTCTCTTACTCCTTTCATGTTCTTTATCTCTTGGATTAAGCTGGTGCTCTACTGAGAGAATTTTGCCTCAATGGAGCCATGTTATTGCAATGTACATCATTGGAGGCAATTGTACTCAAATTCTTCAAGTAGATGCACCAGTTCATATATATGTATGCTTTAACATGGTTCATGTTATTCCTTTTCCTACTTCTTTAAGTATGCTTCTGTCATTGATCAGAAAATCAAATGATGTCCACAATTGTTTAGTAGGTCATTAACTATCACTAATATCTAGACATGGTATCCATTATGTCATTGTTCTTAATGCTTGACATGCTTACAACTATGTCCAATAACAAATAGATAAGTTATAATGGCTAAGTCCAATGAGTGTAATTTCATGGTCTATTATTTTTCCTTGCATTCACAATCTGAAGTTATGGATTACATAGTGGTTCTGTGAAAGTCAATGATGTTTCTAGTGAAACTTGGAATCAACTAAGATGTTTCGTGGAATTATAAGCTAAATTTTTTGAATTTGTAACTAACAATCAACCTAAGTTTCCAATGGAAGGGTCAAGCATATAGTAATGTTTTTTCATGTATAACGACCAATATGATCCGTGAAAATTTTACAGTAGCATCAAGTCTATCACAAATGTAGAAAAGACGTTCACAACATTATGGTACATACACCCAAATCTAAAAAAACATTTCGGTACATACAGTTAAACAAACGAAGAGAATAATTATTGTAGAATAATGCTGATTGGTCAACTAGTGCATCAGAAGGTTTTATAAATGAAAAGCCATGAAACATAGCAAAAAGATGAAGTTGTAAAGGCCTAGTATTGATAGAGAGAGCTACTTTGTCCTACAGAACAAAAGTTTGAAAAGTTCTTCGTTTAGCTTCCACTGTCCATTTTCCTGCTTACAACGAAATGGTAGAGCAAGAGGGTACAAACTTCTTAAAATTGCAGCAGTTTCAATGCAGGAAATTGTATCGTAGCAAGGCAACACTGTTGGATCTTGGCGATAACATTTTGCTTCGCAGGCAAGCGTTAAGAACACAAAGTTAAAATAAACTTCAACCATTGGAAGTTGAGCAATTCAAGTTTTAACTAATGAAGACATCAGTGACGCCTACTCAGATCATCTCGAGATCAGGACATGAGATTAATATTTTTGTTCATGCACCTCGTGATATGATTCGACACATATAGCTGGAAAGCTCGGGAACTGCACTCGTGCGCGTCATCGACGAAATATTATAAGCGCATTAAGATAATCTAGTGTTGATTAAAACAGTGAAATCTTTGTCATCATCTCATGATGACGATTATTTAAAAAGGATTTGCCTAGTTGCAGCTAATCTCTCTCTCCCCCCCCCCCCCCCCCCTTGACTTTGACTGGAACCAAAATATTTCTTCTTGCTTTTTTTTCAGCATTAATTTCTGTAAGCATTTTAACCACTATAATCTCTTAGTAGTATCCGTTATGCTATCGTTGCTGTAATCCAGATCAATGCACAATCAAATTTAATCGCAGATCTCAAATTCATGCAAACTAGTACGGTCAAAAGCAAAATAACATTTAAAAACTGGGGTAACATGCATATTACAGAAGATTTCTGGTGATTTAGACGTACATTAGGTGTAGTATTCATTCGGGAAGGGGAAACAACCAAGTGGCAGTTGATCATGCCATGTCGGGCATGTTAAGCTAAGCTCACTAAACCAGTCTGATCATATCAAATGGGTGTTGTACTCTTGCTCAATTCGTACTACATCAAACAACTGAGTTAAAAATGGTTAATCATGTTTGGACAGAATCAGGTACGCAAAACAAGACAATAGTCTAATAGTAAAAAGACAATAAAATTAATGCAGGCATCAACTGAAGCAGCACAAATCTCAATATATTCGAAATTCATTGCAACGTACCAGCCAGGATCTACTCAGTCCTTGCGACGAAAAATGTGTAGCGTAGCTCAAAAATAAGAGAACCATGATTTTCTGATATCCATCTTTTTGAGAATTTTGGATGAATAAAACTGACATGTTGTAAGTTTCAGACCTTCAGGGATGTAACATACAACTAAAGCTATCTGGCTTTGAACCACAACAGTTTGACAATGACTGTATTAATACTCATAAATACTAATTTATAATAAAGTATATGGTATGACTGGTCCAGATGCATAGTACTAAGCCACGCACGCTTCATTTCATGGAGAATCATTTTAAGGAAAGCTATAGATGAGAACTTGATATAGAACATGATGATGCCAATTCACAATTTAATAGAACATGATGATGCCAACTCACAATTTAATCTGCCTGGTGGGGCCTTAGAACACACAGAACCAAGACTTCTGAGAACGTGGTGAGCATGGAGGACTCAAATGTAAGACATCAACTGCATTCTTTTGCAGGGCAAAGACTATATGAGCTATCTAAAGACTTATTGAATTCCTCAGAGCAAGTTTATAGTATCACAATTTAGGTTGAATTCTTACATTATTACCCTCTAATATCATATGTAGAGAAGCCTCTATATGAGCTATCAATTCTTTGAAAATCTCAAAAGCATTCAACTTTGAGACTCAGAACTAGTTTCTGGCCTATATCATTAGTCTTTATTGTTCCAAACAAATGCTACGGCGTTTTTTTTTTGGGGAGCCGGGGGGGGGGGGGGGGGGGGGGGGATTCATACAAGTTTCAATTCAACTCATAATTTATTTGAGCACAGAGCAAGTTTTACTGTAACTCTTCGAATATTTGAGCAGTAATGTTATTGGCTGAAGCATCTCTGCAAAAGAAGTAGTGAACCTAAAATTATTAAAATATTTTTCATCATCATTAGAAAGATTGATAACCAATATAATGATAGCCAAAACTTGCATCCGTGCAGTCAACCAAATGCACTCATTCAATAAAAGCCACGTTAATAAACTCAAATAGTCAACTAAACTAAGAAATGTTACCAATTTTTTTTTCTGGGGATTCTCAGTCAACCTAATAATCGTATGACATCAAAATTTGTGAAGATCTCCAGGTATGCTGACTGCCACATTTGGTGCGATAATAAATCACCGTATTGCTAACAGAAAAACCAAGTGTTTATCAAGATTAGCAAGATCAAGACCTAAAATCTAGTCATATAATCTCTTATCTGACCCCTAGCAAGTACAAAGATTACACCATCTACCCGGTTATCTTTATAGATGGGATTTATGTAACCATTTTCCACCAATAATTGTTTATCACAAGTTCACAACACATATTTGTGCAACACAATTAGCTAAAATTGTTGTCAGAAGCAGTGCTTGGGAGAAATGCAAAAATTAGTGATCAAGTAAACCTGGTAACCACTTTACTGGCAAGTGATGGTTCAAGGAAAGTGATCAATATAGGGGTTAAGGTTTATGGTTAGCTAGTACCAAAGTTCTTCCGCAGCAATGCTTTTGTTTTTCAATAACTTTCTGTTTGTTTGTCATTTGTCAATAACTCCTGCACTTTGAATGCTTGAATTTCTTGCCTGAACATGCATGAGGTCAAAGCTAAATAGAAGATGATTACTGAAGTCTGCACATAAAAAAAATGAGACATATCTTGATATGGAGGTCTCTAGCAAGAAGCAAATCTGAACACAGAGACATTTGAATTCCTATTCTGTGGATATCATCCTATTGCCTTCTTACCAGATTAAGACCGTTAATTCTAAAAGAATGATCAAGGATGCATCAGAACTAAATATGAGCCCAGGGACTGTAAACATGATGCATATGACAAGATGATCTAATTACTCCCTCCGTTCTTGAATTTTCTGGTTAGTACAACAAATCTAGTTCATTTCAGAACTAAAATTGTTGTCCTAATGACAATAATTTAAGGACGGAGGGAGTATTCGCTATGAAATGCAGTAAGATTACAGGAACTACTGAGAACTGCAAAAGCATACACCCTTCTTCTTTCCCGACACGAGCAAGCGAATGAATCCGATCGATCGTCCTGTTTTTACTAACCACAACAAGCATAAGATACTTCCACGAACCCATGGACGTAGCGTAAAGGAAAGTATTCCGAACTCGCCTCAACATCTCAAAGCCTAAGCACGCTTCAACACAGACGACACTAACACGCACCATCACTAGTTGAATCCCAGTCCCCAGAGTTGCACACCCAAAAGGATAAATGTCCTGCATCAGCATGAGAAACCAGTTTCGGATAAATGTGCTCCACCGTAGGGCGGCATTACGTCGAACGCGTGGTGGGCAGCCGAATTCCTCATTGCCAACTAAACGAAAAATGCTCACCTTCACCGAACTTTCCACCACGAATTTACGATCGCGGAGCAGAAACTGAGCCATGCGAGCCGACCGAGCCGCCGGAGGAGGTGGCGTCCGTTATCGGCCAGCGGCGACGCGGCGTGGGGAGGGCGCCGGTGGCTGTTTGCGCGGCAAGGCGTCGCCGCCTGCCTGCCTCCCAAACGGCGGAGTGTCCGCCCCCCTCTCGTGACTGACACGTGGGACCACCCTTCCATCGAGTCGGTGGGGCCGTCTACGCGTACTTTTCAAGAAGACCCCTTCCCTCAGTTCCCTGTGGTCTGTCCCTGGAAAACTTTCGAAAACCCCCCTCTCTCTGGTTTACTCTTCGCCGTCGGCTCGTCTCCGGCCATGGCGACCGCCGGGGATCCTGCGGCGTATCGGGCCTCTCCGGCCGCGCTCTCCGCCTCCGCCCCAGCGCTCGATTCAGTCCACTTTTCCTCGGGGAACCCCCGCATCGAAGAGGCCCGCGGCGTCGTCCTCCTCCACCCCGACCCTCCCGCCGCCTCCACCTCCTCGTCCGATCTCCCGGTGAGCCAAGCCTTCTAGGGTTTCCGGATTGGGGTTTCCATGGTTAAAGTTTAGCATCCTGACCACCAGGTCTGGCGCTGCCCTTGCGCTGTGTTTGATTGCAGCCAGGGAGGAAGCCGAGGGTTTGCGTGCTGGCCGTGCCTAACCACATGACCTACGCCGACTTCTGCCGATTCTGCGGCGCCTTCGTCCCCCACACGCTTGAAATGCGCATTGTCAGGTACCTGGCCTAAACCCCTGATCACGAACTCACCATTGCGGGGCCTCTTACTGTTGCGTGCTTCCTTGGGGCTCTATTCATCGGTGTGATGCTTTTTTGTGTAGTTTTGATAAGTTCGAGTTAACTTGCCTGCGTACTTTCTTCTACTCTATATTCATAGTTTGCTTAATTTGACTTAGACCTTGAAATTGGCCAGCTTGATTGTGTGATTTTGGTTTCGGTTGGAGTGCTAATTGGTAGTTTTGGTGCAGGATCGATGAGACAGAGGACCAGTACAGCGTTCTTATAAAATTTGACACTCAGAAATCTACTGATAGCTTTTATAAGCACTTCAATGGGAAGCAGTTCTCCTCGCTGGAGGTGTCGGCTTGCTCTTACTCTGCTTAATTCTGCACTGTATCTTTCACTGATGCTGTGAATTAATGGATGTGGTGATCACTGAGAGGAGGTTTATGTGGTGCAGGGGGATGTTTGCCAGGTCCGTTTTGTGGAAGATGTGCACTACACTCAGTTGATCGAACATGCACATAGCTCGGTTACGAGCTCAGCAGAGCAACCTACATGCCCAGTATGTCTTGGTATGTATGACTGTCTTGTATAATAACTTGTAATTTTTCAAATAATTTTGAGTATAATGCTCTGTTCTGTTCGACGATTGAAATCATGTCATATTCCTGCCAACATAGTGGTTCACTCACTGGATAATGTGAAACATGATCCTCGTGTTTCTTACTAAAGAACATTTAGGAAATTCATTCATTTAATTAGATATATAGTTAAAGTTGGCAAAGTAAAATCTGGTTTTGAAACATGAACATTTGCTATCTCTCTATTACATAAAAAAACTTAGGTCATTAAAGTTTTTGTTGATGCTTTGGCTGTTGAATTTTGAACCCCCAGTTCCAGCTGATTCATAGCTTGATACGCTGTGATTCATAGATTCCCCATGCCATTTTCCTATTATTTAATCTACATAATGTTTTGGCATGCATAGATATGTAATTTGGGATTTCACATGCTTTTCAAGGCGTTGTGGTGTCGTATGTTATCGCGGACACACCTCAGCATCTAGATGCTGACTAGGACCTTGTGGTGTCCGGTGGCTAGCAGAGCATGCCTTGTCGCCTAAGTGTTGCCTCAAAAACTATGGATTTTTATGCATATCACCGCTTACACTACCTCAACAAACCTAAGGAGAATTTTTCTTGTCAAGATTTTCCTTATTTTGTCCTTTAACAGTTGGCATTGTGTGTCTTTATATCTACTGCATATAAGTTACTCGCCATTCTTTATGCATTCACTTTATAGATGCCTGACACCATGGATTTTATCAGCTTTCAAGTCATATTTGAGCCCAGACAGCATAGTTTTGAAGTTTATGTTGGTTACATAATCTCTTTGTTTCTATTTTTTCTAAATAGAACGGCTTGACCAGGACCCTGGAGGCATTCTCACTACAATCTGCAATCATTCTTTTCACTGCTCGTGCATATCGAAATGGACAGACTCTTCTTGTCCGGTAAGAGATTAAGATGCCTTTTGGCTTTATGTGTTTTGATCTTATTTTAGTTTAATAGCTGCAGTGTTATACTGATTGTATCTTAAGATCTTCCAGTTTTTTTTTATTTATTTTCGTAATTGAATTATGAAAACTCAGCTATACCACTGGCATGTATGGGTAACATCTATTGTCACCAAGTTAGCAACTTTTCAATGTATAACACTCTGTGATTCCTTTTTTTCCTTTTTCTTTTATGAACTGGATCTGACCTTTGTTTGGTTTCCCTGGATTTAGATAAAGCATATTATACCACTATTTTAATCGTACATATTGCAAGTCCAATTATAGTATTTTAATTTGGAAAGTGTCTCTCAGGTCTGTAGATACTGTCAGCAGCAACCCGAGAAGTCCATGTGTTCTATTTGCGGAACTCCGGAGAATCTTTGGATTTGTGTAATCTGTGGTCATGTTGGATGCGGAAGGTAAAGTATGTCATGTTCATCCTGAGAGTTGCATATTTATTAAATATTTTTTTTAATTGGATTGCTGGTACATTTCACAGGTACAAAGGTGGACATGCTATTGAACATTGGAAGGAAACTCAACATTGCTATTCACTTGAATTAGAAACACAGAAAGTTTGGGATTATGCTGGGGACAACTATGTCCATAGGCTCATTCAGTCAAAAACAGATGGAAAGCTAGTTGAGTACAATTGCCATGGTGGTCACGCAGCAGACAGTACATGTTGGATATGCTGTGGTGATGCTGGAATCAGTGAAGCTCTTCTGAACAGTAAAGTTGAAGCTGTAATGTGTTAATTTGATTATTTTTTGGTTGATCATGTCTAGTAGCTTCCTGATAAACTTTGGCATGCCTTCTTTTACAACACTGACTTTCCCTTCTTTTAGATTGTTGAAGAGTACAACGATCTCCTCACATCTCAGCTTGAAAAGCAAAGAAATGTAAGTTTGATTATTTATGCTCATGTCTGATTGATTTTTACTATGAGCTAGATATTGCAGCACCGCATATTGTTGCCATATGTACTTAAAACACTACTGTATATCAAGTGATCTAACTACTGGTTTGTTTGTTGTGCTAATGCAGTACTATGAGTCACTTCTTCTAGAAGCCAAAGAAGAGAACGAGAGAGAAATTTCTGCTGCTATTGAGAAAGCTCTGAGCGCAAAAGCCCAAAAGTTACAAGCAAAGCTTGACAAGTGCTTAGAAGAGAAAAGGTTTCTTGATGAAGTAAGTACTTGAGTAATTGATTCTATGTTAAAGCAAAATGTGAATGTTGGAGCTTAATAATTGCTGTTGACTTGGTCCTTTAACTGTCTTGGACTATCTTCCTTTTTTCCCAGATTAACGGCAACCTTGTCAAGAATCAGGAGATGTGCCAAGAAAGCATACGAAAAGTACTAGAAAGGTACTTGCTTCATTTTGCTCCAAACGATCACAACATCACTTTAGTGCAATCTATAATTACTTCATCTATAATTCAAATGAGTGGGATAAGCACACAATATTTTGGTTTTCTTTTTAATAACTGATGATTGATTATCTGATTCTGTAATTGGGAAAACTGCCATTGATAGCTCAAATGATTTTTCCAGAACATGACAGGTCAATTTGATCTAGAACAATTATTTGATGTACCTTCTGTATTTGTCATTTGGTGAGCTACTTTTTGTGATATTTTATTTGGCCTCCGTTGCAGGTTCTGAACATATTTTATGTAGAATGCACATAATTTGGGTTTCCACCTGAACTGACATGATTTATTTTCAGGGAAAAAGCTGCCATCAGACTAAAAGATGAGAAGATTCAAAAGCTGGAGGAAGAGGTTAGATGCATTTCTTATGCTGCTTAGTTCAGCATAGTATTTATGTTCTGCGTTTCTGTTATTTCAACCACATCTGGAAGCTTTTTCAGACATGTTTAATGGATTTCAAGTCCACATTGTGTTATTATACTATCAGATAAACTGAACTTTTTAGGGAAACTTGAGTTACATTGTGCACTGATCTATTTGGGTGGTTGTCCTGTTCTTTGTGTCAAGTTAATGGATGCCATTCTTGCATTGTCAGAAATAGCTGAAGCTAAAGCCATTCAAAAGTGATTATGCATGATATTGATCCTTTTTTGACTTGATAATTAGAAACAATTTTCTTGACATAGTAGTAATTGACTTGATCCATGTTTGTCTCGCAGCTAACTGGTTAATTGTTACCCTGTTGCAGCTAACAGATTTGATAGCTCATTTTGAATGCCAAGATGCTATTGCCCAAGCTCCTGAATCGATCTCCAGTGATATACAAGGGGGGACGATTCTTCCGGTAGCATCTGCATCATCCTCAAGCAGTGGCAGCCCTGTTCATGGCACAAGCAAACGAAAGCCAAAATAGCAAGATGGCAGCCCTGTCCATGGCACAAGAAATGGAAAGTGGAAGTGAGATCTGCCATGGCAAGAGGCACTCTTTTGAATTGCATTTATACAGTTAGGACCTAGGTACATTACCGTGTGATAATTTTATCAAAGGGTAACATAGGTTAACATACAGCTGTCACCTTACTGATCTATCTGAATCATTGTTATTTGTCAATAGTGATGTGGTACCCATGGTGTTCTTTTGGCTTCGCTACAGTCAGATCATTTTGCTTGTATTCAGTAGAGTAGTATGCTGATATCCTGGGTGGTAACTCTGTAGCTATGTTTCTAGCCCGAACATTCTTTTCTTATGGAAAAAAATTGCTAGATAATTCGAGAGTAATTCCCTGTAAAGCGGTGATACATGATCGTTAATGAGATACAGAACTGGATGTTTTTCTAGTTCCCCATTTGGGTTATTTGCTGGTTTGATTAGCCCTCTGCGACCCGTGATCGTTGCTCCAAATTTCTCCATTGAGAGTGACGCAAAGGAAAACGAAATGTGTAATCAATTTGTCTATGTAGTAATATCTTGTTTTACGCTGGAGCCGTGAAGCCAACGATTAGCGTGTGCCGCGGGGAACAATTGATTGGTACCTTCAGATCCTGTTACGTTCGAGTTGCCTTGATTTGCTCGTGAAGAAGTTTTGCTCGTGGATTAAACAGGGCTGTGTTTTTCCACAAAGACATGAACTGTGTGCCTGTACAGCTAAATCATATACTCGAAAAGGGGGTAAAATGGCCGATATCTTCGAAGAACAAACAGGGCAGTCAGTCGACGCAAGCAACTGGTGAGTGAAGATTGACCGTCTACGAGCACGATGGCGAGCTCATCCACTTAATGCCACGCGGTCCTGCCAAACGAACGCTACTGCGCCTGGTCGCCATCCAAAAACAAAGCCTTGAGCATAATTATCCCCAAACTGCCCCCTATATCAAACCCGTCACAATCCGCAACGCCGTCGGCTACTGTATAATCAACGGGCGCGCTCGCGTAGGCTGCTCCGCCGATCGACCGACGTGCCCTCCACGACGACGTCGCCACCTCCCGGCATGTCCTTTCCCGTCTTTCTCCACACGTCGTCCTGCTAGCTAGTACACGCTAGCTACTGCACAATAAGAACATCACATCTCACGCAGTCCAAACTTCGTCGTGTCCACCTCAACCTAACCAAGAGCTGGTTTATATATTAAGCCGGCCGGCTACTTGTAACCGTTCCCTGATCAACCGCGGCTTCGACAAGATGGAGGCGTCGTCGCCGTCGCGGAGCTCGCAGCTGCGGCACAGGCTGCGTGCCACCATGTGCTGCTGCTTCGGCCAGGGCGCCGGCGCCGTCGTCGGCGGCGAACGGATGCGGTGGAACCGCCGCGCCGGCGTCGGGGAGTTCCGCTACGACCCGCTCAGCTACGCGCTCAACTTCGACGAAGGCGAGGTCGACGAAGAAGACGAGGGCGTCCGCGGCAACGGCCTCCTGTACCAGAGCTTCTCGTCGCGGCTGCAGACGCCGTCGCCGGCCTTCGAGGTCGCCTAAACGCCTGGGAGGGAGCTATCAAGATCATACGTATATGTATCATGTATATTTTGTCTGTTTGATTATTTCGCGTGTATCGCGGGCAGAGTATTGCCAGGCACAGATGGATCCATGAGTGTATGCAAATCCTTGTACAAAAACTCAGTTTTGTGTGTGCGTGATCAACATCCGGGTTTGCGGGGTTTGAAGCTTGAGATTGATTATTTTATCCTCCTCCTTGTGATTGGCCAAGTTCATTATTCAATGCTTCCTCCCATGATTCATGATAGTCATTATATGGCGTAATTAGCTAGTATTGCCTTCAGACACGAATATAATGCCTGGTGCTATTTTGGCTAATGGTCAACTGGAGTTTGGAGTTCGATTTGGAAGAACGGCGAGGCCGTGCTTCGCTTTCGAGGTGACGGAGACGACATGGAAGGTGAACAAGAAACCTGCGTTCCAGCCGGGTCTTCTCAAGCGAAAACGACGAGCGCGGAAAAAATCAGGAGGCGGAAGGGGACGAGAAGGTAGGGTGATACGATTATCCTGAGGCCGCGTGGTTTGGACTTTGGACTTCACCTGCTCGCTCGCCACTTGAGACCTAGTCCAAGTATAGATAGGTTCCATTCAATCTCTGTCTCTCTAAACTCACGACCTGAGCTTGCATCTTGATGATTTGATTGGTACAGGTCTTTAGAATTGTATATAGTGCAGGCGTGCCGGGCCAGCCAGCCGTCTCTGGTTTGCCATCTTATTATTTGCGGCGCCGGTAAACTTGAAATGGATGCCTTTTCAGCTTCGGATTTTTCAATCATTTGAAAATTCTCTTCTTTCTGAACTCCCTAAAACTCCTTGTCAGCTTCGCTATGTTTGTGCAATCGACAGTTTGTTGTTAGCTTTTGCCAGGAAAACATGAATCATCGTGCAACAACAAAAAAATCAACGTGTGCTCACAGCCACGTACAAGAAGACACCCAAGCGCATTCTTCAACGTACACCACATAAGACGAGTTACAGAAGAAACAGGCAGTTTACACGACACATAACACTTTGAACAAAATGATTACCAACACGGTGTGTTTGGTTAGGCTTTTTAGTGCTTTTGCTTTTCAAAAAAGTCAGAAGTTTAATCAAAGAGACCGGCTTTTCCTAGGTGCTACAAGCCTTTTTTCACAGCACCTCGCACCCTGCTTTTCTCGGCTGTGAGATGGATACTTCGCTGAAAATTACCCGCATTGTCACTGGTTATGTTGCTTCCTACCGCTTAGTTCTTTTCTTCCCCTCTCGATTCCCCTCCCCCATCCTCCCCAGCAGGTAGGGATGGGCGTTCGGTCATACCCGATGTTTTGGTCCGGTTTTTTCGGTCTTCTCAATTTTCGGTTATCTAGAATTGCTATCCGAAATGACAATGAAAATTTGGGTACCCGACAACTTTGGGTACCTAAATTTTGGTTCGGTCTTCGGTTATACCTAAACTACCCAAATTAGCATTAATTTTGTAGAGAAAAAATGAAATAAACTTGATTATACCTAAAATATACTATACAATCAACTTGATAATGAGTTACTATTATATGATAGGAGAAACATGAATATGATGAATGAGTAACAAAGGATGTTATGTGACCATGGTTTGAGTCTATGTGCTAAATCCTACATCATCATACTAATTTGGGTAGTTTGGGTAGTTCGGGTACCAAGGGTACTACCCGAAATTTACAAATAAAATTCGGTTACCCAAGGGTACTACCCAAACAAGTACCCGAAGACCGAAATTCCGGTTTTTTCGGTCTCGGTCTCGGTTTTTTCGGTTTCGGTGTTTGGGTATCGGTTTTTGTGCCCACCCCTACCAGCAGGCAAGTGAAAACGGCGGCGCTAGGGCTAGAGCTTGCCCGGCGGCGCAGCTCGCCCCTTAGCCCGACGCCCCAGCGCGAGCGGCGCCCTATCCTCCCCCGCTTCTCTCATCTGCAGCGCGAGGCACGCTCCGACCAACACCCAGGGGCGGAGCCAGCCTGGGGGAGGGTGGGCCTCGGCCCACCCCCAGATCCACTCAAACGTTGAATTCTAGCATTGTAGCAGTGCTACAGTAATATTTTCTTTTTTTCCCTCCTTCTTCGGCCCACGTAAACCAGCTTAAATGGAGTTCGGCCCACCCTAATGTTTGGGCCTGGCTCTGCCACTGCCAACACCCGCTCTCTCCTCTCTATCTACTCCTCGCCGGATCTGGTCCCATCCGGCGTGGCAGCTCAAGCCAGCGAGGAGCAGCGGGAGCCAACCCGAGGCGGCCTGAACAGCACGATGTCCTCTCCTAGCCTGTTGCGAAACAATTTCAACACATAGAGCGACTGAAAACTGCTTGCAGACGATTCCATCTTTCTCAAAATCAACCATTGTCCCCGCAGTTGTGACCCCAAATTTTGCATCAAATGGATGCGGCACAGCCTGGGGGTCCAATTCCCCAACTCCCCATCGACTTTCTCCCCTTCTTCCCATGTCGATTTGAGCCTTGCTCGTTGCAGCCATGAACGAACATTGCCTAAGCTTTTGTAAACAGGCCCTCGGGGAAAATTGTAATTAGTTGTATTACTTATGTGTCTTGACAATTTACAAAAAAACCCTATATCTTAAGAGAATTTCTGAAAAGGTTTTTAAAATGTATGTGTTAACGGTGGATGTAAAATTTTAATACATTAAGATTTCTTTTACAAAATAATCATTTAAATGTTAATATCTAAACAGGACAATGTTTTACTATCAATTCCCATATATAAATAATTTTTCAAACCATTTAGGGACATTATAGACATTTCCACAGTTTTCCACAGCCTCACCAAACGGCTTTCAGCTTTTCTCACAACTCACAGCCCACAGCAGCTTTTTCCACAACCCCAGCCCACAGCAGCTTTTTCTCACAGCCACAGCACAACCAAACACACCCTTACCGGCAAGACAGTGTCATATATTACATGCGGTGAGCGGAAAATCTGAATCTCGATACCTTCCTAAATATGATTACACGGTAACATACACAATTACATACACATAAATTACTCCCTTCTGTTCGTTGGTCATACAACACATGATTACAGAAATTACGTTCACAAAATGCTATACTACGGAAGTCCTTACCAACTCTCAATTCCGCGTGGTCAAACTAGAACATTAGGTGAACACCAAGTCCCCCAAAATGCATCCTTTTTAGAAATTTCCCTCTAAACAGGTCCATCTTCAGATCTTGTTGACTAGATACTGTGCTCCTCACAATAAAGTATAGTATACATCAAGCTTCGTCAGGATTGCTCAGCGCATCATTACCTGCAACCGTGCAACGTTTCCATTTTTACATGTTTAAAACAGTGCGATCAATTAAAAAACTAAATCGGGCAAACCCATCATGAAGCAGCGGAACATATATTTTTTTATTGTGGCATACCTTTTCTTCTTGGTCTTTTCACCAGAGGATGTTGGGTTGCTGTGCCAGTTTCGTTTGCGTTGGTTAATGAACCAGTTGTTGATCTGCTTCAGCTGTAATCCTGTTTCTTGCACCAGTCGAGCCTTGTCGTCTTCCTACATGAGTTAGAAAAGAGCTGTTCATCATTGAACAGAAACTAACAGCAAAAGTAAGTTGTGAAATGGTATTGACATGGTGTCACATACAGTTGGGTATGGCCACTTTGAATGTGCTTGCCACCAAGCTTTCAATATAGATGCAGTATCCCCAGGAAGTTTACCAGCTCTGCGCTTACGGAGAATCTCTTCCCTGATATCAACAAGCTTTTCTTTGTAGCCCTAAAGGTTGGAAACTTTGTCAGTTGATGCACTAAGGACGAGAAATGAAGATTTCAAACTTATATCAAAATTACCTGCTTAAGCTCATTTTTAAGCTCCTGCCGTACACGTTCAACCAAGGATCGCTCACCCTCAGTCAGCATTAGGGGGCCAAAGCCCATACCATCAGACCCGTCATTTCCATCAAACATGTTGGGCTCACTATCCACCTGGTTATCTTCATCGTCAGACATGGTTGCTCCAGTGCCTTCACCAGGAGACGCCCCTGCAGAACAAATCCTAGAATCACTTAGTTTACCTGACACTGATTATTTCCACCATACTATTCTATAACTAGTGCCCACATTTAGTTGAGATGTATTAAACACATGAAGGTCGACCATTTTAGCCAAAGAAACGAACACCCCTATAGTGCAACACATGAAGGTCGACCATCTTGGCATTCAGTATAAAGCCCATAACATTAGATCCAAGAACAATGCTAAATCAAGGCATTGTCTAATTCACCTTGTCAATCAGTAAACTGTCAGCATCTTTGGCTTCAGGTTAAACTACAAAAGTTCTATCACCTGTTGAGATAGCCTCACGACCTCACATGCACAGCAGATATGCCTTTGAGAATTCGCCGTGTCAATCAGTAAACTGTTAGCATCTTTGGCTTCAGGTTAAACTACAAAAGTTCTATCACCTGTTGAGATAGCCTCACGACCACCTGTTGAGATAGCCTCACGACCTCATATGCACAGCGGATATGCCTTTGAGATTCTGATTAAAAATTCGTCCCCAAAGCGACAAAAAAATGAATTATACTAATACCAAAAAGTGATGATTTATGGTTGATGGCAGTTTGTAAGCTATTCGATACGACAAAAAATGAATTATAATAGTAGGAGCTTATTTCTGTGAGGCTTTAGAAGCTAGGCATTACGATAGAAGGTACTACACATGTTCTAACCAGATATTCTTGAGTGTTCACTAAGAAATGGTTGAGAAGGCACGTGTGAAATTGTTGAAAGAAATTATGTTCATGGTCTCTAACAAATACTTAAAGGAAATATTCTTTTTCAACTTTTCAGCTTACACTGGTGTCTCTACTCATTGAATAATTATGTGATTAGACATGTAATTCAGCCACTGAATACTGAAACTACATCGCCACTGACTGCAAAACAAAAATATTGAAACAATAACGTTTCGACAAAATTCAGCCATCTTTCTGAAGCAATGCAAGAAGATTAAACCTATGATTCACCTGTCAGGCTTTGTAAAGATTGTTCAAGCTCCCAGCAACCCATCACTGCTTCCATTGCATGAACTCGTACATGCTGCTGGAGTTGTTCCTTGAATGAGCAAAGGAGCAGCACATAGTGCGTCTGGAATCAATCAAGTGGAAAGCATTAGAATCTAAATCAGGCCTGCATCGACGAACAACATGATGCGAGATGTAAACAGAAGGTCCTGGATAAAGAATACTTCTACTTTCAGTGACGTAACAGCAGTCATCGTGAAACAGCCATGGTGAATGAGGGCTAACAGGCATCAGGCATTTGATAGAACCATGGGTTACATAGGCTTAATTTAGTTCAGTTCAGTAAACAGCATGATGACAGACCGCAGCAGAAGTCACACAACAGAAATTAGCTAAACAGGGGAGCCTCATGCTATAACAGACAATCCACATCATCAGCAGAACAGAAAGGGGCAATTTCATGCACAATGTTTTCCAATGGTCCTCATCTCAGAAGGAAAGGATATAGATTATAATGAGCTGGTGCAATTCTTCAAAGTATGAGGCATTGGTGCCTGCTCGTATGAACGCTTGCTCGGTCAGTTATGCAGTCAATAAAAAACAACGCAGGAAGATCTCCATGGCACTAACACATCCTAACTAGATTTGGCAAGTATAATCTACCGTACTCTGATAGGAGTAAAAGACAATTAGCTTCCAAGAACAAATGGAGAAACAGGGAGAATTAAATTACAACTAGAGTTGTAATATGACAACAACATCCGCGTACAGGTGAACCAAGCAATCAATTCGTTCTTCCCAATTCAGAATTTTCACATCGCACGCAACCGCTTAGCAGCCAATTATAACTACAGCGTTCAGACGCAAAGCAGGGAGTACAGGAAGGAGGACTAAGGGGGCGGTTCGAGCCGTACGTACCATGAAGAGGTCTAGCTCCTCGCCGCCGGAGGGCCCGCCGGCGGCTGCGGCCCCAGCAGCCGCCGCGAGGGGCGGCGGTCGCGCGGCGATCTGCGCGTCGATGCGGGGGAGCTGGTCGACGGGGGTGGCGACGCGGAGGCAGGCGACGTGCGCCTCGAGGAGGCGCTCGTAGAGCGGGTGCGCCGCGATGGCCGCCTTCTCCCGCTCCCCGCCGCCCGGGGAGAAGCCGCTAGGGTTCGGCGACGACGACGCGGCGGCCGCGGCAGCAGCCGCAGCCGCGTCCATGGAGAGCCCGTGGTCCGGGTAGTGGAACGCCATCCGTCCGTCCGTACGGCCGACCGGCGCGGCGGAAGTCGCCGGCGGCGAGGCGAGGCGGCGGGCAACGACCTCGGCGGTTGGGGGGTTTTGGTTGGTGGTGGTGGGAGGGACAAGCGGATGGATGGATGATGATGATGATGGGGAGGGAATGGGTTGGGTTGGTTGGAACTTGGAAGGCTCGACGGGTTTCGTTTCTCTCGCTGTGTGTGCTGTGCAGGCTGCTGCTGCAGCTGTCTGTGAGTGTGACCACCACAGCTGCTACGTGGGGGACCGGCACTTGTCAAAGCAGGTGTGCTAATTGCTACACGTACAGCTTAAGCAGACGCTAACACAAATTAGGTAGGTTTCGTTACTTGTTTGTCACTAGGTAATGACAAAGTGAGTCTTCGAATTCATACAACTCACTCGTGCTACGGCCAACTAGACCATCACCGACGCTGCGACGCATAGGTGTATATAGGTATTTCATACGTAAGAGCAAGGATAACGGATGCGCCTGCTGCCGGCGGAGAGAAACGCCAGCTCACTCGTATGTGGGGACCTGTGACGGCGGGACCTATTAATATTTAATCTCTTTTTTCCTCCTGCAGCAGCGACGAACCAATGAAAGGTGAGGGAACGGTAGTGGTGGCCCCACAAGCGCGTCTGCGCCGGCTTCGTGAGGGCGTTTGCGAACTCGCCCGCTTTGATCTCTCTTCTCATTTCTCTCTCTCCCACGTTGGATTTGTGCCGACGTGTCCTTCCATTTCGCCGGCTCATGAAACCTCGTTATACCTGCTCTAATATGATTTTTTTAGCGCATAAATAAAAGAGATTCCGGAGCGTAGTCCGAGAATTCTATGATTTTGGATTTTCTTTTTTTTTAACTGGATTTTGGATTATTAAGGTAGACAAGTGCAAAAGATGGTTTACAGTACATGGTCGGGGTACG
This sequence comes from Eragrostis curvula, assembly GCA_007726485.1. Lineage (NCBI taxonomy): Eukaryota > Viridiplantae > Streptophyta > Magnoliopsida > Poales > Poaceae > Eragrostis > Eragrostis curvula. The sequence continues at coordinate 23,784 of RWGY01000227.1, forward strand.
AAAAAAAAAGAAAAAAATCCATTTTACTCCCCCGAACAATTCACTTTGTCTGTTTCACCCTCTAAACTAAATAATGGCTCATTTTACTCCCTCAAACAATTTCATTCGGTGCAATGTACACCCTATTGAAGTTTGTTTTTTTTTTGTTTCTCATTCCACAAGTAGAATTTGAAGCTCAAATTTTTCATGATGTTAGCAACCACAATAATCTATGTTAAAATATTTTTAAATTATTTTTTATATCATATTTATGCAGTTAATTTTTATTGAACTATGTAAATAATATCAAAATAATATGTCATAATTTGTTTAATATAGGTTTTTGTGTGAGTTACCATCATACAAAATTTGAACTTCAAATTCCACTTGTAGGGTGAGATACAAAAAAGACAAACTTAAAAAAGGTGTATATTGCACCAAATAGAATTGTTTGGGGGGTAAAATGAGCCTTCATTTTGTTTAGGAGGTAAAATAGACAAAGTGAATTGTTTAGGAGAGTAAAATGGATTTTTTCCAAAAAAAAAAGGAACGAATTTATTTTACATTAACACACATCCCATCAGCATCGTATTTTGCAGAATAGCTGGAGAAAAACAATGTGTAGCGGACCATTTCGGTGGCGCAAATCAAACTTTATGTCACTTCTGATTTTGCTATAAGTAATATTATCCCCTGAACACGTTTCCAATAGGAGGAAGTGAGTGCAGGAGAAAATGACATATTAAATAGGCCATTTGCTACCGACGGGTAAAGTTGCAAAGTTGGAAAACGAAATGAAACAACTGTGATGGCGATCAAAGTAGTGAGTGGCTAAAGTACTGGAAGGGCCCACCGTTTGGAATGGAAATGGTCCAAACCAACGTTCTTTGTCTTGATTGAGAACACTGCAACTATCTTTTTTTTTTTTTAGAAATTACACAGTACAACTCAGACACTCATAACGCACGCACACTCACCCCTATAAACGCACATACACAAATTCTACCCCTATGAGCATCTTCGAAGACTGAGCCGATAAATTCTCCAGATTCCCGAAGTCACCACTGGCGCCTCGCTGTCGACGGCCACGTCGCCTACCGCTGAAAGCACAAATGCCGTTAAATCCTAGAAAATTCGCTCTCATCGGGAGTCGAACCCAGGACCTCAAAGATGTTACTCGGATGCCTTAACCGCTAGGCCAAGACCCCTTTCACAACACTGCAACTATCTGAGATACCAACTCCTGCAGGCTACAGAGAGATACAGTAGAAGGCCGACAACCCTGGCCTTTCTATTCTAAGCCTTCGAAAATTCGGCCCGTTTTCTCTACCTCGGGGCCGGAACTGGTTCACAGGAAGTATAACTTGCAACACAACCAAAACAAAGCTGAAATTATGCACTGAGACCTGCACAAATTTATGCTACAGATGCACTAGAACATACATGAATCCACAAAATACACAAATAACAAATGTTCTCCGCACGGTTGCCAGATCGTCACAGGTACTATTTCACTAAATTGAACGAAATTACATGAATAAATCCATCTACTATCAGGGAGATCAGTTAGAGCTGAAACAAGCTTCAGCTCAGATGTACCATACGTTGATGCACTAGGCAAAACAATGTCAAGTGTCAGTCTTTGCTTTAGCTACAACGTGGCTTATCACTTAAGACTATAGTGGTAAGTAACTATGTAATCTAATAATTTATCAAATATTTGTCACTCTTCAAGGATGACGTGGTGGTGGACCATCTAGCCTGCTACCCTGCTTCCTCTATGTACACTTGTTATTCGGTTAACAAAGCTGCAGTACTATGGAGCGCTCTCAATGAACAGGTGAAACATCGGCAGGGTCCTGTGGAGGAAGATTTAGATCTGGTAGCACAAAACTGTCTTGTGGAGACTGCACTACCGTCTGCTGATCCACTTGTTGCTTTCCTTTCTGCTCCTTTGATGTGTTTTCATTGCACGATTTCAATCGCTCAAACCTTGTCTGCATAATGTCAAAAATATTATGTTAGGTGTCTATTCTTTCCAATTCAATGAGACTAGAGGCATTTTTAGAACGAAATATACAGCATATGCAAGAACATTATATATGGAAAGATCCTTGGCCCCAGGGGGAAAAAAACATTAGACACTCAAGCTATGGCACAAAACTGAACATTAACCATTTTTCCCATCAAAACCATATTGGTTTGGTTCTTTTTTTGCAACCAAAAGCAAGGGATAATGTATGGCTTAATCGGAACTCTTTTTTGATGTTCTTGGATCCAATGTATGGCTAGGATGTGCACAGTGACCCCACCCAGCATAAAACCAATGTTGAGCTAAAAGTTAATGGCCCATGGACTCCCCAAATTCAACATATGCTGAATAGGAATTAAACAGAAGACATATTGACAGATCAGAATGTTGGTCATTACATGGATGGGCCCAGCAATGTCTCATAGCAGAAAAGATGGCAGAAGAGCCAAAAGGAAACATTAAAACAAGAGGCCCAGTTGGTAGCAAGTTGCAGTTCAAGCGAACAGATAGGATTAGGTAACTGGGTTATTTCAGTTGTAGCATCTGCAATTCAGAAAAGTTGCCCATTTAATGGTGGATCATAGGAAGAGATGTTTCTGTTCACAAACCTTACTGTCATCATGTCAAAATCCTAAGGTTCTCTGATTTTTCTAAGTAATAATTTAGTGGCTCCTCAATCAGCCAACAATTATAAAATAAAGAATTCGTCGGTTGTCATAAAATCATACAAATGTACTGCTTCTGATTTAGAATGAGATGTAGCAGCCATGGTCCTGGAGGTCAATCAGTCCATTTATTCTACGAGATGTCAGTCAGAAAACCCGTGTTCAAGGGACACAGGTTATTTAGAAAATTAGATGCCTAGCCAGGATGGTCCTAATCCTGGACTTCTCGATAACATCATAGTGAGTGTCAATCCAACTTGTATCACTAAGTTTGAGAACAGAAGTTACACAACTTGGCAAACAATATGGTAAACGTGCAGCTATCGGCTCACAAGTGGAAGTCATCCATATTTCACAAATCTTTTTCTTCGAACACATGGATTTTCTTCAGTAAAAATTGCCCTATAATAGGTGGTTGTAGGTAGGAACCAGAATTCTATTTGGACACAACTGGACTCTGTAACAAACCATTTCAATTATAGCCAAGACCCAAGATTTCCCAGAGAATATTCAAAACCAAAGGAAATAAAAACCTAACATAGCCAAATGGCAGATGAGAGGGACAACGGGGCACTGACCACAAACATCTAAACTGTTTAGCATTCGGACGGATAGCTTACAAACTAAAGCACCTAAAATTATCGCAGGGTCATGTTGACCGTTACCTTTGGATGCTTAAAGAACTCGGCTACCAGGAATATAAAAAGCATAACTTGTGCTTTAAGCCAAAACAAGGAAGATGGCCTTTTCATAAGCCATTCCACCAACAGATACCATTAGGTGGCCCACCGTCCACATACTGAATTTTGACAGAAACAAAGAGAGGAAGAACACGTTAAGATTGATGTTACCTCAAGCGTGTCATTTTCTTTTGACAGTGCATTGCAAGCTCTCTGCAAAGCCCTCATCTCCTGCGCACATAGCCAAGGAAGATCCAACTGTGATCAATAAAACTGGGAGCAATACTTTCGTAAAGTACCAAGTAAAGAATGTTTCCTCACCTCGCGCATGCTCTCATTCTCCATCTCGAGAGACCGGACCAGCTGCTGAACCTCCGGTAGCTTCTGCATACAAAACAAAGCAGTTGAGCCAAATTAAGGCACAAGGACAAGAACCAGAAGAAAATGCTCTGAATACACAAAAGATTGAGCTTTTTGGTCACAGGACCATCTTGATGATTATGAAGATCTTTTTGGCCAGTACGCATTTGTGGCTTTGTCCTAAAGATTCCAATCCGTGTTCACCCTCCCACCCTTTCAAACGCCAGACAGATATACATAGCCTACAGCCGCTTTATTCTAAACTAGTACAAGCGTAGTTCAACAACCACTAAAACAGCCCTTTTCCCTGTGAATGGGTAGCATTTCGACCGGGTCAAGACTTCTCTTTTTGCTAAAGACCATTGGATAGACCAGTAAAGCGCGTACTCAAACATTGTACTTCTCCACTCCGAAACACTAGTTATGATATTTGAGTCTCCGGCGCGCCAGCCCATCAGTCACGCTGGCTGAATCGCACGCACTTTGCAGAACGTGTCTGAGTAAAATGACTCGGAAGAGCAATGAACTCACCAGTTTCTTCCGCGGCCGTTGACCGGTGGGCTTTGAAATTGGGGTTGAGAAGGTCAATTGCGGATGTCCGATGGAGCCCACCTGCAGAGGAAGGAATAATCAAATCAGTCCGGGACCAATCAGCCAAGAACAAGGCTGGCCACAGGAGCCCACACTGCCACATACATCAGTCCAAGCCCAACACAATCACGGACGCAGAATCGCAGAAAACAACACACAAAACACAAGAAAATAACAGAGCGGTGATACTCTAGAAAACAACAGAAAAGCACACACGACATTGGCATGCTTAGGGAATGGCTCCCAATCCACGGGCTGGCCCCTCTCCTAACTCCCAGCTAGAATATCCCGTTCACCCACCAATCCGGCAACCACACTTGGATGAGACACGCACGACAAACCAATCCATTATTGTCCTTTCTCTAGCCACAAGGGAGAATAGAGGGGAGAAAAAAGAAACCATCCATGTATGAGTGCCCATTCATAGTTAGGCAAGAAACACACCCGCCTAACTACCTTGCGACGCAACGCCGTAACAGAAATCCACGTCTCCACACTTCCACAAAGGGGAAAAAGTGGGCCCACTCCGCATCCAGGGACGGGTCGTCCGACAGGTGGGGTTTTTAGGCCCACGCCTCACAAAGAACACGAGGACACCCCGCGCCGTATCACGCGGGCAACCGCGTGGCGGCGGCGACGCCTCGGCCACATCCATCCACGACGGAGCGCCGCGGCGGCGGCGGCGGGTTCCGGCCCCGACGCGCGGGCGGCCGGCGAGCCCCCCACGTGTCGCGTTGCCCCCACGGGCCCCACCCACCCCGTCGCGCCGCGTTTTAACTTCCGAATTTTGACTCCGTCTCCACCCGGGGAGGGCCCACCAGTAGCACGCTCCCACCACACGAGCAATTGCACCGGAGGATAAAGGACGGCGACAAATGACGAGGCTAACCTCAACGCCGAAGTGTTCAGTGGGGACCTCAGCGAGCAAAGGCGAGGGGCAGCCTGGGCAATCTAGCGGCACGGAAGAAGCTATGGAAGGCCCAGCTCGGGCCGCACCCACCGGCTCCCGCGAGTTGCCGGAACTGCCCCTCGCCAGTACGAGTCAACCACAAGCGCATAAAAAAGAAAAGCACACTGCGCTGACACGCACCATGAAACACGCTATAAAAGTCTCTTCCGCTTTGCTAATTCTGAAAACCCAACGTGAACTCGGAAAAGGATAAGCAGAGCAATGAGAATGCGGATCTGTGAAGCGAAACGGGGCCGGGAGCTTGGCGTCGGCCGCAAGCAAAACTGAAAATCCAACCAAGTGGTGAATGACGGGGGTGCGTGCGTGCAAGTGCCGATTCGAGGGCGGAAAAGGAACGTGATGCGGGCCGTGTTGTAGTGACGGAAGGGAAAAAGAGGATTTTCGCTGACCCGAAGGGGCAGTTTCGTCACGCAAACCAGAAAAAGGGAAAAGGGCAAAACTCGGAAAGAGAACAGGGGATAGGAGAGAGGGAGAGAGAGAGAGAAGTGGCGGTGGTGGGGGAGGGAGAAGAAACCAAAGCGGCGGCGGCGGTGGCTGGCAGGAGACGTGAGAAAGAAAGAGAAGGCATCTGCGTATGCAGCTACTACAACGATAACGCACCTTTGTCGCCGGCAAGCAGAACCCGCCGTCTTCTCCGCCGCTGGTGGACGCGCCGGAGCCGGAGCCGCCGCTGTAGTCGAGCGGCGACGCGGGGCTGCCCCGGCCCCACCGCCCCTTCCCCGAGCCCGTGCCGGCCGAGCCCGCCGACGGCGAGCGGCGGCGCGAGCGCTTCCCTCGGACCACCGCCGGCCAGATCAGCTCCACCTCCTGCGACGGCGCCGGCTTGCACCACGGCGGCGTCCACCCGGCGAGGTCAGCATCCCGCAGCGAGCAGACGATTTCTGCTGCCGTCAGCACCTCCGCGTCCGTCTCGTCCGCCATGACCTTCTCCGGCCGCTTCGCCGCAGCAGCTCACTAGCTCAGCGGCAAGTGAAGGAGAGAGAGAGACGACGAGGAGCAGCAGGAGAGAGGTGGAGGTGGAGATGTGGGTGGGGAGCAGAGGAAGGAGAGAGGCGAGTGGAATGAGGTGCGGGATGTGGGGAGCGTGGAGGCGAGCAGAGGCCGCGGCGTGGTGCCGGGGGCTTTTAAATGGGCGGAATAAAACCGCGGATTAAAATACGGCTGACCCACACCCACACGACACACACGCCCCTCCCCCTCCACCTACGAAGACGAGCTGCTACCAGCTCGCCAGCTCCTCCCTTCGCGCACCCAGTATCATGACACTGACATTGTGGACCCACAGTACGCGGCCCATCCAACAGCGGCAGCACGTTTCGTGCGGGCGGGCGCCTTGCCGCGGCCCGACCAAGCGAAGCCTTTCTGCGCCGTCCCCGCAGAGCTGCCACACGGAAATGACCGTGCCGCCCATGGCGGGTCCCAGTGTCAGTGGCTGCAGCGAGAGGGCGGGTTCGGTAGTACAGGCGCAGGCTTCGCACGCAAGGTACGACGAAGTGGAATGGAATGGGAAGCACAGCGTGGCGGTCAGCGCGTCCTCGGGCGCCGTGCGTGCGTGGCGAGGCAGTCGCGCGCCCTCTCACTGCGCCGTGGGCCCATATGGAAGCCTGGAGGAAATGGGAGGGACCCGTCAGTCCGCTGCTGCTAGCGCTGTGGCGGTGCACTGTTGTGCACAGTGGTGCCTCGGCCACGTCGGAGCAGGCAGAGAGAGAGAGAGAGAAGAGGCTTCTGCGAGGTTACGGGGCAAGTACATTCCCGCGCACGCACGCAAGCGAGCACGCAACAGTGCCCTGCGGTCCGGTGCCTCGAACTAGCGGCCGTTCCGGTTCGGTGAAAGTTTCTGTCGGAAAATTCAGAGCATTTTTACAGCAGTTAGGCCCTATTTGAAGTATGGTCATAACACCCGCGTAACGAAAATGTGAAGCGAGTACGTAATCAGTTTGTGCATGTGTAATAAACCAAGGTCTACTGGATACTCTAGGACAGCTGGGCCACCCTACTTCATGTGGTGTCATGCAACAAGCAGCTGAGTATAGAATGATGGAACGTCTCAGATGACTTGTGAACTTTAATCTGGGGGATCTCCTGCTTTACTTTCTCACCAAGATCAAGAGCAGAGGACAGCATGGAGTGGAAGAATAAGCAAAATTATAAACATGTTTCATTTTCTAAATCCAATATTTGGTAATACTAATTTGTTGCAGCTGTTTTAAAAAAAATGTTGCAGCTTTCTTAGATAAAATGGACTGTTTTTATTTCATTCATCCCAATCATCATGCCACATAGGAGTACTAGGCATTCTGGGACGAAGGGACTCTGCATTCGGTAATCTTAACAAACCAAGATGGCGATTTGTTCTATGATTCTATCTACCTCGTACCCCCTCCGTTCAAGAACCTCGGTTCAATATTCAGATTAGCTTTGTCATCACAACATCAATTTTAAGAGGAGAGCACTCTGGAGTATATAAATTGGGCGTAGCTAGGTCGTGGCCTGGCTAACGGACAGGACATGACACTGGAATTGTTTAAGCATTGTGATGAGGTGACTTGTGCCCCCATCAGCTGCTGCTGCGGCTACTTGTAGCGGTCTCGAGTTGGAAAGTCGCCGTCCATCGCGAAGCAAGCAACTTTTGGAAAGTCGCCGTCCACTCTGAACTTCTGACCAATTCATGCCCCGCAAACAATGGGGAGGGAACCTCGACGCGGCGTACATTCATGCCCCGCAAACAATGGGGAGGGAACCTCGACGCGGCGTACTGGAATTCATGCCGGAGCATGCATATGGTCGTATGAATTTGGCAGTAGTCCATAATGACGATCAAATCAACATTTAACCTGTTTGGTAGGCTGTTGCGGTGGCGGAAAAATAACTGCGAACATCAACTGAACAGGCTGATTATATATGGTGATATGGATTTGGCAGGACATGATTTTTCCCTCTTAACACTAACCATTTCGGGAATAATTCTTGGAAATTTCCTGCTTTCAATAGGCGTTTGATCTCCTGCTGCAGGGGGGTATGGGCACAGGGACACAAATTTCTCCAGCACAGTAGCAGAGAGGCGACTGAAAGACACGAGTCGTCCGTCAGACGGCCGGCTGAAAACGAGTGGGCGGTCACATGCCTCCAGCAGCTCGGTGCTGACTGTGACCGATGCTGCGAGACCATGGCAGAGGATAATAAAGCTCGCATAAAACTTAGGCCTGTTCGTTTCCTTTAGTCTTAAAGTTTAGTTCAGAAAATTTTATTATTTAAGGGTATTAAATAAAGTTTAATTACAAAATTTTTTTACAGATAGGTGCTAATTTACGAGACGAATCTAACGAGCTTAATTAAGCTATGTTTTGCTACAGTGATGCTACAGTAACCATCGTCTAATCATAGCTTAATTACTCTCATTAGATTCGTCTCGCAAAGTAGCTCAGGTTTCTAAAAAAGTTTTGTAATTACACTTTATTTTATACATTTAAATAATAAAAATTTTGCTCTAAACTTTAGTCCTAAACGAAACGAACACGCGTAGGCAAGGAAGGGTCGGAGTATCTCTGCTTTCATTACGTGGTGCAGCAAACTTCTGCACCATTACGGAGCTCGGTGCTGAAGGTGGCTTCTAAAGAAAGCAGCAGTGGCTTCTGCACCATGGCAAAGCAAGGAAGCACCGATACGCCGTAACTTCTGATCCGCTCACGTTGAGCTAAAATTGGCAAGCTCCAGTCTGAACTCATTCGTGCCCAAATCAGCAAACCGCTAACAAATAGAAAAAGAAAGGCAAAGAGAGGGCATCGCATCGATCCATGGCTATTGGCTTGTATTGCGGCACAGAAAGGCGCGCATAGCAGCATAGCCGTAAGTTCGTGGCGTGTTCGTCTCGCTGTTTTGCCGCAGCTATAGTGTTCACAGTTATTTCTTCAGCAGCAGCTACAGTATTCGCAGTTATTTTTCTGCAGCCGCAGCCGCAGTTGCAGCCAAATGAACAGGCTGTTGATTGGTTTCTTTCTTTCTGCGGATAGTGACGTTGACCATTGATTCCCATGCTGGTTCCACCTCCCATGATGAAGTGATCGAAGCGAATCCAGCGTGTTCGTCTCGCTGCTTTACAGCGGCTGTTTTGCAGCAACTACAGTGTTCGCAGTTATTTCTTCTGCAACAGTTACAGTGTTTCTGCAGCTGCTACAGTGTTCACAGTTATTTTTCTGCAGCTGCAGCCGCAGCTGCAGCGAAACGAACAGGTATGTACGTGCTCGAACCAGTTCACGTCATTGTTGAACACTCAACATCACTATAGGTGCTATGTACGTGCTGGTACCAGTATATTACTGCTACTTGGGAGCAAATATTGTGCTCCTTTATTGAAATTTGGTACGTACTACTAGTACACCGTGCCATGAATTGGGTACGTTCAGTAAGCAATCACACCAAGAGAGAGTGGACTTTTTTTTGACGAAAGAGAGAGTGGATTTTAGTTAGGATGGTTATTGATTAACCGAGTCGATAGAGTCAGTGTCACTGTGATCCTTTGAAGTTTGATCGGCATGAAGCATAAAAGAAGATATTTTCCCATTTATTTATCACAGAACGTCTCGATGGCGTGCCTAGCACGTGCATGGGTAAAGCCACTTGGCACGTCCGTACGATAAGTTTTCAGTGTTCGTAATCAGCATCTCGGCACATGTCCTGTGGAGTGGAGTATATATAGGACGATATTATACTGTTGCTCGCAGCCATGCAAGGGCACAAGTCAAAGCCCACCCAGTGTATGTGCAAAGCTAGAGCTACCCAGCCTTTTGCAGAATAGTTTAGATGGTGGTTTACATCGCATTACTGAGGCGTTGACACTGGCTAACTACTCGTAAGAAAATAGTACTACAAAATGCAAAGGAGTGGAAAACAAATGAAGGCAAAACAAAAATCAGCTGGGGGCAACGGTACTAGTAACCCTACAGGCCTATGCAGTCACCGGCCAGAAAAGTGCCTGCTTGTTTCACCCATATGTCCCACTTGTCTGGTACAGAGCAGAAGGGACACTTGAGCTCCCAGAGGAGCCGTGCTGACCAGTGGTCCCAAGGCGTCAGGCGTGGCCCGAAAGTGTCTAGCGGGACTGCGACCACGCGGTCCACGCGCAGCTAGCGTACGTACGTACACTGGTCTTCGTACGTATACGCAGTTCCGTGCGGCGTTGGGTACACAAAGCAGGAGTACCTGCTAAGCACATCATTAGGGACGGACAGGTGTAGTGCTAAGTAGTACTAGCTATTACTATTGGTAAAACAGTGAGACTTAACGTATAGTAGACCTCTGTGCCCTTCATGCGTCACTGTAAAGTGTAAACTCTCCGGCGAGGATAAACAAACGCATGTTCAATTTCTTCTTTAGTCAGGAATGATATGCGCACTTTATATGCTCCTACTTCACTTTGTTTTGTTTGATTTTAATTGATTCCTTGCCTTCCCACACCATCAAGCTATTCAAGCATGTGTCCCCCTCTCCGTATCTCTCTGCCAAAAGGTGCCGAGCTTAGGCTGCCCGCACTGGCCTCCGCTACCGCTTCCTTCAGGAAACAGGTAGCGGAAATGGCCCTGCACCGGGGCTACGTAACCCTTCCGCTATCGAAGCGGAAGGCCGCTATTCCTAGCGACGTAGCGGAGTCCCGCTATCAGGCACGTGGGGCCCGCCCGAGTCGCCTCCGACGAACTGCTTCGCGCGCGTGCAGGGAGGTTCGTCTGCCGGAGCTTCGCCGTCGCCCCGCCGCCCGCTGCGCCCACACAAATCGAGCCTCGTCGTCGCCCCGCCGCCCGCCCAAGCCGTCGCCGTAGGTGCGCCAAGCTCGGTCCGCCGCGCCGCCGCATCCGTGCTCCGCCACGCGAGCCCGCGCCGCTTCGGCTGTCCGCCATCTGTGTGCGGGCACCTTCCTCGGTGGGGATGAGGCAGGTTGGGAACGAGGGCCGATCGCCCGCGCTGGCGCCGTCGAAGATCTGCGCGCCCAACCGGCCGCGCCGCCGGTCCGCACCGTCGAGGCCGAGGTTGCGGGGAAGGAGCCGGAGGAGAGGCAGGTGACGCGGGACTGATCCGCGCGGCGGTCGTCGTCGCCGGCGGGGAAGCGCCAGCTCCCTGCCGCGGCTCATCGCCATCCCCCGAGGTCGGGGTCGCCGGCCGCGGAGCTCGCGGACGACGACGCGGATTCCACGACAAAACAAAAGGCTGTGGGTCGTGGCGTGGAACCAAATATTGAGGAAATACAAATACACACGGTCTTCTTCTACCTTCCTGCCAACGTTGGGAGAGCCCGAGTGGCCAGAGCCGATGGGCTCCGGGAGCTTCGCTCCTGTCGGCTGCCCGGGTTCGATTCCCAGCTGCGGCACCGCTGGCAGTGAGCAGTGCCTGAAAAATGGTACTGTTCACTGCAGTGTAAAAAAATCCTCTCGCCTTCCTCGGGTCAAAGCACATGGTAAAGACTCGCGCCGGAGCTCACAACGGCCAGCTGAGTCCCTGTGTAGGATCGAGGAAGGGGTTCGGGGGTTTTCTCGGCCTGCGTGAGAGGCTCTTCTCCTTAAGCAAATGCCGTCGGGGGCGGTCTTACCCCCGGCAGGTCGAGTCTTCTACCTTCCTCCTGATCTCGTGGTAGCACCGTAATAAGACCATAACTGTGAGAAGATCTGCAACGACGTGGCCGTGGTACGCGAGAACGTACGAGTAGAAGAGCAGAGTAGGCCACCCGCGCCACGCGCGGATTTAAGCAGGTTGGTGGCGCTCACAAGGACGCGCGCCCGCCACAAATGCGTCGTACCCGCTCCAGATTTTGCACGTAGCACTCGCCCGGTCTGCTGCTCCTCGTCCCCTTCCGGCTGGCCGCCGGCGCGCGGTAAATATTAATCCCTCCCCAGACGGTGCTCGGTTCCAGTTTTTGCCGGCAAAAGCAGCAGTAAAACGGTGATCCGTTCTCATTGTGTTGTTACAATACAATACTCCGTATTGCATCAGTTAGAGGAGTACAGTGACCGCACTGCTGTTTCGGTGCAGTACGTGATGGGTAACACTAGGACTAATCGCTTTGTTACGTACTACCCTTTGAGGTTTATCAAGCTCTGGTGTTAACTTTTTTTAAAGAAAAAGAACATTTATTATTTCAGCCTTTGCATCCAAAAGACACATGTTATAACCAAATCAAACAACAAAGGCTTCATCTCAGACAAGGTTTACATAACCGTTGGGACCGTTCCGACCGAGCCGGACCGGTTAGACCGGTTTTACCGGTTACCGCGGTAACCGGTCGGAAACCGGACAAAAATTCAAAAATCAAAATTTGAATTCAAAATCTCGGTTACCGACCGGTTTCTTCGGTAACCGACCTGTTTGCTCGGTATACCGACCGGTTTTCTCGGTTTTGTCGGTTTCACTGGAAATTGCTAAAATAAGCTCAAAAAATTGAAAATTTTGGCATGAACGTTGATGAAATATTCTAATAATGGTTATCAGACATTGAGAACATAGAATTCATGAAATATTGCACCAATGAACCTCATACAACATACCACAATTCATACAAAGTCCAACATAAATTGTCCGATACATAGTTCTTGACGAAATTTAACATACAACATAGTTTTGAACATAATACATGTAGTTTGCGCACATCAACATACAATAATGGATACAAGCATGCAAGAAAACTATGTTCCCATACACTATCTTTATCACGATCACCCATCGTGCCTGCAAGAAAATCACATCGACAAATACGATGTACTCATTTCCTCTTAGTAACACATACACAATTCACATACTACCAATACACAACAATTGCCGAGTTGATAATACCATCTATCCAATGAAATATAGCAGCACTACATTGCCCTCTAACAAATTTCACAATCATCGATTTAGCAGCACTACATTGCATCTCTATAACTGTATATCAATCAAACGGGAACAGAAAAAAATAAAAACCGATAAACTAACATTCACCTCGGCGTCGGACGGCGCAAAACCGAACGGTTCGCACCGGTTACCGCGGTTTCTACTCAACTAACCGACCGGTTTCTACTCAACTAACCGGACGGTTCTTGCGCCATTTTTTTGACCCATCAAACAACCTCATTTTTATTAACCGTTTCCACCAATGTGTTGCAAATAACATCTAGTTTATTTACATATTTTTTATTTCAAATTTTTTCAAATTTCCAAAAAATTTCAAAATTCAAATCTCAAAACCGGATGACCGAACTAACCGGACCGGACCGGTTAGTCCGGTAACCGCGGTAACCGAGCGGTTACCGTCGGTTTTGTAAACCTTGATCTCAGATCCTTATAGGTAAAGGAAAAAAGAACAAACAAGAGAAACACAAACCACATCCTACAGCTGAGCAACAACCGAACAAACCAAAAAACTAAGTCTAGCTCCTTCGTCCACCGCCACAGCAAAGAAGTTCGAAGTCTGAATATCCAAAGCAACCTCATGGTGTTATTCACTTAAAGCAAAACAACCTCATGGTGCAACCATTCGCAAGGGGACAAGACCGAAACTTTTTTGTACGAGAAACAAGTTAGAATATACGTCTTGGCCAAGAAGCGGCAGCGCTGCTAGTTTGGTGCGGTTAGCGTCAGCAATGGTTAACACTCAAACTAACTTTGGTTCCAGAGGCTGAACATCTGACTTGAAGCACATCATGTGGTTTACCCCGCGAGAGGAGCTTAGCTCCTTGCTGCAGACCTCGATTTGGGCGAAACCTTATATACCGCGCGCGCGGTATTAGTTAGCTACCGCGCGCGCGGTTATGGGCCAATTTCAACGTGAGTTTCGGCCCGTTAAGGTTCAGGTCGTCTTCCTCATCGTCTCACGCATTCTGCTCGCGCCGGTTGCTCTTCCCCGCCGGTCTGCTCCTGCTGGCTGCTCCTCCCCAACTGCTGCTCCTCCCTGTTGGTATGCTCTTGCCGCTCCTCCCATGCTGCTGCAGTCGCCCTTTTTCCCATGCCTAACACCAGCTGTGATACTCAAGCTTTGAAGCCCGACGTCGTCATCTGACGCCATTGACGTCTGCGTCGAGCTCCGCCTCCGCTCCGCTCTGGAACAATTGGATTCGTTGCCCAGAACAACTGATTTCCATGCCCAGAACAATTAGATCCCATGCCCAGAACAATGGACTTCAATGGCTAGAACAATTAATTTTTATACCCAGAACAATTCGATTCATGCCCTGAACAATAGATTTCTATACCAGAACAATTCGATTCATGCCTAGAACAATTGATTTTCATACCCAGAACAATTTGATTCATGCTCAGAACAATGGATTTCTATACTCAGAACAATTCGATTCATGCCCAGAACAATTGAGTTTTCTACGCGATGTGGCTCGGGGGGGCGCGGAGCGGAGCGGCAATGCGCGGCTGGGCGTCATGCGGCGGGCGCGGAGCGAAGCGGCGGCGGCGTTGCCCGACGGGTGCGATGCGACGGGGCTGGGAGCGTGGGCCGCTCCCGCTTCGTGGGCCGCTCCCGCTTCAGTGGACAGCGCGCGCGGTAATTAGTTACTGCAGCGCGCGCGGTGTCGAAATCCCCCGTCTATTTGGCGCGAAATTGCGGGTGTCATGATGGGCCTGTGATGCACGCGAGCTTGGACGGACACGAGGGACTGGCCCGTCTTCTTGAACCAACATCTTGCTGCAACGGCAGTAATCACGGCCCAAAATCGAAGCCACGGATGCGAGCGGTTAGTGGGCCCAATAGCCCTCTTCGTTTCCAGAAATGGAGCCCAGTAGAATACTACAAACCTAAAAAAAAAAAAAGGAATACTACAATACCCCGCTCCGGCCTCCGGGGCTGATAATTGCCTGCGTCTACGTACGTGCGTAAATCAACGGCTCACAATACAGCACGTGACCAAACCAAAACCCGAATCATTACCCTCTACACGATCTTAAAGTTGCTACGGTCACAAAATACGCTGTACAGCGCCAACCCCCCCGTGCATTGCTCCGTGGCGCGATGTCCGGGTCGGTGACACGACGTGGGCCGCGGAGTATTTAGACACGTGTCCGTGCGCCCGTGATTCCAGTTACGTTGCGGTGCACGCCAGCCACAGCCCACGCAGCGTGCAAGTCTCTGTTAGCTAGCTAGCTTATGTCATGATCAACTGGTCGTACCAAACCAAGAACGGAAGGGTTGATTCCAAGCAACTAAGCAAGCAACCATGTGCTAATAAAATCCAGTTAGTGCTCGTATCCAGGTTTTGACAACGAGAGTAACGTTCCTATCCATGTATGTACATTCGTTCAGTTAGTCAGTGTGTTAAACGCAGGAATGCAGACACACGCCGATCAAACATTCTGATCTCTGTTTTTCCTCTGACCTAGGGATCGTGCACGCATTACGCACGCGTGGGATGCTGGATTGCTGTGATCGACTAGTACCCAACAAACCATTACTGTACACGGGAAAGCCAGAGAATGTGATGGACCATTGGTCCAAGCTAAAATAGGGCGTGGTCACTCCATCCACGGGACCGACTACTAGGCATGTGCGGTGCATGCCAGTGATGCCACGGGAGCTCAGAAAGTCTCCCGGCGCCAGTGCCGAGCCGTTATCCGTGCCCAAGATTCTGTGAAGCTGCTGGAAAAATTTGTATCCTCGCGATAATCCAGATGTGGCCAAGCCAGGCACCACACGACAACAGGCGACGCGATCACGACGCCCTCTACGGGTTCAGTTGGTGGGAGCTACTCCTCCTACTACTCCTTATTATGCCCTCGATCTGTCGCCTACTACGCGAGAGGAGGACTGTATAAAAACTTGGCCATTTCTTTCAAACTCCTAGTACAAAATTCTTCCAAACACGTTGTCGCTTTTAAACGTTGTCTTCCTTCCACCAGAAAAGGCATCTAGTTCCCGCCAAGGTTGAAGCATCTCTAACGCACCGCTGCTTGTGTGTCACTGTCATTATCCGAGCCTATCAATAGAGGTGGCCGGTGTCCTTTGATGTGTACCCTGTTATGCTTTTGGGAAGAAAAAGTGTCCTGCGTTCCCTAAGTCTGAAGCAAAAACCGTGGCAAAATGAAGATGTTACGCACAAGCCATCGCCCTCTGTCAGTGATATAAACCGGTCTTCAAGTTTAGTAATAGACATGCAGTAAAGCCAGTTGGATTATCAGACCAATATGCCACATTCCCCCCACTACTGCTGTATGTATGACTGCAAAATGTAAACTTCCGAAAAGAGAAGGAAATAAAGAGGACGGCTAATGAAATTCAGACACTGTTTGCTTGCCGGCATAACAGGGGAAGGAGAGCACCGACGGTCCCTGTGTATTAATGTATGTACCTGACTTTTCTTGAGGCTGCACTGTTCGATGGGCCAGTACAAAACCGGCGCAAACTTAATTACCTCTGACGGGATGATAGTAATGTGACTTGGGTGTATCAGAGAAGATGGATGAGGCGTTATTTTCAGCCAACAGCAACTGGCCCGTTCGGTAGTAGTACCAGTCACTGATTCAGCGGTTTAACGTAACCCGTCATCAGCCATCACTCGAATTCATCACGGCTGCGGTTTTGTTTTGTCACGAGTTGCAGTTTTCTCGATTACACGGGTTGACTCACACGTACACACATTCGTCTGTCGTCAAGAAAAGAGAGAAAACAGAGAGAATATGTGCATAACATAACATTCGCTTACGTTTTTCTATTGATGACGTTACGCTAACTTTTTGATCTCCAAAAGAAACTACGAAAGCTGTTGCAATGTCGCGGGATGGAGCTAGTGCTGCATTTTTCCATCCATACAACTCTTTTATTCCGAATCTTACATGTTTAATACTTACCCGTAGCAAAAGTCTTAACTACTCGAGTTAGTTGCTGACCAGAGAAGCACGTGTGTACAAACATGTTCAAACTCACCGGTACGAGTTGCCCCAGCCCGTAGCAGAATTTGCCGCCAGCTCGGGGCGCATCGAGGAAGAACTTGCATTGCGCTGTATCCGGAGGAACGAAGAAATCGTGCAGCTGAGCCGCGTCAAAATTGAAGTGGGTGTACGGCGGCACATGTAGCCTCAGCCGGAGACGATCAGTGATCGCCATCCAAAGCAGCGGTGCCCTTTTGCAACTGCCACATGACAGCTCTCTTTGCTCCCTCCGCTCGACCAACCAACTCTACAAGAACAGCAAGGGCAGTCCCTCTCCTACCCCCTGCTGTCCGTGCACCCCATTTCGATTCGGCCCCTCTTTCTCTCTCCTCTCTCTCCAATCGCCATCCCTCCGTGCTCCCTCTCCTCTCGCTGACCCGGGAGATCAAGAAAGGGTTACACTAACCGAAAAGAAACCGCGCGAGATCAAGTGGGGGCTCAAGGAACCAGCGGGAGGAGTGCACACAAGAGTCAAGGCAGAGGAGAGAGAGAGAGAGAGAGAGAGAGAGAGAGAGAGAGAGAGAAGGAGAAGCCGTGCTGCTGTCTGCAATTTTTTTTCCTTTGGATTCCCTGACTCGCATGGTATCTTGTCAGAAAGGCACAGACATTTGTGTGCTTGCTGTTGTGGAGTTCTTGTCTTGTCACCTCTCTACCCAAAGAGAGAGAGAGAGATAGAGAGAGAGAGAGAGAGGGGCGAGGAGCAATGAGGTCAATGCCGCCGCCATTGCCGCTCCTCGGCTCCTCCGTCTTCCTGCTGCTCCTGCTGTGTTGCCCATTGGTGGCCAATGGGAGGAGTATACTGCTGGAGGCATCTTCTTCGTCTTCTCCGGGGCCTTCGCCTGAGCCCGTCAACGGCAGCGCCGCCGCCGTGCTTCCTGCGGTTGTGGCACCTCCTCCCGTGGGTAGGTTGGCGGCGGCTAGCAGTGTGTAGCCGGATCGTAGCGTGCATTTTTTATGTGCTCAGTGTGTTCTTGCAGTAATGTTTCTTGGTTCTTGATCCTTGCTTAACTGTGAGTTACCCTGCAAAATTCTCGTCTTTTTTGGGGAAAATTTGCTCCTTTTAAAGAATTTCGGTGCTGATTTGGTGAGCAAGCCGTTTCCTTACTTTTGGAAAGGCGGAGAAGAGTTCATCTTGGGATTCCAAGACTTTTCCATGTTCGAGCATTTAAAGCGTCTGCTTCGAGAATTTTGTTTGAGATTATTTTTTGCAATCCGGAATTTCAATGCGACCTTCAGTTGGAATAAAATGTTCCTGCGAAATTTATTTTTGAAGAAAGACAGGCAGTGATGTCAATTTAGTTGCAGTAAATACAATCTTTTGGAGTTACGATTGAAGCTGAAATTCCAATTTTAATCGGTCGACCCTAAAGGTTCAATTTTACTGAGTTCAGTTTGTTTCGAAATTGCAGTGGTCATAGTGGTGGAGCAGCACCACCACCTCCGCAGGGAGCTTATCGCTGCCATCGTCCTCTCCTCTGTCGCCGCCGTCACCGTTCTTCTGGCCGCATTGTATGCCTGCATCCTGTGGCGGCGATCACGCCAAGCACTTGACTTCAAGGACACCCAGAGCTCAGGTCTTGGCCCTTCCTGCTTATCGTTGACTCGCCTTGTTACCCATGTGAGTAGTTACCTAGCTGCTGACTTATTTACATTTTTCAGATACCGCAAGGATCGCATTTGTGCCGATGTTAAACAGCTACAATTCATTCAAGTCTAGCAAGAAAGGGGCTCCAGCGATGATGGATTACACTGCTTTGGAAGCGGCGACAGGGAAATTCAGTGAGAGCAATGTGCTTGGAGTTGGTGGGTTTGGGTGTGTATACAAGGCCAATTTTGATGGAGGAGATGTTGCTGCCGTGAAGAGATTGGGTGGCGGGGGACAGGAATGTGAGAAGGAATTTGAGGTCATGATATGTCTATGCCAGTCTTTATCCGACCATTTCAGTGGTTGTTCTTGTATTTTTGTTGTTCATATAAGCAGTGGTCTTACTAAAAAAAAATTCTCCATCGTTATTAATTGACAGAACGAGCTAGATTTTCTTGGGAGGATTCGGCATCCAAACATAGTATCGCTTATGGGCTTCTGTATTCATGAGGAGGACCGTTTCATTGTTTATGATCTGATGGAGAATGGATCATTGGAGGCACAACTGCATGGTATCATTTTCTTTAAGAGCTTCATGATATCATTTTTTTATTCTCCCTATGTTTTTGTTTATGTTTATTTTTGAGCTATGATCTTTGGTAAATTAGGAAAATATTGTAATCCCTGTGCTTATATCTAGGACCATCACATGGGTCAGCTCTAAGCTGGTACATTCGGATGAAGATAGCCCTTGACACCGCAAGGTTTCCATCTTACTTCTTCACTTAGTACAATTAATTAATTTGTGCCATTATGATTCGATTTTATAATACGCATATGTATCTGAATCAACCAGGGGATTAGAGTATCTACATGAACACTGCACCCCACCAATTATCCATAGGGATCTGAAGTCGTCTAACATACTTTTAGATTCAGACTTCAATGCTAAGGTATGCTTGGTTAGTTTACTTCTAGTCAATTAAATATTGCCACTGACCAATGATAACACATATCATCCGAATACGGAATATAGTATCAGTTCATTCATCCTTCTTATTTTTGTAGATATCAGATTTCGGCCTTGCAGTGATTAGTGGGAATCACAACAAAGGAAACTTGAAGCTTTCTGGAACATTGGGTTACGTAGCCCCTGAGTACTTATTAGATGGTAGGCCCTTCTTTTCCCCTCTTGTTTTGCACTTCTAATCCTGTTTGTAGGCTAATTATTACACCATAATCACACCAATGGTGTTCTGCCTTAATCATGCGCAACTGCATCGAATACAGGGAAGTTGACTGAAAAGAGCGATGTATATGCGTTTGGAGTAGTACTTCTAGAACTTCTGCTGGGAAGGAAACCTGTTGAGAAGACGACAGAATCTCAATGCCAATCAATTGTTACATGGGTACTAAATTCTATGAGTTTTGAAATCTTGAATTATTAGTATTTTATTAAAATGTGGAAGACTTTTTTCCTCGACATACAAGAATAGTTTTGTTTTTACCGCTGTCTAGACAAATAAGTTTCAGTTGCCTAACACATTGACATCTAACATATAGCATATTTGGGATCAATTGCAGGCCATGCCTCAGTTAACTGATAGATCCAAACTCCCAAACATAATTGATCCCATGATCAAGAACACAATGGATCTGAAGCACTTGTACCAAGTAAGCATTTCAAAAGTGTTACATCGGTTTGCCTCTCATGTCTCCCTCTTTTTTTTTTTTTTTGAGGAAACTACGGTGGGGAAGACCCCACCTGAATTTTTCATGTCTATTTATATTTTAAATAATCAGACCATCTTTTAAAATTGATTTTGATCGAGCTGGTACATTTTGTCTGATTTCCAGGTTGCTGCAGTGGCTGTGCTCTGTGTGCAGCCAGAGCCAAGTTACAGGCCCCTTATCACTGATGTACTCCATTCTCTGATTCCTCTCGTTCCAATGGAGCTCGGAGGGACATTAAGGGTCGGACCGGAATCACCTTATGCTACTCAAAAGCAGTCGCCTTGTTGAGATAAAAGAACTTGGATATTGGATCTTGTTGGAATGGGTGATTCAGTGTGGTTCATTCAAGTGGTTCGGGTAACTTATGAAGTTGGGTGGGGCATTTTGTTCCTTACTTGTGCCCTCCATGGTGTTTGTCTGAGTGCCAATCCTGGGAGCTATTACTTGTAAGCTGAATTAGTAGAGTTTTCAGATTCGCGGAGAAAAGGGCTATGATATCGCTCCCTTGCTGTACAAAGAAAAAAAACATATTTCTATTTTCTCTCTCTTTCTTTTGGATCTGATACTGATGTATAGATTAAAGATTTTTTCACACCGTATTAATTCAATACTAGAATTGAAGAAATCTTTGTCCCAGTTCCACGTGTCAGTCGTGTCTGCATTTTGTGTCTAAGACTGCTTGCCTATGAAATTATTGTCATCTCTGTACATGGTTTTCGTTTGCAGTAATCTTGCAAGGGTTGCATTTTGCACTACTCGGAGATTGATGAATGTTATTTGTGGTACTATGCCCGGGCATGTTTACCCTACTCTTCAGCAGCCTCATTATTTCATTTTATTACGTGATGGATAATTTTCCTAAAGGAACTTTTTACAGAATAAATAAAATGAAATAATGAGGCAGCAATTAGGAATTATGACTAAGGAAAGCGATGGGGACAGGAACAAGTGATCATGTGCGTATTAGGTAGGAAATTAAGATCACTTGATATGGTTCGGTGATCATAGGCTGCAAGAAAGTGCCATGCATCTACTGGTGTGCAATGACAAAGGAGTATTGCATGTCGGTGTACAGATAGCCAAAATGCTCCCCTCATGAGGTTGTTGTATGTCATAGATTCATACTACCTTTAGCATTTTATACAAGAATTCATGCAACAAGTAGAGATGCTTTTTTAATTTATCATGAGGTAGTTGAAGATCATACATCCATTCTGGCTTCAGCAACTACGTAAGTTCCTCGTTCCGAGTATTAAGCAAGAACACTTAAGTCTTTCTCTTGATTACATAAATTGTATTTTCTTACCTGAAAGTTTGGTGAGTGCTTCATGCAAGAATCCAATGAAGATCCTGCTTTTATCAGCAGGAGTAACTTAATCCTACCTTTTTGATAATGAACTCTTAATTGTAGATTTTAAAAGACACGACTGATCATGATGAGAGGAGCTCCACTAATCCCTTCCTTCCTACCTTCTTTATCACCTCAACAACAAACAAGTACCAAGATAAAGGTTGCTTTACAGTTCGTGTTAAAATGTTCATGTTCAATCATGTTTCTTGTGTAGTGTTTTTTTTTCTCTCAAGGAATTCCTCGTGTGGATTGATCCGTTCAATTTTCTCACATGGCTGAGTCGCTGCTTGTTCTTATCTTAGGGCATGTTTGTACGCATACAACCTGCTTTTTTTTTTTTTTTGAAACAGCATACAACCTGCTTTAAAACTTCTACATCAGGGAAATGGACACAACCTCGTGTTGATTCGTTCAAAGAAATAAAAGGAACGTGAGAATTTTCAAGGAAGCAGCATAATTCTGCCATGAAAGTGTAAGTGTTCCCTGAACAAATCATTTACCGCTCTGCTTGCAATACAAATTTTAAGAGACTTCTTGCACCCGAAAACGGCTGACACGCCACGCTTTTCTTGATCACAAATTAACGATGTGGCACCATGTTCCTTCAACGGATTACAGTTTTACCTGCACATACTCTACCGCCAGTACTGTACTCTCTTGGGGCGTGGGCGCGTGGCTAAAGCTTGATCTGCTGCCACATGCAGAGGATCGCAATTGTGTCATGTGCTGATCTGATATTTGATCTGCTGTACATATGTTCAGTACACAGTACTTGCATTTCAGGATTGCAAGTTTCAGTTTCGTTATGGGCCATGTCCACTGTCCAGTACTGAACAGGCTCTGTTTTTTTTGCTTTACGCCCAGAAAGATCGGGCCACTAATGGCACAATCATGAAGTACATTGTACTTGTGTAGTTTTTATTATATTCAGGACCTTGTGGTTGTGGAGCAATTTGTTGTATCATCAAATACTACTCCAGTCCTTGATTTCTCCTTTTACTGTCAATCAGCCTAGAAAAATAACTGCGAACACTGTAGCGGCTGTTGAAGAAATAACTGAAACACTGTAGCTGTAAAACAGCTGCTGCAAAGCAGCCAGACGAACACGCTGAATAATTAGGGATGGTGATCATGATCAAGGCGCCGGAAGTGTCATGCAGCGATGGACTCAGTATCCGAGGAGTTTACGTGGCCTAACATTAATGGGCTGAATCTAGTTGGTTTATCAGCCCAATTACGGTGCACCTGGGCCAAACAAACTGTAGATGCCGGCCTCCCTCCACAAAGGCCTTGTGCTGTCGGCTGATAGACCCAAATCCGCGTGTCTGGAATTCAGCATAGACGGCTTCATACACAGCCCACTCCGTCCTGTTTATTTTCCGAATTCTTCTCCTCGCCGGAGTAAACCAACCGGACTCGCCGTCTTCTCCCTTTCCTCCCTCGCCTCCGCCGCCGTCACAGAGCTCGTCGCCGCCAGCCATGTCGGTGAGTGCCTCCTGGGCATAGCCCAACCATCTTCCGCTTTCCTCCTCCTCCTGGCCCGAAACCCTAGCTTTCTATTCGTGCCCCAACTGATCCGCGCTGTTTGGTTTGATCGCTTCCCCCTTCAGATCTTCGAGTACAACGGGAGCGCCGTGGTGGCTATGGTGGGGAAGAACTGCTTCGCGATCGCCAGTGACCGGAGGCTCGGCGTGCAGCTGCAGACGGTCGCGACCGACTTCCAGCGGGTGTTTAAGATCCACGACAAGCTCTACATCGGCCTCTCGGGCCTCGGCACCGACGCCCAGACGCTGTGGGTTTCTCGGATTCTCCATCGATTTGGCCGCTTCGTTGGGTTGGCGGCGCCTCACCCCGGGGGATGGGGCTTTACTTCCTTAGGGTTTGGGTTTGATGTGCGTGCTTGCTGTGTGTGGTGTGCAGGTACCAGCGTCTGGTGTTCAGGCACAAGCTGTACCAGCTAAGGGAGGAGAGGGACATGAAGCCGGAGACCTTCGCTAGTCTCGTCTCTGCCCTCCTCTATGAGAAGAGGTGAGAATTTACCAATTTATATAGATTGGTCTGTAGGCGCAATGCGATGATGACAGTGTAGGCGTTGATGAAGGAAATTGGGCTTGCTGGTTATGGTATCCTGAATGCAGTGTAAAGTAATGATGATTCGTTTGAACTATGGGTGGCTAATGTATACAAATTCAAAATAAGTAAGATTGGGCTTGCTGAATTACGGTGCATTAGGGAGGCTGCTATCAGTTGAAATGTGTTCCCTGATTTGTTAGTTTTATATCAAGCTCTCGGTTATGCTCAGGCAGTTGTACAATTCTTCTTTATTATGGTTTTCATATCTCATATCTGTTTGGTTAAAACTTAAAACCTATATTTGTTATTGTGTAGGATATTTGATATTCTGTTTTTTCACTTGACAGGCTATTTGTTTTGCTGAACTTGAGATGGCTAATATATTTGTTTCATGATAGGTTTGGGCCATACTTCTGTCAACCAGTTATTGCCGGGCTCGGAGAGAACAATGAGCCATTTATCTGTACCATGGACTGCATTGGTGCCAAGTATGTGTCAATTATTTTCCCACTGCTGTTGTTCACTTATTTTCTTGCTTGAAATTTGAATGTCCATTTGAATTGAATATCACTGTGCAAGAATAAGGGTGAGATGTGTCAACTGCAGAGTTCACCTGCTGTTTGCCACCACATATGACAGCTTGATTATAGAACTGCGGAGTTTACATAACTAAAATTATGCTTAAAAATTCAAACATGAAAATATTGGCCTTATTTTTAAAAAATACAAACATGAAGATATGGGCCTGTTTATGAGATAGGTGTTTTTGATTTTGGGATTGCCAAGGGGGTTAGTATTCCTCAAAGAAAAAAAAAGTTATATCGTTAAATTTGGACAACAGGGCCATATTCCGTACCTTTGTGCGATTGAATCTCACAGGGGAGTTAGGAAGGTGCCTTTTGATTTTGGGGCTTGCTTGAAAGCTTACAAAGTCATGTTTAGATTTGAGCAACAGGGCCGTAATTTTGTGCAGTTGAATCCCTTTATGTTTAGCCTGTTAATAATGCAACAATATTGATGGATGCTTGTTCTTTCTAGTGAATATGTGGTCACTATATTCTTACGCTGATCAGAATATTTCCTTTGTACAGGGAATTAGCAAAAGATTTTGTTGTGTCCGGCACTGCTGCAGAGTCACTTTATGGTGCTTGTGAGTCCATGTATAAGCCAGACATGGTTAGTTTCCTTAATTGAGAACTTTATATAGCAAACTGTTTTAGTGGTTCCTCGTTAAAACAATTTATTGTTTTGATTAAATTTTCTTCTAAAAGGATTTGGTTGCCTTTTACCTCGTCTTTCTTGAATCCTAGGCCATTTGTTGATGTTTGTGAGGTATTGACACATTTCATTACTAGATTGGTTCAGATTCCAATCTGCCCTTGATGTGCCTTTTACTGTAATCAAACGTGCAGTAGTTAAATATTAGTGTATAAAGATGCTAGATTATTTGTACTTCTAGATAATGATTTCTGAATCTCCGTATACTTGTGATCACTAATCCGCTATAAATTTGACACTATTATCACATTTTTATTTCGTAAAGGAGCCTGAAGAACTGTTTGAGACCATCTCGCAAGCATTGCGGTCTTCTGTTGATCGTGATTGCCTCAGTGGCTGGGGAGGTTATGTTCTCATTGTGTAAGTACTCTGGATCTTTCGAACTCCCTACAGTTTGCACGTATTCAGATGCCTGATCCTCCTTTCCACTTATGAACAAGCCTTTTTTTTTTGCGGTGGATTATGAACAAGACTTTGTAGTTAATTGGATACTTTGTGCTGAAAAGTGTACACTTGCATTTGCTGACCCAGTGACAAACACAGCTGTTTAATTTGTGAACAGCAAACTAAACAATTGAATTCTTCTGGTTCTTATGAGTTGAGATGAGTATTCTTATTTGGTTGGTTCTTTACCCCGTATTCTGAAATTTGTTACCCTGGTTGCAGAACACCCACTGAAGTTCGGGAGAGCGTGATAAAGGGAAGGATGGACTGAGATCGCGCAGGGCATTGTTTCTTTATTCACCATGTCGTGTAATATGCGTTCAAAATTCTGAAAACCTGCGTTCTATGTTTATGTTTCAAAGAACATTGAGATCCGTAGTTGCTTCTTCATCTTTCTATGTTTCAGAACTGTTTTAACGTCATCTTAAACAGGTTTGTTTGACCAGTTAACAGCGACAGCCGTAGAACATGGCTTGTGTCTTGTAATGACAGTTTGATCTCGTTTCTTATTCTGGCCTGTTCACATGATCACAACCGCGCCGACGGCAGTCACATACCGAACACTTCAACTGCTGATATGGATCACAAGACTTCTCGCCAATCAGGTGACTCCATCCATATCCTAATCCTTAGTACCCATCACAAAGCCTCATCCCCGGACGTGGGCATGGAAACGGTAAAGAAATCTCGCACACGAACGGCAATCTTTTGTTACATCAGCCGGCCAAGATATTAGTGCCTGCTGGAAGCAAAACATGGCAAGAAACGTAACCTTGTCCAGATGATGATGTGTAGTACCAGTACGTCTCTGTCGCCTTACACAATCATAAAAATATCATCATTGCCTTTATCAGTTCTCAAAAATACAGCAAGGTCAAGGCCTTCTTGTTGCATCCAGAGCCTTGCGTTGAGCTGCATGCATGTGTTGCTCCTTATGGAGGCAGAGGTTGACAACAAGGAGGGACGAGAGACGAGGCTGAACTGCGGCGACAATGGCCACCGCAGCCTCGCCGCCGCGCCGGTTGAGCTCGATCTCCTGGCTGGAATGGTCGGCTCGGTCGATCGCCAGGCAGCCGTGCGCGTTGCGGAGTCACTGCCGGTGCTCGTCGTGCCGGGCGTGGCGGAGCCGTCGGCCGCGGCCGGGCTCGAGCCGCCGCAGCTGTTCGCGTGCCACTACTGCCGGCGCCAGTTCTACAGCTCGCAGGCGCTTGGCGGCCACCAGAACGCGCACAAGCGCGAGCGAACGCTCGCCAGGCACCGCGGCGAGGTGGTCTCCCCGCTCGTCGGCGGAGCGTCGTTCGCCGTCCACCATGGCGCGTTTGTGGCCGCGCCGACGCTAGGCTGGATGCACTCCGCGAACGCTCAGGCGGCCATCGGCGAGCGGCGGTTCACGGCCGGTGGACACGCTGCGGACGGAGGGGAAGAGCTGCCAAAGCTTGACTTGACCCTCAAGCTCTGAGCCTTCTTCAGCGTTGCCCTGCAGGTACATATATTTTTGCTCATGTCTTGTACCGAACTTGCAATATGTAACGGTGTGCGTTTTGTAAATGTTGTGATTAGTCTGTGTCATCAAGTCGGTTTAAGCTTTCTGATACGTTACAGTGCAATCTACGCACCGCCTGAAATACATGCGCGAGCACGCAGGTAGGGATCAAACTACTGCACAGACGACCCGCTGCCCACTTCGATCACTCGATTTGTTTTCAGCTTTCACAAGGAATTGCGAGTTTCATCATGAACAGTTCCCGTTTTTATTCTTCTTTTAATTGAGAAGTAGTAGCCTGCAGACAACAACCTCTCCTGCCCATGCTATCCCACGCGCACGTAGATGAGCTCACAAAATGTCCTTCAAATCGAAAGGGAGACGCACCCGTTATTCATTACTATAACTTTTTAAATTAAATTATTATTTATGTACTATCTAACTTGAGCCCTCAAGCACGTACATAAATATCGTTGACTAGGAGATATCAACTGCTAATTTATCATTAGCATGAGACATGTAATAGGTGAAAGGATTGGGTAGGATTATTATTGAAATCCAGTTCTCCAGTTTGTCGATGTTACCTGATGACAGCGATGAGATCACGTACCGCAGAAAAGGCATACGTATGTCTGCAGTTTGCTTACTTCTGCGTAGACAGTTTAAAAAACTCGCATCAAATCCATCACTCTTCCATCCTTGCAAGAAATCAACTCCTTGAAATGGCGCGGCGCAATAATTAACTGCGCAGAAGCCAAGCCATGGGATCTTGGAGTCATCATGGAAGATATGATTTTGACATTTTTCGGCGAGCAGCATAATTCTATGTTAGTTTCTCGGATCAGTGCAAGATTAAGAAACTAACAGGGCGGCGGCCGTCGTGCATTCTTGATTTTCCGTTTTTTTTTTAGGGCTTTTTCTTGATTTTCCGTTTTCACGTGGAAATAGTCCTAGATGCGTACAAAGGTTTCAGTAGAAATCATGCCCAGGTGATGGAAAACGCATGATCCATGTATGTACAGTAAAATATAAAATATAGCAGCTCCACAAGGAAAAGGGTGATATGATCGACTCTTAATTAATTCTGCAGGGATGTGTTTTATCAACGCTTACATGCCAATACCTCTGAATCTCCGTCATTTTCCTTTCATTTTCTCCCTGAACCTTCATCATTTCTGCTTGAATCTCAAACCGGGCCGGGGTCACTTGTGGGCCGGGAGAAGCCTCTTGTCCATTGCCCCCCTGGCCCAGTTCATTCTTTACCAACAGGCTGCAGCCCGCGGCAGATTGTGGCCTTGTGCTGCTTCGTTTATTCCACACGATGGTGGAGACTGGAGGCGGCGAGAGGAAAGCAGTCGAGTCGCGGTATTATTTCGTTTTTTTTCTCAAAGAATACAACTGTTCAAAATAATCTCCCTACGAATTAGTGATAAGAACGACCGACGACGACGACATTTGCACGACGACTTACGCGGAGTTGCAAGCTGGAAATGAGCAAGTTAGTTTTTTTTTTTTTTTTTTTTTTTTTTTTTTTTTGATAACAAATGAGCAAGTTAGTTAGTATGTTTAAGAAACGGCAATGAGAAAAGGTTTGCCAGCCAGCTCGAACGAAACGCCTCCATCCAAGTGTGATCTCTTCTTTCCAGCAATCTTGGATCACGCTGCCACCGATGCCGCCGCCATGTGTTTCCGCAACTTGGCAAACGGCCAGTCGGCAGCACAGCATCCTCCGTGTCCGCAGCTCCTCCCTCGCAGACCCAACCCAAAGGCGTGCTCCTGCTGCCTCCCACGGCCTTTTTGGCAAAGCAACCGCACCGCTTTCTTTCCGGGCCTTTTTAGGCGCGTTGCCTTGCGGCGTCGGCCCGAGGCTGACGACCGGAGCCCACTGCCTGACAGGCTCCCCGCCCGAGCCGCCGGGCGCCGGGAGCTTGACCGGCCTGGATGCAAAGCAAAGCACGTCAAAAGACTCGGGGCAGTGGAGTTCCTGTTGTGAAAAGGATGGAAAAAGGCGGCGAGCTGGAGGTAAAAAAATTGGGCGAGAATGGGCCGGTAAAAAAAAGGGAATCGTTCTTGCTTTTGCTGGTCTTTGTTTCGTTCCCCCCGGCTTTAAAAGTGGTGCGATGCGCCCTGTTTTTTAGTTACCGCATCTGGTGGTGGTTACTCGGCTTTTGCTTTTTCGATCAAAAACAAGGTGAACTTGGTAATTGGTCTAGTACTGGTACTCGTAGTATTTCCTCAGGTGAACTTTGTAATTGGACGAGTATGCTATGGACGAATTACTATACTGTAAACGTTGTGTTTAGCCTAAGACCGCTTTAGTATTGTGTAAGTACTTTAATCGTGAATTACTAGACGCTTAAAATCAGTGGATGGATACCGTGCACGGATCAACCATTCATGTGAATGTACAAAACGAACCTTAAACTCCCACTGGACGGTTGCTAAATTTAGCATGAAGGACGAGTACATCTTTAACCCAAGCTAATTTTAGCATGCAGCGGCAATGCTACAGGTCGAAACATTAGCTTGCAGTCCTGGTTTGGTTACGCGACAAACCAAGAATATTCTCGCAGGTAGCTAACTAGCCCTAGCTGGCACTCACTTTAGAGGTAACCAATGTGCTTTTGTTAGCGTGTACCATGTGCGGCAATGGAACAGAGCAATCTGTGCTGCTGAGATGGACCATGCAAAGCATGGTTAATTTGGTGCCGGGCGGGCAGTTTTTCTAGTACAAGCTTTGAGGGTAAAATATTTGATCTCTCCTTTGTGTACCGCTAGCTACGATGCCGCACGGAGATTCGTGCGCTGTAGCTTGGGATTTGTGGGGGCGCGCTAATGATTGTGACTCTGGGAAATGCAGCTTCTGTGGAGGCTTCTGCGTGAACGAGACTGGGGAAGTTTACTGTAAGGAAAAAAACAAATCATTGCTTCTGGGAAAGGAGCAAGCCAGCAACTTTACTGTCACTGCACGTTATCGCATCGACTCGTTTTCTTTATTTCCTCTGAACAAGCGCCAGTCTCAATGTCCATAGGCCGGTGAAGTTTATTTTGGTCTCAATTTCCATTGGCAGATCAAAAAGTACGTAAAAACAAAAGACCATAGAAATTCATGAAAGTTTCCGGGTGTTTTTTTAGCTCTAGATATGGCAGTGGTGGTAAAGTGAAACAATTCTATCCAAAACGAGCGTGTGTGCTCCTTGTCAACGTGCGCCGGTGATAGTGCTGGCTCCAATTATACGCCACTACTGTGCTCCGAGTGGTACAGGCCCGAATAATTGTAGCTTTGCTCGTGAAAAGCGGGGCAGGGGCAAGCTGCAGCAAGCACACCAGCACCAAATGGGACGGACAACGTATGACGGCGCCCAACTATGTTTGATCCGACCAACAGGATGAAGATGAACCCACGATAACCGGTAAAGCAAGCAAAGGAACAGTCATATCAATATATCATCACGTAGTAGTACACATATATATGCTACTAGGAGATATCCATATCATTGGTAGCATATATACTTTGAGGAGTTATTATTATTATTGAATTGACTATATATGAGGTCCACAAAGTGGAGATATTTCCATTTGACAGAATTTCTAGTGCCGGTACATTTCAAGTGGGCCCAACGCACTCCACCCTCTGAGTTTGATTTGAGATCGACCGGGTCAGCGCTTGGTTGGGTTTGGCTGTGGGTAATTAGGAGTAGGCAACAATTTGAGCTAGGTTTAACCTAGCTGGGGTTGGACAGATGTTCTCCAGGCGCTTTCGAATATTTGTTCATTTTTTCTTTCTGTTTTACTATACAACATGCAAAACGCAATACTCGGCTCTTCCGAAAGCATATGTTTGCTCACTTTGACCTCGCATGCTTCGTAGTCCGTTCCATCTCTTCTTCAAGTCTATCTTACGCGTCTGTTGGACTGCAATTTTGTGTTGGAAGCAAATTTCTTCCTCGGAATATTATTATTAGTACCCTCAAGGAGCATAGCACACGTTTGGGCGTTTGGGTGTGTGTGTGTACGCGTAGCACCGGAATAGTTGCGGCCAATGGTGGCGGGTGGAAACGTTGGTGCGGTGCGGCTCGTGACGGCCGGACCGGACGGTCAGAGGCGCGGGAAAAGGAGGTGGGCCCCGCTGGTGGGCAAGTACACGCGGTGTTCGAGTGCGGGGAAATGGAATCTTCCCCAGGGCGCGCCGGAATCTTGCCCCTCATCATCGCTCATCCGCTAGCTAGACCCCCCGGCCTCTCGCTGTCCGTGGCCCATGTGGGCCCCGCGAAACACTAGCGCTCGCGCCTGGAGACCGTGCGGGCTGGTGCTCGGAACTGTAGCAGCCAGCAGCCAGGAGAGAGGGTACGTGAAGTACAACAAAGCAGGCGTTCAGTTTCCGTTCATTGTTGCTACATGTCGACAAAACGCTTGCAGGCCACAGGAGACAAACTACGTTCTGTTTATTTTTGCGTGGTACTCCTACTCCTAGTGCATAGTATGAGTAATGTACATTTCACGGGAACACTGCCGCTCACGATCTGGTAGGACGATCGTCATCTTCCGAAACATGAATTCGGAAACTGCAGCAGTACTAGTAGTAGTAACTGCAAAAATGGCCGTAGGACGACCATCTTTTCCCTGCCATGATCGAGTTACCCCTCCTGCCGGCTGCCGCAGAACAATGAAGAAGAAGAAGGAGAAGAGAAGCTGTGTACGCACGCATGCATAGGACCTGGATGGATCGAGTGTTCGAGTGGATGGCTATACTCGTAGGGTGATGATGATCGAGAAGGGAAACGCAGGTTCATAAATACGTGTGCATGGAGTACAAGATGAGAAGAAGAAGAAAGACTGCAAACATGATGACTCTCTTTAATTTTGACCCTCTTTGCTCTCTCTCTGCTCCCTGCCTCCTCCCGAAGGCGTATTCACTCCCGGCACTTAACTCGCACTTAAGTTAAAGCTGACCTCATGCAAAAGCCTGCCGTTAATTACCACGCGCACCCAGTTACTGCGCGTGGTTAACTCCGCAGCAGCAGCGGTAAAAGTTACTTCGCTCATGCTCCCCCCAGCCAAAAAGAAGTGACGAAAAACAATTCGTTTCAGTAAAAGAATCAAAAGATTCTGACTCGCTCGTCACGCTCTCACGTTCTGCTGTGTACTGCACGCCGTAGTATTCTCTCTCACCTGTGAGCGAGGACTCGACCATTTTTCACCGTGCTGTACGGCAGCGCCGCTGCGTGTTGCGAGGGTAACCGTCGTACGTGAGCGTGCGTGCGAACGTACGTACGGCCGTTGGTGGTTTGCGCCGTCGTGAGATTCTTCACGGGCACTGAATCCTAGCAGTACTACACCATTTCTGTTTCTCAAAAGAAGTTGGGGTAGAAAAAGGAAATGGGTCAAACAAGAGAAGCTACCCTCGCAGTAAAAATAAAAATAAAAAATTGCACAGCATTGCAGCAGCCTCGCTGCTTTGCCGCAGCTACAGTGTTCGCAGTTATTTCTTCAGTAACCGCTACAGTGTTCGCAGTTATTTCTTCAACAGCCGCTATAGTAAAACGGTTACATCGCAGCGAGGCGAACAATATGGCAATAAGGGCATGTTTGCTTCAAGACCTGGCAGGTAGCCATCGCAGGCGCTCATTTTTCAGTGCCTCCGGTGCAGCATCCAAACACGCCCATTATTCGATGCACTGCAGTCACTCTCTCGGGGGCTAATTAGTTCGCGGTGAAAACACGTTAATGCTTGTCATTAGAGTGGTATCGAAGGCATTAGGAAGAGGAGATCATGGCAATAATTGCCTTGTTACTGTCTCAGCTCAGCTCGGTTATTAGGGAGGTTCCAATGTTAGCATCATGTTAAACCTCCTCTTAAGCATCTTAATTACTCGTTAGCTAGCTGCTTAATTAGCAGTGCACTACACGCGCCGGCGAGCACTGCATTACACGTGATCGCTCCGAGATCTGCCGTCTTAACCACGAGTACTCTGAGTCGAGAGACCTCCTGAACTGCTATGAATTCCCAAAGGTTGCTAGTGAACTTGCCACTATTTTTCAAGTTGGAAAAAAGAATCAATCTTAATTTGTGGTGCAGTATATGCATAAACTAAGTTCATAGCAAAAGATGTCTTTCCATGTATGATAGTGACATTACAACAGTAAGGAATGACTCCATGCAGATGCCCATCATTCTATTTCGTTGGAGATCACCATATCTTGCTGGTCACCATGCTCATGTTGATATTGGAGGCGGAGGGCACATTGTGGAGACCTTTCTTGCCACTTGGAACATGAGAGGGACCCCCAACTACGGCTACACGTTTGAGTGCATAGCGAAAAGCTCAGGACAAATATATGGGCTATATTAGATGTGACAGTGGGCTACTGCGCGTTCGGTGCACCTGTTCAGACCCATCTAAAATTTAGCTCTAAAGAGGATCTTATTATTTAGGAGTATTAAATAAAGTCTAATGACAAAACCTTTTTACAGATGGGTACATCTTTACGAGACGAATCTAATGAGCCTAATTAGTCTATGTTTTGCTACAGTGATGCTACAGTAAATATCGTCTAATCACGGCTTAACTACCCTCGTTAAATTCGTCTCGCGATTTAGAGGGGGGTTCTACAGTTAGTTTTGTAATTAAACTTTATTTAAGACAAGATTCTTTTTGTTTAGACCCCTCTAAATTTTAGCCTCTAAAACGCCGAACGCGCCTAGTGGTAGATTGCACATAGACATAGGTAACAAGATTGACGGAGTGTGTGTGGTTTGGTGAAGTCTAACTCTATCATTCAGCAAAAGGGCAGATCAAGATGTGGTCCATGTGAAACAGAAGAAAGAAACAAAAACACAGGAAATCAAGCATCAAATGTGTGGGTGTTGGGGGAGCTGTCTAAGAATTGGCACCTTGTGCAGCACCACCACACTAACCTTTGAGACTTTGCTGTTGGCATGTAGATGTAGGGCTGGATATGTTCGGTTAGTGGGGTTCCTTAAAATATACCTTGGATCAGCATCATAGCATAGATCACTGAAGGTAATTAATTGGTACCTTCATGTTATTTATTACTCCAAATGTCTAAGGAAAATATATACCGCCAAATACTATTTTGGTACGACAAAACTTTCACACTAGTGTTCTAATGGAGAAAGAGGCGTGTATATTGTTGTGAGCATTGGTGAACAAAAGATTCACAATTATGCAAAAATATATTTTAATAAACCTATATTTTTTACAAAAACATATTTTTTGAGACAAGCGATAAATATTTGGACATATTTCATTATTTTGTAATTGCAAAACAATGCACATGGGCCACAACATGCAATGACAAAGGAATCATGAAAATCCTTTTGTGGCATTATTATGTATCGTAGGAGTTCCCTTGTTGCTCCCGGCAAAATAGGAAGTTCACTTCAGACTCCTCTCTCCCTCTCCCCCATATAAGTAGCCAAGTAGGTCATTTGGATCGCATCAACCTTCTAGATCTCTGACCCGACGGGTTCATTATATTGGTCTGACATTGACATACGTATCTTATACTATTAACCTACTTAATGTTAAGTTTACTACAAGAATAATGGAGAATTAAGAACATTTGTGACCAAGAGATTCCGTGATGGCAAGTTGACATGTTGATACCCTAGAATATTGCCGCAGAATACTTGTAAAGAAAATGGGGGTAGGGAAAAGAATATTATCGCAAGTACAAGCACAGGGTGTGTGAGCCAATAATATACTGGTAGCTCCCGTACTTGGGCAGTATAATACACGGTTCAAGAGCAGATCGATCGTACTGTATATTAAAACCAGCAGCCATTTCACGCGCATATTTTACTAATTAAGCGTTTCTCGAGGCAGGCGATTAGCAACAGTACGCAAGAATTTCGGATACATTGTGAATTAGGAAATGCAATAATTGCCTTGTGAATTAGGAAATTGTGCAGTGGAAACGATCTTGATCGCAACAGCAAAGTGCTTTCCTTCCACAGAGAGAGATTTGATTTTAAACATTTAAATTGGTTTCCTTTCCCAGAGTGTATGTGGTGTGCAGTATGATTGGAAGTTGTTTGCAGATCTGTGATCCCGGGGAAGTGGAAACCGGCTAATCCCGGAAGAGATGACGCCGAGCTGTCGTGCATCACTTAATAATCTTATCGTGAGCTTTGTTTAATCGACAATCTCGTAACCCAGAGAACTTTGGCGGGCCAGCTCGACCCACGTCAGCATCAACAATAGGCGGAAAAGAAATGCTTGTCTGACTAATTATTTGGGTAGATCCAAAACAATTGCTGTCCTCGCAACATTGTCGCCGCAATTGTCCAACAAACTAATGCGTGAGGAATAAAAGAGTTTTACGGCGCAATTATTTTTTGCTCGTCATGCTCACACGTACTAATGTGCAACACATTCACAACAACTCAATAAGCACACACGCATCCAAGTTCCCATTGAAATTATTTGAAATCTGCTCCTATAAGTCTACTTTTGATCAACCGAGGAAATAACCTTATCTTCCTTATATACAAAACCTAAATAAACTTGAAATTGTCATTGAAAATCGACGGCCGTTTGTCCACAAATGCGAAATGGGAAAAACCAAAAGGCGACTCGAAAATTGCCTTAAAAAGACGGGGGCCCACCCCGTACACCCACGCAGAATACACCAGGGCAACGAAACAAACCCGACCCATTTTGACGAGTGGATGGATGGATGACATATAAAGCCCTGAATAAATGGCATGAAATATGGAAGCGTAAAAGGAAAAGAAAGTCAGGCCAAAAAAAAGGTTACCATCTTTGCACTGCATGAGCAGCTCCAACCCATTCACCCTTCTCTCCCTCGCCTCTTATTATTGAAGTTCACCACAGACTCCCTCACCCTCTCTCTACCTCGCTCTGCTTTGGTGCTACTACTGCTACGCCCCCTTGCTCCCCTGCTTTGACCTTGCTGGCTTTATCCGCCTTTCCCCGCCGTTTCTTGGATTTATAGGATCCACGAAACACCCTCGCCAAGCGGCAGAGGAGGAGGATTTGGGTGATCCGGTTGGGTTTGCGTTTCTTGATTCCTCGTTTGGGCGAGCAAAGGCGAAGTGGGAGGAGATGACCGTGGAGGAGGTGAAGCCGCTGGGGAAGGCGAACGGGCATGGCCATGGGGGAAAGGACCAGTTCCCCGTCGGCATGCGCGTGCTCGCTGTTGACGACGACCCCACCTGCCTCAAGGTGCTCGAGAACCTCTTGCAGCGCTGCCAGTATCACGGTAAAAACGGATCATACTCCTCTCGTTCCTTCTTCCTCCCTCCCCAATATATCAGGATTTGTTCTGCTTTGATTGTTCTTTGTGGGTGCTCTGTTTTTGGCCACGACCGGGTTCTTTGCTCGATTTAATTCTCCTTGCTTGCTTGTTTTGGAGGTTATAGAGATTAGGCTCCATGTTTTGCATTCCAATAGATAGTTCTCCCGGCTCGATGTGCCCTGTTTTTCTGTTTGTGTCGCGGTTGATTTTGTTTTCAATCTTATGTAATGTCATGTCGAGAATAAGTTTGTTTGCAACCAAAATCATATTTGGCGGTTCCAAACAGAGTATTTGTCGGATGTTTCGCACGCACCTTTATCTGGAACAATCTTGTGTCTCCTAAATTCTGCACTTGAGCCTGCAGTAATTACTATGCATGCCGCTAATCTCGCGCTGTGCACAGCCGTAAAGAAAAGGGTATAAACAGATATCTTGTGTTCTACAGTTCTTTTGTGGTCTATTTTCGTTTCATGGTTTGCTTTTTCTTTCGATTCTTTGGAAGCTTTGACCCGCTTCCGCGTAATGTGATGTTCTGGTCTTCGCCTCACGGGCTAATGTGTTTGGATTTGATGTTTTGTGATGTCGCAGTGACAACAACTGGGCAGGCGGCCACAGCCCTGAAGCTGCTGAGGGAGAAGAAGGACCAGTTTGACCTGGTGATCAGTGATGTCCACATGCCGGACATGGATGGCTTCAAGCTCCTCGAGCTTGTGGGCCTCGAGATGGACCTCCCGGTCATCAGTAAGTATCGTTTCCCCCCTTCTATTCGTGTCATTATTGCATCCTATGATCTGGGAAAACGGCATTGCTGAAAATGATTGTGGAATGAATAGATCTGGTACATCTTGTTAGTCAGTTCTTTCCTCCTTTGGACCTCTGAACTGCTGAAATGTAGGAAATACATCCTTTACCTTTTGAGTTTAGGAAATTTATCTTCATCTTGTGTCAATTGGTTATAATGCCGCATTTCCTATGTATCATCAAAATTATTATTCTGGGCAAATGAGTTTCATGGAAACCTCTGTATGGGCAACATGTGTGATTACTGAAACAGTACTGTTAGTAAGGATAGAAGTCTGCAAGTGCCATGAAGGCTAATTAATATCCAATAGGAACGTCAATTTTTTCTCATTGGTTGATAAAAAAATACAAAATATGAATAACTGTAATGATAAATTGAAAAGATAATGGAGGCATATCTACTCAAAAATGCAAGTCCACGCACTGTGCTAAACTGCTAATGTTATTGAATTCTGAAACTGGCCTTATGTATCATGCAGTGTTGTCTGCAAACGGGGAGACACAAACAGTCATGAAGGGTATCACCCATGGAGCATGTGACTACCTGCTTAAGCCAGTGCGTCTTGAGCAGTTGAGGACGATATGGCAACATGTGGTTAGGCGGAGGAGTTGTGACGCCAAGAACCATGGTAATGAGAATGAAGACGGGGGTAAGAAGGCACTGAATGCTGAAGGTGAGAATGGCGGTGCTAATCGCAACAAGAGGACTTCACGCAAGGGTAGGGATGAAGACGATGGTGATGATTCTGATGAGAATAGTAATGAGAATGGAGACTCGTCAAGCCAAAAGAAGCCAAGGGTGGTGTGGTCTGTTGAATTGCACCGAAAGTTTGTGGCTGCGGTCAACCAGCTTGGCATTGACAGTAAGTGCTCTTGTTTCACATTTTTGCTTCAGAATGTTCACAAGTAATTACTTTTCTAGATTCATTTTGTTAGCTCATGCTAGTTCGGGGAAGGAGCTAGTCGGGGACTAGTGGGTGCCATGGCCCCCTGACCCCCAACCCTATTGTTGATAACTCTCTAAATAACACTAGCGCATTTCGAGGAAGATAGCTTAGTCTTCTATTTAGCATCCATAATATTTTGTTCTTACCTTTTGACACTCCTATGAGTAATGACTTTTCTAGTTCCGTTCCTGTTATTTGTGAATCATAATATCCTTGTGTTTGTAAATGCAGAGGCTGTTCCAAAGAAAATATTGGATCTCATGAATGTTGAGAACATCACCAGGGAGAATGTTGCGAGTCATTTGCAGGTTTAACTTCTGTCCGTATATTGTTACCTCACATTTGTATTCTATGTTAATTTTTCATCATGTTTGTTATGGGATATCTTTGGAGTAAACTTATTTTCCTTTCAGATTATCCCAAATTGATATGTAATAATGTGTCTTAAAAGTGTTTTTTTTTTCTCTCTATATTTTGTCACACTACCTTGACTAGCACAAACTATCAACTGATGTTAAAATGTCTAAAAGAAAAAAGTGACAACTGATAGCATATTTGTTATATTATTCAGGTCATTTCCATTTAAAGGTTAAAGATTCTTAGCTTTTGTCAGTATCCCTATTTCTTTTTATAGATTCCAATGAACACTTCATCATTTCTTTTTGGTTTGTTATTATTTCAGAAGTATCGGCTGTACCTGAAAAGACTTAGTGCTGATGCAAGCAGGCAGGCTAACCTTACTGCTGCTCTTGGCGGAAGGAACCCTGCTTATATCAACATGGGGCTCGAAGCCTTCAGGCAGTACAATGCATATGGAAGATACCGTCCAGTCCCAACTACAAACCATTCACAGTCAAACAACCTACTTGCAAGGATGAACTCCCCTTCTGCATTTGGGATGCATGGTTTGCTGCCTTCCCAGCCACTTCAGATTGGGTACACCCAGAATAATCTGAGCACTTCACTGGGCAATGTTGGGGGGATGAACAACGGTAACCTGATCAGGGGTGCGAACATGTCCCTGCAGGACAATAGCTTTCCGACTGGACCCTCTGGTAACTCTT
The DNA here is from genome assembly GCA_007726485.1 of Eragrostis curvula. NCBI lineage: Eukaryota > Viridiplantae > Streptophyta > Magnoliopsida > Poales > Poaceae > Eragrostis > Eragrostis curvula. Next base: position 62,998 of record RWGY01000227.1, read on the forward strand.
TTGCAAACATATCAAATGCAACGCCATTGGCTCCGGCAAATAGCTTGCCATTACAGTCTCTTGAACCAAGCAATCAGCAACACCTTGGTCGGATGCATTCATCCTCTACTGACCCACTTAACTCATTTGTTGGTGAGTCTCCCCCGTTTCCAGATCTTGGGAGGTGCAACACAACCTGGCCAACTGCAGTTTCATCTAGCATTCAGGATCTTGGTCAGAAGGACGGCATGTCCCAAGCAACCCTGCGTGTGAATGCCCCCAAGATCGAGCCTATCTCAAGCTTTACAGAACCATCAAGTCAGATTCCCTTGCTGGGAAGTGACATGCAGAGACAAGTTGCATCACTAGCGAGCAATGCCCTTCCAATGCCATTCAATCACGATGCAGTGCCATTTACATATGGAAGCAGCACAAACTCTAGAGACATGCTGAACAACAATCTTGCAGTTAGCAATTCAGGCATCAACACTTCGTTGCCGAACCTTCGAATTGATAATTCTATTGTTCCAAGGCAGAGAATGGATGTTGGGAATGCAGGTGGCGTCCCCCCTCTGCAAGATGGCAGGATGGATCACCAAGCTGTTAGTAATCAGCTAAACTACAACAATGAACTCATGGGGACAAGTAGGCTGCAAAGGGGACTCAGTGGTGGTTTAGACGACATTGTTGTTGACATGTTTCGGCCGGTATGATCCTATCTTGTTATCTTCTTCAGTAGATACCGGCTAATTTTAATCCTTTTAGAGCAAACGACACCCATGTAATGATAGTCATAAGAAAGGTTAACTACTGATGATCGATTGAATCAAATTAACTCCTCTGCACTAGATGAAGCTTCTGTGGCTTTTCTGAATATAGCTTCTAATGTCTTTTCTAAAGAGAAATTGTGACTTAATACCCACTAAGATTTATCCTTCTTTTCTACTAGCTTTTATGTTAGTTCTTTTTATCCCTCCAAGATGTTCTTTAGTGTGTTTTACATTTACATTTTCTTCGTGTAAATATATTGAATATCAGAGTTCCCTGAATATTTTCCAATTTGTAACACTTCCATAATTTATTGTCTCTGTGAACTGCCTTTTCCAGAACTTCTGATGTTAGGTCTCGGTGTAGTACTGATAAGCTTTCTGAAACTAGATGGTAACATTTTACCCTGTCAATTTTCTGAATACAGGAGCACACAGAAGATGGCATCCCCTTTATAGAAGGAGACTGGGAGCTGGTCTAGCAGGTCTTGGGGTTCCTACATCAGACTACGCGAGATTTTCCGCATTTGAGGGGGTTGGCGGTTGATTCGTTCATGCTAATAGCCTGCTCAAAGTTGTTTATAGTAGCAAGTCTTGGTAACGAATGGCTTTTGCATTTTCCTTTCCAGTTTAGCTGCCAGGCTCCAGTGTTATGTTGAATCACAACTATGTGGCATTTGTGGTACCTTAACCCTTATGGCTATGTAAGTCAGGTTACTCAGGGTATAACTGATTATCGTGAGATATATATAGTTTGCTTGATCCAACGAATGCCTCCCGCATTTCTTGGTAATCTTTCTGTTCATTTACTTCTGATTCTCGTTGGTAACACCGTCTGGGAAGCTTGCAATGCCACAAGGTCTTTAGATTTGAGCAGATTGCTGCTGTTTGCAAACAGATATGTTTTGCTATCTCCATGATAGCTTGCTACACCGATCGAAACATCTGCACTGGATGAATAATGTTGACGTTAGAACATGGTTCTAAGTTCAAATTTGAACTAGTGATCATTTCCTAACGTCAGAAGGGGAAAAAAAAAAAAACCGGTGCGAGTAGATGGTGAGACGGGGCTGCTTTTATCTTGAATGGAAACATTGATGATTTCTGCTGCTTCATAAGGCAGATCATGGCCAAGTCAGATTGCCACTGAAGATCACTGTTGCAAGAGATGATGTTTTCTGAGAGTGGAAACTGTGAGATTGCTAGTAAATTGTTGGATGCGATTTCTGAACCATGATTGATCCGTTATCCCGCTGCTGGAGGAATGCGACGCAAATCATGCGAACAACTGAAAGCTGACTTCAGTGTCTTCCACCCTTACCTGACAAATGGTGTCCATGGCACGCTGTCGACAACCGTCGATTTCTCGAACGGACGGTCTGGATCAGACGGAATCACGTACGATTTGATGCAGCCAAAAATGTAAGTTCAGAAACACCGCACCTTGCCGAAGCTTCGCCAACCTTCGATTCCGTTCGCCGCTGCATCTTCTTCTTCTTTCCCCTTCTCCAAGCATCGCCACCTCTCTCCACTCTCCCGTGCACCACATCGCCGCCACAAATAACCTCAGGGACATCCACGCGGCGCCGCCAATCGGCTTCTGGTCCAGTCCTACGCAGCTAACCCCTAAACCCAGACTCCTCTACCGCGATGGCACGCTCCGCCGCGTCCAGGCTCGCGCGCGCGGCACGAACCGCCGCCGCGGCGCGCATCCGCGCCGGCGGAGGCGGCGGGCGCGACGTCTTCCCGCGAGCCCTCGCGCCGCTCGCCGGAGACGCTTCTGCCGGCGCAGCGGCAGTGGCGAGGAGGCCGCCGTGGCTCGCTGGCGCCGGCCGCTTACCCGTCGGGGCCGCCAGCGCCAGCGGGCTCCTGGTGCCTCGACACCGCCTATTCCACTCCACTACGCCAGCTCAGTACAGCGCCGCCGGCACCTCGTCCTCGTCTCAGGTTCGGGGTCACTGCCACAACTGTGCCGTTCAGTTATTTCTGGTTTTTTCTGTGGCGATCGATGGCTAGTCGTGACGATTTGGTGTCAGTCAGGGCTGTAGTTACATTGCGAGTGGTTTGAGTTGGATCGAGATGCTCTATACCGTTAGGTGCTTGTAGTTCAGTAGTTGTGCTATGAATTCACCGCATCCATGCTAATTGGTTGCATCATTTGCATAATGTATGATTTTACTGTTCTGCGTTATTTGTAAAATTTCTTTCCTATTCTCTCACCAGTATGGCAATCGTGTGTGCCCGTTGCTCATGCTGCAGTGCATGTATTTCGGTATAATTGGTGGTTTCCCCAACTTTGATCTTAAACCATTGACTGGTTGGGTTTTGTCATTGGCATCCGAATATTAGTTTTGCGAGACTTTGTGGGGATATAGATTTGAGTAGGTTTTAGTAACTTATGAAATTGTCGCAGGCTGAGCTTTGGTGGCTGAGGTGATGCTTTAGGTGCTTGCTGAATGGTATAATTAGTGTTTAGGAAGTGCATTTGCCCATCTTTGATTGGTGAATCTATCCACTCCTATTGACAGAAGGAAGAACTGGAATAAAATGTGATTAGATATGGTGGAAGTCATTGTCAGAACAATACAAAATGTTTACTCCGTAATGGTGTATATGCACAATACCTGCCAGTAGCAAAAATTTTGTTCACTTGTACATGAATCTGTCGTGGATTGTCTTTCAAGATGTCCACACACGCTTCTGTGTTGGAACAAGTCTTGATTAAATGTATATAACATTTGGTCACTGCATGCAGACAGCTGTTAACTGATTTCTTCATCTCCTAACCTTAATTTTTCGCGACAATCAGATCGCTCCAGGAGAATTCACTGAGATGGCATGGGAGGGCATTGTTGGTGCAGTTGATGCAGCAAGAGCGTCGAAACAACAGATAGTGGAATCAGAGCACCTGATGAAAGCTCTTCTCGAACAAAAGGATGGATTAGCACGTAGAATATTATCGAAAGCTGGAGTAGACAACACATCAGCCCTGCAAGCTACGGATGACTTTATTTCTCGACAGCCGAAGGTATTAGCTATAGCAGTTCTCTTTATAAACAGATTAGATGAACTGTTGTGGTTCTGTCTGATAAGATGATATTATATGTTTGAACTTTGAGGCTTACATGCATCTTGATTTGATAGGTATCTGGTGATACAAGTGGGCCAATTATAGGATCAAGTTTCGTATCAATCTTGGATAACGCAAGGAAGCATAAAAAAGAGTATGGTGACGAATTTGTCTCGGTTGAGCATATATTGCGAGCATTTGCTTCAGATAAAAGGTTTGGTCAGCAATTGTTCAGAGATCTGAAAGTCAATGAGAACGATCTGAAAGATGCAATTTCATCTGTACGTGGAAGCCAGCGAGTCACAGATCAGAGTATGTCAAATCAGTTGCATATTTTTTATCCCATTTTGTGGTCTATGCTTGGTTCTTTTCCCATAAGTTTCTAATTGTTCTAGAAAGTTCAACTTCATTGAGATAACAACGTGAATTCTATGTGGCTCTAATTGTTTTTTCAACTGCCAGATCCAGAAGGAAAGTACCAATCTCTAGAGAAGTATGGTATTGACTTGACAGAATCAGCTCGGCGTGGGAAGCTTGATCCTGTTATAGGTCGTGATGATGAAGTGCGCAGATGCATTCAGATCCTTTGCAGGAGAACGAAAAACAATCCTGTAATTATCGGCGAGCCTGGAGTTGGGAAAACTGCTATTGCTGAAGGGTGATTACTTGTTCCCAATTTTTTGACGGAGTAGCCACTCTACTGTATTTGTGCATCGCCTACAGAATTTCTTCTGTGGCCATATACTAAATAACTGTTCTGTATTTCTTTTGCTCTCAGATTGGCTCAGCGTATCGTGCGGGGAGACGTTCCCGAACCTCTAATGAATAGAAGGGTATACAATCTTTCTGCTTATCTGGTTGATTTATTGCTATGGGACATCTATAACTTTAATTTGTACTTGGCAAAAAATATGAATGCTCATCTAAACAATTCATTCAAGAATTATAGTGTAATGTGCTGTGCATGGCAAGCAACCTGACAAGGAAAACATACCATCAATTAATGGAGATTTCAATATCAACACTCAATATATTGGCTGTTCATTCTGATGTCCTTTTAATAATTTCAGCTTATTTCATTGGATATGGGAGCACTACTTGCTGGGGCTAAATTCAGGGGTGAATTCGAGGAGAGACTGAAGGCTGTTCTGAAGGAGGTCTCTGCTTCTAATGGACAAATCATCTTGTTTATTGATGAGATTCATACTGTCGTCGGTGCAGGTTTGTATTTATCCGAACGTGGTTTTGCCATTTCCATATTACGGTTTAATGAATTAGTTCTCAAGGCCTAAACATTTTTCCCGCTTATATTTTTTCTTCTAAAGGTCCCTAAAGCCATTTTATGGTAGCAAGTAAACGCCCATAAATTTGGAAAGTAGCAGCCTGAGGATTAATCTGATTGTTACAGAAACTAAGCCGATTCTTTATTTGTTTGTTTCACATTTGTTTTGTTTGTTGACTGAGATGTTATCAAATTCATGCTTATAATACAAATTGGGAGAGCATATGTTGTGGGCACATGTCCACATGAGTATTATCATTCTTACGCTTCATTCGTTCATCAGGAGCTATGGGTGGAGCAATGGATGCTGGTAACCTGTTGAAACCAATGCTCGGTCGTGGAGAACTCCGCTGCATTGGAGCAACAACATTGGATGAATACAGGAAATACATTGAGAAGGATGCTGCCCTTGAGCGTAGATTCCAGCAGGTCTATTGTGGTGAGCCAGCAGTCGAGGATACCATCTCCATCCTACGTGGCCTACGAGAGCGATATGAACTTCATCATGGTGTAAAGATATCAGATGGAGCTCTTGTCGCTGCTGCAGTTTTATCAGATCGCTACATAACTGCACGCTTTTTGCCTGACAAAGGTACTTCTTAATAAGCTGCAACATGAAAGAGTTGAAAGGGGCAATGAATTATTATATTCTTTATCTAAACTGTCATTTTTATCTGTAGCCATTGATCTGGTTGATGAAGCTGCTGCCAAACTTAAAATGGAAATAACATCAAAACCTATCGAACTGGATGAGGTAGATAGAGAAATCATAAAGCTAGAAATGGAGAAGCTCTCGTTGAAGAATGACACCGATAAAGCCTCCAAAGAACGACTGAGCAAGCTTGAAGCAGAACTAGAATCTCTCAAGCAGAAGCAGAAAAACCTTTCAGAACATTGGGAATATGAGAAGTCGTTGATGACACGTATAGGATCAATCAAAGAAGAGGTAGGAGCTTGCGTTATCTTTTGTGTGATAATAATTATTTCCATGTTATTTATTATTTTTTTTGTCATAGCATCATGTGGTTTCTAATCTCCTGTCTTCATCTTGGTATAGACTGACAGAGTGAACCTGGAGATTGAAGCCGCTGAGAGAGAATACGATTTGAATCGTGCTGCTGAACTCAAGTATGGAACACTTCTATCTCTACAGAAACAGCTGGAAGAGGCTGAGAATAAACTTGTTGAATTCCAGCAATCAGGAAAGTCGATGCTTCGAGAAGAGGTGACTGATATTGACATCGCTGAGATTGTTAGCAAGTGGACTGGTATTCCGGTGACCAACCTCCAACAATCTGAAAGGGAAAAGCTACTGCTTTTGGAGGATGTTCTCCACAAGAGGGTTATCGGCCAAGATATTGCAGTCAAGTCAGTGGCCAATGCTATCCGGCGTTCTAGGGCAGGCCTATCAGATCCTAACCGTCCAATCGCAAGCTTCATGTTTATGGGTCCAACTGGGGTAGGCAAGACCGAGCTGGGTAAGACACTGGCTGAATTCCTTTTCAACACTGAGAATGCCCTAATACGGATTGATATGAGTGAGTACATGGAAAAGCATGCTGTGTCCCGCTTGGTTGGTGCCCCACCTGGGTATGTTGGTTATGATGAAGGTGGCCAATTGACTGAAGCTGTTCGCCGGCGGCCTTACTCAGTCGTTCTCTTCGATGAAATAGAGAAGGCACACCCTGATGTCTTCAACATCTTGTTGCAACTGCTGGATGATGGAAGAATAACTGATTCACAGGGCAGGACTGTCAGCTTCACTAACTCTGTCATCATCATGACCTCAAACATTGGGTCACATTTGATCCTAGACACGCTTAGGAACACAACAGACACAAAGGAGGCAGTGTATGAGATAATGAAGAAGCAGGTTGTCGAGATGGCCAGGCAAACGTTCCGTCCAGAGTTTTTGAACAGGATAGATGAATATATTGTGTTCCAACCACTTGACACCACAGAGATAAACCGCATCGTGGAAATTCAGGTAAACTTTCAGTAATCCTTTTAAATTCATGCTTGGTAGATCTACTTGGGTTGTATGCCTCATTCTGTTTATAGGCATTTGCACACAGTTGGCCTGCTTACTGAATTTTAAATGTTCCGTGCTTGCAGTTGAACCGAGTCAAGAACCGGTTGAAACAACAGAAGATCCATCTCCAGTATACGCCTGAAGCTGTGCAGCTTCTTGGCTCACTTGGCTTTGATCCTAACTATGGTGCTAGGCCTGTCAAGAGAGTGATTCAACAGATGGTGGAGAATGAGATTGCTATGGATGTTCTGAAGGGTGATTTCAAGGAAGACGATACTGTCCTCGTGGATGTGAGTTCTGCAGCGATAGCAAAAGGCCTTGCTCCACAAAAGAAACTGGTCCTGCAGAGATTAGAAAACGGAAAGGAAGAGCTAGTTGCCAATGACTAGAGGCCTTAACTTGACGTTGTAGCTAAAACGTTTCAGTGGGAAGGTAAAGTAGCTGCTATGTTTGCATGTTTCCCCCGCTTTGAAGCTTAGTTTGGTTTTTGTAGATTCCTGTCCTGTTTCCGGTGACACAATACATGAACATGTGATCATGTTCCCTGTCTTGTTCTGTGAATATTAACTAATCTCTAAATATGGTTTTATCATGAGAGCGAGCAAGTTCTCAGTTTTAATCAAAGGAAGTTTCAGAGATGTTGAAATATATCGTTGGTGCTTCTGTGGGTTGTGGTTGGTGACGTGTCATGTGCAGCCGTGCGAACTGCACTTATTTCGTGCAGAATATTTCAGTCAGTGACAAGCTCGATTAGCTCTCTTCCGAGACACATGTTTCTCACAAGGAAAAGAGTATAGAAAAACTTGCGAGCCTCCTGGTTACCCTTGGTTCGTAACCAAACGGACTACTGCCTTACACAAAATTAGCGTGACCTCGACTTATGGACCTATTGAAGACGTATAAATTGCAGAGTTTTGTCGAGACACATAGGTATAATGGTCTTGTGCCTTTCGGAGTCACTGTGTGTTTTGTTTCTGCCTCCTCAGCAAATTTTGGAGACTAGAGTGTCTTTGTAGTCTTTCTTGTTTTTCCCCCTCCGTTTCAGCTTGTAGCTGCTCATAATTCATCCAAGGCGACTGAGATATTGAAGGAAACTGATGCAACCAGCGGGATCGCAAAAGGACTCGCTCACCATACTAATATCGAACTCATTGGTGGGTGTATGCATGATATGTGGTGTCGAAATCCAGTCTCCGAGTGAAGAGAAACCACTTTAATTTTCATGGAGGGGAATAGCTTTGACTAATGGAAACAATGGAAGTGTTGGGTGCTTGTATAACTAATTGCCTACTATTGCATCAATGAGAAATTAACAGCGTCACATCCGGTGCAGCGATCACGCGTTTGTTTTACACCACGATCACGCAAGTAGGACATCCGCGATGAGCGCCGTGCTTAGTCTTAACACATTTGCGATCACATCTTGGCGATGCAGCGATCATGCGTTTTCTAGTAGTTGTCATCTTGGATTCTTTGGCTTCAACACGTACGACGTCGCACTCCCGTCCACTTGATCCGGCCGTTCCGATTCCGTCCACCACGATGAATTTCCACAGCGCCGATGTTCTCATGTAGCGAGAAGTAGAACGAGCATGCTCACGCTATTGGGGCTTGTATGGTTGATGCCCTGGCAAATCTGTTTGAGTCAGGCATCACGCTTAGGCGTCCGATTTTGGGCGCAGGCTGTGATTGCTGCGCGACGTGCCTGCCAAGACACAATCCAAACACGCCCTTGTTGGCTCCCCCATTGACAGCTCCAAACTGCCATGATCAAGATTACAGGCCAATCACGTGCTATATATACTCGCCGTCCCCAGTCGCCACATCGCCTGCACCATACTACACTGCATTTGTGCGATTGTCTCTAGCGCTTGTTCTCCGCGCCTCAAATTGCTGACAGAGTTAGCATGCCATGGGCTCATCACTCAGCATGCAGCAACATTAACAGAGCGTGGTGCTATCAGATCGAGGATCAGTGAGATGTTCAAGAAAACTGATAAAAGATTTCTACCATGCAAAAGGCAGTTCAAGAGTCAGAACCAGTCCCGCCATCTAACAGCTTCGGCAGGTGGATTTTTTTGGGCAGGGCTTGTTTGGTTTGTGCCCTTAGCTGTCCCGCTAAAATTTGGTTATGACCAAATGAAAAACATACCAAATCTTGGAGCAGAGATGGCCTCCTCGACTGCCAAATATTTATTAGCGATAGAGCTTTCGATTAGGTATGTTGACATATATTGGTCGCATATGACATATTTATTAGCGATAGAACTTCGCGAGCAATATTATGGTTCTATCGGTTTGTTAATTTGATAGAGTATCAAATATCATTGTCTAATTAAGCATGAACAAACTAGTGGATCATGATGTCACCAACGTCAAGCTGACGCGTCATCAATATAAGCGCCCTCGGTTCTGCTGCGAATCGCCACATAGTACGTAGGGGCGCGCCAACTGCGGGTATCAATCGATCGAAACCACAATTGCCAAATCTTATGCCGCCAACTCCATCAGGGCAGGCAGCGAACCAAACGGTGCGAGGCTACGTGGTCTGCTTTGAAACCCAATTCCGAGCCGAGACTGGGAATGAATGTGGCCGCCAACTCCATCAGCCAATGCACTCATCTTGTCGGTCCAGTCTCAGCGCCCTGTGAATGAATGTGAGCGCGAAGAATGATCCACAACTAGTTAGCGCACCGCGTCCGTGCTTGCCGTGTCTTTGGTTGCTCTTGCTGGTTTGTTTGGCTCCAATGCGACACTCACGCCCAGCCGTTCCACTATCGTCGCACAGCGAGCAACTCTTCACCAGTTTCTATCGTGAGTTGTCATCATATTACGAATATATATATATATATATATCGGATTTGCTAACGAACACTCGAGTGTTCTGAACGCGCGCAACACTCGAATTTATGGCCGTCGATGTCTGTCCCACCGGTTCCTCTGGTCGTCTGATTTGCAGCTTTGCCTTCTGCCTCTGTCATGCAGGCCCCACCTGTCGGCGCATAATTTTCAGCTTCCAATTTTTCTCATCGTGCGTTTTTTCATTTCCCCCTCTTTCTTCTTCCTCGCGACGGAGGGGGCGAAGCCCTGGCGATTTCTAGGGTTCGTCGTTTTTGGTATGTTTTCTTCGATTCGCTCCATGGATTCGAATCTGCTACTCACAGTGATCCATTTCGTGGTCCTGATTTTCGTAGTTGAGTTGCTCTTTCCTCGTATTTTAGCAGGATTTGCACCCTGCTATACTACAACACAGACCGACCTTCAGCATCGGATAGGTTGCAACGGATCGCAGCATAGAGGCAGTGGATGGATGTGCAGCAGCGGCGGCGACTGCTTGCGGATGCGCATCAACGCCAGATCCTGGCTGCACGGCGGCGGATCCCGGATGCACGGCGGCGGCGGCGGATCCTCAATCATCTTTTGTGGTGGCCCATGGTGCTGGTTCGTCAATTCCCCCTCACCTCAAATACCAATCACTTCCTTTTCCGTCCGATACATGGATTGATCTCTGGTCTGTGTTGGAGAGAATCTCGATTGTAAGTTGTTTGGGAAGATTTCACGGACGGAACCATGCAGCGACTGTTGAGGGGTCAGCGGGTTCAGAAATGATTCCACGGAGAATTTTTCCTGAAAGACATGTGATGTCCGGTGCATACTGTTTATCGCTCTAGTGCTCTGATTTATTGCATTGTTTTACATCTGCTCAGAGCATCTTGAACTGCACCCTGTGATTCCCAGTGCTCTTTGCTCCCATGCAAAGCATGGTCTGTTATACAGAAGTCATACTATCAGGGGGTAGTTCGAGAGGCACAACCATCACAATACCACGGAGATGCCGAGGGACTCAACCCAGCCAAGAAATTCGGGTGCTCTGTTGTTGTTTGTCCCTTCTATTGAGTATAGGCCCCCTGTATATTGTGGAAAGTTAGGGAAAGACTGCAGACCTCCCATCATTTTTCTGATGAAGAATTGACGAGCAATTAGCTTTAGAGTTTGTTAGAGAAATTGATGCTTACTAGATTAGTACATCTAGCAAACTTTGTCGGTCTTTCTATCCATTCATGATGGAGTCTTGGCAGGTTGGAGTGGGAGATAATAATGCGAACCCCGGCCCTCTGGGTTCTTTTGTTCCTTTAGGATGGGATGCCAATTGGCTAGTGTGTCCAGCCTAACTGACCACCCTTGTTAGTCAGCAGTTAATTAGTAGTATTATGTAGTGCTGTGCTGAAAGCATTCGTGATAGTGGCGGGTGAAGTGCTTGGAAATTCATGTGATGTATGTACCCGTGATGTTAAAACGCTAGCGGGTTCCTGTAAATTTAAAGTGCCAACATTGCGGAGTTAATTACTTTATTGTCCAGTTAGATGTTCATTATTCTTGGCTGAACTATCTCGCACCTTTAGTTTGTCTCACTTGACTGCAAGTGCTGCTAACTGTTGCGTATGATTCCTCATACCAAATTGTCCAGTTATTTGTTGTTTGTCGCTATTATATGTTGATCGCATAAAAGAGAAGCGTGATTATCATCAGACAGCACCGAATTTGTGATGTCTGACAGCCTTGATTGTTTTCTGAATATCCAAATGTTTTTCCAACATCTGTAGGTTACAAAGACTGGAATTGTTACAAGTAACAACTGAACTCTGTGTTCTTCTCAATTTGCAACAACTGACACCAATCTGGATTGGCTATGAGGTAATTTAATGTAGTTCAATATAGTGTAACAACGATTAGGAGGTTATCACTAGTACTTATGTACTAAATATTGCGCATCTTGTCATCTCAGCTTGTGATTAAAACAGAGTTTGGTTCTCTGCTCTTCTATATTGCCCCTTAGTTTGTGCATCCACTGTATTGCCTACAATTGTTGTTGTATGTGATGTTTATATAGGATTTTTTTTCAGTTATGATAGGAACCATTCTTTAGGTTGTATTGAATAATCTAGATTAAAATTTATGGAGTTGAAAATAGTCTGCTCTTCTGCATGTTTGCTTATTCCTTGATTTTTGTATTGCCCTCAATTGTTGCTGTATGGAGTTGAAAATAGTTTATATAGATACTTCCATCTGTTTTAGAAATTATGCTTTCGTTTTATGTTTCTTCTGTCTTTATCCTTCTAAATTAGTTTCTTTCTGCATTGGCTTTGTTTTCTTGTATTGGGAAGCCCCAGATACAAATTCATTTGTTGCTCTAGAATATGAAATATTTTTTGGTACAGATGCAAGTTTCACAAAAAAAAAATGGTACAGATGAAAGTTTTTCACTTTTTTTTTCATTGTACAATGACTTGTAATTGCCTGGTACACCCATAATTTACTGAAATTACAGTTTCATTATTTAAAAATTACATATTTTTTATCATGTATATTTAGTCAGGATCATATGTAAGTTTGGTTGTTTGGTTATGTATATGTTTTTTTTTTTGAGGATTCACCGATTCAGACTATCCCCCAATATGGTTTGAGTATCTGTTATATATATGAATATTTGTTTTGAATATGTCATTTTTCTTCTGAGGATTTCCACTACTTTCAAAAAAATTCTGAATTTATGTATCCATAATAACATTTTGTCATTTTGTTCTATGAATCAGTTTGTTTTTGCTTTGGAAATCAGTTTGTTTCTTCTTTGGATGCTTCCATATGTTTTTGAGTATATGTTTTCGAATTTTCCATATTTGAATTCATGGTACTTCTGCATTTTTTCTTCTAAATTAGTTTTCTTCTGAATTGGCCTTGTTTTCTTGTATTGGCAAATCTTAGCCTTCTGGTTAATCTAACAATCCCTGTCAATCTTGGAGCTGGGATGGCATATTCTGATGCAAATTTTTTGGCTGAATTACCTTCTATAATATTTGCACAATTTTAGCATATTTCTTTGACCCATAACTGCCCAGTACACTCATAGTTTGCTAAATTTATAGTTTCAATGAATCAAACTTACAGTTTCTTGAAAATGTAAATCGAGTCAGCAAAACATGTAAGTTCTGTTGTTTGGATATGTATATGAATTTTTTTCTCAGATTTAACAGCAGCCACCAATATGCTTTCAATTTTTGTGCTGTATAAGAAATTCTGGTTTCAATACGATATATTTGTTCTGAGGATTTCCAGTAGTTACAAATTTTTCTGAATTTATGCATCCAGAAAACATTTTCACACTGTGATCTATGAATCAGTTTGTTTCTGTTATACATTCATTCATGTGACTTTCAGTTCCCTGGTACAGCCTTAATTAGTAGAAATTACAGTTACAGTAGTTCAAAATTACATATTTTTATTATGTATATTAAGTCAGGCACATATGTAAGTTTTTGTGTTTGGTTACGTATCTGAATATTTGCTTTGAATTGTTTTTTTCTTCTTCTGAGGATTCCCACTGGTTAGAAAAAACTTCTGAATTTCTGTAACCTTAATAACATTTTTGATAATTTGTTATATGAATATGTTTCTATTTGCTTTGGAAATCAGTTTGTATGGATGTTTGGTTATGTATATGAAATTTTGGTTTAAATTTGTTTTTTATCTTTTGAGGATTCCCACTGGTTGCAAAAAAAATTCTGACATTCTAGATCCTTAAAACAATTTTTGATAGTTTGTTATATGAATATGTTTCTATTTGCTTTGCAAATTTGGTTTGAATTGGATTTTTTTCTTTTTGAGGATTCCCACTTGTTCAAAAAAAGTTCTGAGTTTCTGTTACTATAAAACAATTTTTGCATATTTGTTATATGAATATCTTTGTATTTTGCTTGGTAAATCAGTTTGTTTCTTATTTGCCTTGCAGATCAGTTTGTTTTATGTGGTGTTTTCTTTAATGATTTGTACACGTTTTTGTTTTCCTGTATCATATCTCAGCATCAAATTCATAATTGCATGGTTTCAAATTTCGAGTGTTGGTTTTGATTCAAACACTTGAATCAAAAGATGGTTTAGAGTAGAGTGTTTTTTCTATGAAATCTCAGCCACAGAAACAAAATTGGACGGTTTCAAAATTCGAGTGTTGGAAAGGTACAAAACACTCAAATTTTATGTTTCTTTAAATTTGAGTGTTTTTTTACATCAAAACACTCAGGTGTTTCAAAGGGACAAAACAGTCAAGTGTTAGGTAGACAACCCATATATATACGGTTACGAGTACCCATATAGATATCATAATTGATTGACTCAAGTCATGAAGAAAGACGACAGGTGTTGGACGCACGTCAGGGTCGAAGCAATTTCCGCCCTGTTTCCTTAGAAAGAGACGCGCGCGCGTGTTAGAGAGAGAGAGAGAGAGCGATTTGAGCTTACTTTGGCTTGTTTGTCTTACATGAGTTAGTTTGCCTTAGCTTGGCATGTTATCATAACGAGCTCAAAACCGTTAGGCTTCCCGTGCCGTCGTGGCACGACGGCGAGGGTGAGGGCCCACTCACCCCCTACCCCGTCCAAAAAGACACTGCCGCTATTGCTTGTGCTGGGTGGGCGCCGAACCGGTTTGAGTTCAGTCGCAGTCGTGGGTGACCGCACCACCCCACGACTCTCCGCTCCTTCTCCCGCAAGTCGCCACCCAACCGACCGACCACTCGGTACGTGTTGACTCGCTCGATGGTGCGGCGCGCCGTGATGCGTGAACGGGATGGGAGGCGTCGCGACGCGCGTGGCCGCGGCTCTTTGGCCTGGACTTGCAGGTCACGCGAGTTTGCATGAGTTTGCTCCATGTAGCGTTGCTCTGCACTAGTAGTGCACTCTGCACCACGTGCAGTGTCGGGCACCAAGCCAAGCGTCCTCGAGTATTTTTTTGGGGTAATGGACCAGCTGAGCCATATCTCTGGTCAACTATGGCTGCCTGGCTAGCTGCGTCTATTGTGGCGCCAATCCCTCATCGGCATCAGTGCTACTATACGACCATGGTCCATGGACGGCTATTATATGCATGCAAACAGACGAAATAGCAAGGGAGAACAAGGACCAACAACAAACACGTCACGGGCAAAAGTAGGACATCATCCACTGAAGAAGCAGAATTATGGCATCGTCATCGCCGCCGGCGCTTCTTCTCCTGCTGCTGTTCGCCGCCGCCGCGGCGCTGTTCCATGAACTGTTAGATTAAAATTTATATGGAAATATGAATGGTACATTGTAACACCCATACTTTTGGAGCCAAAAAGAAAAGGAGAAAAGAAAAATAAAAAGGAATAAAAATCACTCAAAATTAAAATTTTTGTCCAACCTCTCACCTTGAAATGAATTTTCAAAATAAAATTCACTAAATAAATTAAACTTAGTTTGAATATGAAAATTTTGAAATATAAAATTGTGCTCAAGTGTTTGCCCTCATTTAAAAATATACTAAAAATTTGAAGCTTTTGAATTTACAACAAGTAAAATCAAAGTAGGAATTAAATCCCAAATTGATTTTCAAAATTTTGAATTTAAAACTGCACCCAAAGTCTCATCATATGCATTTTTGGATTTTATTGGCTCTGTGTTGAGTGTTTGATCAATCTTTGTTTTTGTTTGAATTTAAAATTCCTTCAAATTCAAATTCCAGAAAAAGTTTAAACCTTTTCTTCTTTCCGGGCCGTCTTTCCTCATTTCTCCTCAGGCGGCCCAGCTCGCTCGCCTCTTCTTTTCCTTTTCCTCCGTAGTGGGCCGCGCGCCACCCCGGCCCAGTCCTTCAGCCCAACTCCTCCGGCCCGCTCTCTCGCTCCCACTCGCTAATAGGTGGGGCCCACCTGTCATCCGCCTCCTCCGAGCCGTCCCGTTAGACGCGACGCCGCCGCGTGAAACCCGCGCCGCCCATGTCGTCCTGCCGGAGACGCCTTGGCCGCTACTCCACTGCCGCCTTGGCCGTTACTCTACCGTCCTCCATAAAAGGGCACCGAGCCCCCTCCTTTCCCCTTCTCTCCTGCGCCCACAAGCTTCTATTCTCCTCTCTCTCTCTCCTTACTCCGGTGATCTCCTCCGGCGCCTCCTCTCGCCGTCGCAGAAGCGCGCCCCGTTTCCCCTCTTCCTCCACCAAGCTTCCCTCTTCTGCACTGCACCTCGACGTTCTCTCTCTGCGCGCCGCCGTGAACCGAGCGCTCAGATCGACGATGAGCTAGGGTTCCGCCCCCTTCTCCGTCGCCGACCACCTCCCGTCATCCTCTTGGCCGTCCGAGAGCACGGTGAGCATCACCGCAACTTCCTCTCCCTCCTGCGCACATCCTTTTCTTTCTCCTCGCGCACGCACGACGCAGTCACCGTAGCGCCGCTCTTGCGCTTAGCTCTGGTGAGCCTCCGCCGCCACTCCACCGTTTCCCGTGGACGACATGTAGACCACTCGGTTTCCCCGTCGCGCTCTCCACCTCCGCGACGAGCTCCTAACGTCCCTAGCCCATCGGACACGTCGCCGGCGAGCGCTCCGGCCAAGCGCCGCCGCGCGCGACGCCCCGGTCCACCATGGACCGGTGGACCGCCGCCCATCCCCGGTCCATGGACCCCGTGGACCCAGTCCACCAGGTTATCGATTTAAATTAAATCCATTTCCCACCTTTATTGTGTCAGCACCACGCAATAAACAATTTTCAATACAAAAATAATTCCCAAATTCCAAAAAATCCCTGGGCCCTGTACTTTTTGCAGACAAGCCCCTGACCTTTTAGATAATCATGTTTAAGCCCTACCTTTTTACAGAAAAGTACCTAAACTTTTCTGTAATTATGTTTTAGCCCCTGTCTTCTTACACCAAGGTCCCTAACCTTTTCTTTAATTACAGAAAGATCCCTAGAACTTTCTGTAATTATCTTTTAAGCCCTTAAAACATTTTTATAATTACAATCAAGCCCCCAGAACTTCAAATGTCCATATCTTTTTAACCATACCTCCGTTTTGGGCGATTCTTGCGCCCACGCGTTCGTAGAAACGCGTAGTACCTTATGGTACTATTATTGGAGCACCATATTGGACCTAGACATCATCAATACCCTAAACTCCCCTCTCGTTTGTTATATCCTCCTCGTGACAATCATGCGACGTCAATCTCGCACATCGCAATCATTGTTCATCCAAAACCTAACCAATCCTGTGATGCTAGTTATCTAGTACTCTCCACACGACAACACACACCCCGCTCTATTCCTATTTTACATATTCACTCCTTTACCTATTAGCAATAAACCTTTTATGTTGTATCGCTTCAAACCAAGCAATCTCTCGTGTCGTTTCACTTCAAAATCCAATAACCTCCTTCTATCACGAACTCAACTCAATTCCCAACCTAGCCTTGATCGATCATCGCTCAATCAACTTAACCTAACAATGCCTGCAACACCTATTCCAAAGCCCTCGCCAAATCCTACCAAACCTTATCAATTCGTTATCCTCTTTTATAAGTGCCCATTTATTGGATCTTATTGGAGTTATTGTTTCGTTGTTATCTTAATTGCTAGTTGTCTTTAATTGGTCTTAGTGTTTTATCTGCAGTCGTGCATTAATATCATACATGCTCACGTACACGGACCATCGTTGTGCGTCCGACGCATGACGACCAACTTAATCAATAATAACTTAGTCTTAGTAATTAATCAATCTAGTAAGTAATTAATAGCTAAATCATCATTAGTTAATGATATAAGGTATAGGAGCCCTAAGTTGACACACCTCGTACTTCGTACACGTGTTGCATGAACCTTTATATAGGTTAGTACCTATATAACGGCTAGTGCCACGCATGTACGAATAACACGTACACACGCTGTCCCCGTCACTTCATGCATTCATGCTCTTCTCTTCGTGTTTAGCATCTCTCATTACACCAAAAGCCATGGAGTACGATGCATCACCCCTAATAGCCTTTTTAAGGTAACAAAACCTTGTTAAAGTAAAACTGGATGCACCATCCGTGTTTTGAGTCTTTTGTTCTTCATTTGCTTTCTATCGGTTTTGTTGGAGTTAATTGGATCTTATCCGGCTCTTTTTGCTCTTTGTTTCCTTTTGCGGTAGTTTATTTATACGTAGTGTTTTATGCGCTAGATTACGCGAGAATCGAGGAAGAGCCAGAAGAATCCAAGTACTCATCGAGAAATCTCAGGTCAAGACCCGTCGAAAGATACGAGCTTCAAGGAAGGACTCGAAGGCATCAACTTCGACAGAAAAGACTAAAGGCCCAGAACTTAAAGATTAGGAAAGCGATTATCAGGCAAGCCCTAACTCCCTTTGATCATGTTGATCCCATGATTACCAAATAATCCTATCTAGAGCCTGATTTTTTTAAATAAACATGAATGGCATTTAAAGGTGATTTAAATGCTAGAAGGACCTAAGTAATGCTTGATTGCCATGCCTTGATCTTGTTTATCCTGATTCCTTGTTAACTCTAGGAACCAACATCATTAAAATTACTTAATGATATGTTGGATTGCTTTGCCGCTTAGGACTTTCACCATGTGTTTAATTAATCTTGCTCACATGATTTTCGTGTAAAATGCGTGTGTCTTGGTGGTGTGTGTAAATGTGAAAATTGGGTGGTTTAATGAAAAGTGCAATCCTAGTGGGGGAATGTTTTGACGGAATCAGGCGAGGTAGTCCTCAGTGGGGAGGCTATCTCTGGGACGCCTTTCCTCGTGAGGATTGGCTATTGAAGATGCCTGGTTCGGTCGTATAAGGACCGGTTCTTGTGCCGCCTTGTCTAGCACCATACGCGCAACCACAAGCCATGAATGGGCATGGAATTGGAACCACACCCTACTAGTACTCACCCGGTACCCCCCGAAGGCAGGAGATTGCAACGGAATCCCAGGAGAAGACTCGTTCGTTGGTGGGTGTTCGAGATCCGGCATTTGTGAATCTGGCCATATTATTGATTGTGAAGCCCCTGGTGATGTCCGTGGGGGATGCCGTGGTGGTACCAAGTAGGTACGGGACCTTTAGTAGGACAGTCCAAACCGGGACCCCGGGGAGGACTGGACTACCTTGTGGGGAAAGTTGTGCACCCTCGGCCGAGGTTAACAATCTATCCGGATAGCCGTGTTCCACGGTATTGGACAACGCGAAAGCAATGGCCACACTATGATTAGACTTCCTGTGTGAGTTATCCTTGGCGTGTTTTTGGAATACACCGGCGTGGAGCCGTGCGCTGGTTTCCGGCCAGCATTAAAAGTGAGGAACTGGCGGGATTGAACCATTATCTCCCCCAGGGCCGACCAACCCCACTATATGATAACAATCTTGACTGTAGTTTGCGAACTGGCTTTGTTTGCAAAACAACCCTTGCATAAAATTGGCTTTCCGCCAACACAAGGAACCCTCAGCCTTTACTTTGATAAACCCTTGCATATGTTTTTCCCTTGTGTTAGGGTTTGCTGAGTACCTTATGTACTCACGCGTTTGCGCCTGTTGTTTTTAGTGAAGTGAAGGCTTCGTAGGAAGCGGCGACGTGTTGGTTTTCGGTTCTGCTTCTCAAGTCTGCCTGTGGCTTAGGTCGTGCTTTCCGCTGTCTGTGTGTGTCTGCTTCACCTTTAGTTGACGGAAGGACTTGGATTGTTCTGCATCCTGGTCGTACCGCCACTAAAGGCTCAATATATCAGGTACTATACCTATTTACCTATCCGAAGTATGTTTTTGATTATCATATCTGTGTTCCTGTGCGTATCAGCTACTGATCCAGGGACTGATACATGATGCACAGAGTGCTCCAAAAATGGGGTACGACATACATGCCCCTCCATATTCTTGCAGGCTGCAGCTGCGGCTGCGGCGGCAGAAAAATAACTGCGAACACTGTAGCTGCTGCTGAAGAAATAACTGCAAACACTGTAGTTGCTGCTGCTGCCTGCTGCAAAACATCCAAACGAACAGGCTGTAATAATTGTGGTCCCTAGTCATTATTGTAAGCTGTTCCTCTCCAATTCCAAATCCTCGTGGGAGAATTTCTGCATAGAGAAACGAGATAACACTTTGAAATCAATGTTTCCAATTTTGGCACAATTATATATCATGATGCACTTAGGTCATCACAATATAAAGATCACTGATAAACACAGCTTTAAGATTGAAAGTTTTCTGTGTTTGCAACTGAAAAAACGTTTTACTCTCCATAGTAGTTACCTGGCAATTCCCTGTCACCATTCTGCTTTTCTCCAGCCTCTTTGAAAAGTAATGCAGCCTGTTTGCATTCAGACCAGATCCATCAAATAAGGAAAGTGTACCATGATATAAGAATAAACTGCAGAAACATTGGCTTGAAATATACCCGTATGACTTGGGCATGAGCCCTGATTTTCCTCCTTATCTTGTCTTTCTCCTCCTCTTTTTTCAGGTCAAGTGTGTATCTGAATCGTCGAGAAGCATTGAGGACAAGAGCAGCTTGCTGCCAATGGAACAAAAGCAGAAAACCATAATTGTAACAGGTTAAATGTTGAGAACAGATTACAGTTTTCTTGCAATGGAACAAAAGCAGCAGCCCTAGTTTCAGTAATTTTTCGAAATGTGTTACAAGCATTCAAATTTTAGAAGTCGTCAAAAGCATTAAAGACCATGAAGCAGACTGTTTCTTCAAGAAAAAAGCATATTGCTGCATTATATTCAAAAGTATATAATTCTCTCTTGTGCAGCCCAAGTTTTTCAAATTTGACAAACATCATATTCAAAAGTATATAATTGTCCACATGCAAATCAGAAGATTCAATTTCGTTCAAAATATTCAGAGAAAAAAATATATTTACACCAAATTTTACTACTATCAATCTAACATATAGTTATAGCAGTAGTGACCTGTCACATTTTGCGAACTCTGAAAGGCGAATAACATCAGATAAAGAGTAGACAGTGTAGCCAACCGCAATACCACATTGGCATTGGTTGAACAGTGCAATAAGACAATAACATAGCAAGTTTTGAGGACTATCATTCAGGCCAACTTGGTGCTACAACATCCTTTCTCATGGAAGAAATGCTGAGACACTTCATAGTATTGCCCATATTTCATAATCTGGAATACTATTCGCATTTCTGCCAATCAACCTAATGGTATGTACCTACTATCTCATTCCTGGGATTCTTCTCATTCACCAGATAAGAGTTAGCTAGAGTGCATCAACACATTTCCATCAGAAATAATTATGGCCAGGCTTATGCCAGTTCAGTCCCTTGCTTCACAAGCAGTTCCATAATTAGCCAGGTGGTTATAACCTAGTGTCAAGTAGCTAATCACTAACTTATAGGTTGGTTGGTGCCTGACTCTGACAGTACCCAAAGAGAACTGACCATTCAACCGAACAGTAGTAGTCCGCCCCAGAAACTGTAAGTTGGGTAACAGATATGAAGGAGCAATAAAGGTTGACAGCATTCAGAGCTAAGAATAGTAACTTCTTAAACCGAATTCCGCAATCCATGATCCAATCATTCTACTGTTTTAGTAACCAGAACTCACTAAATGTGGCCGTAAATCAAAAGCGATGTCGATGTGCTAGCATTTAAATTACACAACACTTCACTGAATCAGACAGCAACACAATGCGTGCTGCCAAACCCGAAATCCCACATGAGACCCGAAAAAGCGGACCAAATTAAGGCCCCTTTTGGAATACGGGAATTTTTCCTATTCCTGTGTTTTTCTTGTGAACAGTCAACTGATTCTTATGAAATTCTTGTACAATTGCTGTAAAAATCCTGCGTTCCAAAGGGAGTCTAAGCGGCATTGCGTGGGGGAAGCCTCAGCAGGCACCTCGCAGCATCGAACCAGCAGGCGCAGCGCAGCTAATTCAAATTGCGGAGGGGGGAATGGGGCGGAGCACTTACCCTCCATCGCCGCAGCCGCTCGATGGGGGCGCGCTTGTTGGGGATGTCGAAGGGGTCGGCCGCCGCGCCCCCGACGTCGACGCCGAGCACGTCGTCGCAGCCTTCGTCGATCTCGTCGCGGCGGCGCACGTAGCGCCCAGGCGACGACCATCGCCGCCGCCGCTTCTTCAGGAGAGATGACACCGCACCGCCCCGATCTGCAGCAACGCGCATTTCACACCAGCGAATCAGCAGTTAGGAATCCCCCACGAAACAACACAATAAATCACTAGCTTAAATTTTTGTTCTTCTTCCTGCAAAAAAAGTTGTTGTTCTTGCATGCGTTGTCAATCAATTCAACGCACATAAATACATAAACACTCATTCATGACTAGCTTAATTAACTGGATTCGTGCCATGGAACCTTGCGCTCGATGCCCCTTCCCAGGATCAAGCAAAGATTTGTCCCTCCGTAAAGCAAAGTAAAGGGAAAAAAAAGCGAAACTGAGAGCAGACGAAAGGAATCAACAAACCCGGCTGCCGCCGCCACCCGATGCAATTGCACCGGCCTTGCAAACCCCAGCTCACGCGTACGCAGCAAACAGTACGGACGTACCTCGGTTCTCGCGGTCGCGGCGCGGAGCGGCGCCGGAGAAGAAAGCACCGGTAGCTACGAAGAAGTGGTGAAAAGCTTTCGACCTGGTGTTGTACGTGCACGCGCTTGGCACGGCCGGCGATATATGGAGAGCAGCGTTTGTATGGAGTATATGGGTGTGCACACGTGTCCACGCGGAAGCCTCTTCTTCAACCGCAGGCCTCGTGTAGCCTCGGCTCTGAAACCCTTGCTCGGGAGCTTGCTTGACGAGGCGGGCAAAGAAGTTCCATGGCTGCCGTTCTCTGCTGGCTTTGCTTTTAGTTGCTGGCCGGCTGGTTGTATGGCGTTAGACTTTCAGAGCTGGCCGGTGTGCCTCTTTATAGAAGAAGCTCACACCATGCCGGCATGGTAATACCCCCCCCCCCCCCCCCCCCCCCCCAACTACTGCACTAACGATCAACTGGTTAGTATTTGGCAGTAAATATGTACTACGTGCTTATGAATAAATATGTACTACGTGCTTATGAATTCTCTCGATCTGAATACCAGTGGATTAAAAAGGTGTTGCTTTTCTACTATGCATATCGTGTATATGGCGTGCGGTATAGGTTTTACATTCTGATATGATGTAGTTGTGTAGGCTCTCGTTGTAACGCTGAGAGTTTTGAATTGGATGCATTTTTGAAATTCCTCCATTTCAGAGAAGGCCAAAGCAGTTTTGAGGTCTCTCTCTCATGGTATGGAAAGGAGAGATACTATTGTAACTATGGGTTAAAAGGAATCTGTAGGATCGAGGTGAGGAATCTTAACCTCTTCTTGTATCTAGGGTTTCGGCTTGGCTAATCGAGTGACCAGAGCCCTATGCAGGAGGCAGGTCTTCATGCAAGTCGTCGCACACACCTCTTCAGAAAGTTCCCAGTAATCTCCCCGACATGCTACTTTGGTAGTCGGTAGCCGTCGTTTTCTTTTCTTACCACAGAGTTCCTGCCGCCGCTTGTGGCAAAGCGTCCGACAATTGTCGGCAGGACAAGAGCTAGCTCTTAAAATTGTTTATTACAGAAAAAAAAGAGAGAATGCATCACTTTTTGTCAAAAGCTATAGCTCTTAGCAAAATATAAACAGTGAAATATAGGGTGCATAACACATTATTCTTTTTTAAAAACTAACAACTAGCTCTTGGTTATCTCTATCTTTTGGGAAGCTCTAACAGGCTATAGAGTCATCCGATTCAAGCTTTTGTAAAAGTTAAAAAAAAAAGTACAATGAGAGCGCCAATGTCTGGCCAGTAGGCCTTTTCTCGTTTGTGGCTTCACATGTCTGTGTGGGAAGTACGACAGAATGAACATGCTGTCCTTACCAGCATAATATACTTGTAGCAACACGGAGATTGATTCAATCACATGCTTCTAGTGCTAGTTCATGATAATAATAGTTGATTGGTTGTACTATACGAATCCATACAAGTATTGAAGATAGTAACTACTGCACCTAATCCGATCCAAATGATCTTCATCGTCGGGGTATACGGCGCTGGAGCGCACCCTTGCCCCGAACTTGAGCTTTTCTGCCGTATAGCATCGCTACCTTGCCCAGAACTGCTAAGATCCGGGTCCACGAAGGCTTAAAACCGCGACTCACGCAAGTACCCTAGCTATACATGGCTACGTCGTACAATTTCAAGAGCTCTTCTCTTGCTCAGTTTTGGGTAAAGAGTCATCCGATCGAAAGTTCGCGGAAACTTCGGTTAGCAAACTTGACTTGCGGTGTCGTGTTGCGACGTTGACGCACTGTTGCGGCTGTCGTATTATGGGTCTACCATCAGCTATATAGTGCATTAGTGCTGCAGGTGTAGCTCGTAACTCCCAAACGCATAATACGACAGCTATTTGAAATAGCTACCATCAGATATTTTAATTTTAACATGTTTTTTCAAATATCTCGTGTCTTCTGATACATTTGTAGCTATTTTAAATACCAACAATATATACTCATATTTGCTATTTATACATGATGTGATATGATTAATATATGAGTGTGATTTCGTTACCGATATTTAATATTGATTTCCGACCGATATCGCATATTTTTGTGGTGGTAAACGACTCTCGCTCCTTCTCCCGCAAGTCGCTACCCAACCGACCGAACCACTAGGCACGTGTTGACTCGCTCGCAGTCACTGGCATGGTGCGGCCGCCGTGATGCGTGCACGGGATGGGAGGCGTCGCGACGCGCGTGGCCGCGGCTCTTTGGCCTGGACCATGCCAGTTGCATGAGTGTAGGAGTTGCATGAGTTTGTTCCATGCGTGCTCATGAGTGTAGGAGTATTTTTGTCTTATACGAGTCCTGGACATTTCGTACTTTTTATTTATTATTATATTGCTGGCGTCATATACCTAACACAACCCATGCTTCTTTAAAAATCAGGTTATCAAACCACGCCTTTGGAGTTTAAGTTGTTGTGCTTGTATAATAGGTTTCCTGTCGTTCTTGTTGCCTTTTGAGTTCCTTGGCCAGCTGAATTTTAGTTTACATCATAAAATGTTAAGGGTTTTGTCGGGGGAAAAAATGATATTAAGGGTTTGTATGCGTCATCAGAAACTCGTGGGAACAAAAAGTTCAGCTTCCGCGGTGGAAACGAAGAAGCGGATAGGGGCGGCCAAAATTTTGGAGTGAAAGCGCAGTCTCTCTCAAAACGCAATTTTGGAGTGAAAGCGCTTTCCGTCAAAACAACCTGTCGTGCAGTGCCGCGCGCCGGCTATATATACGCACCCGCGCGCGCTCTTTCACTCCGTCCCCTTCCCAACTCCGCAGCGTGACTGCAACCATGGCCGCCGCGAGAACCATGGCGCTCGTCGCCGCCGCCCTCCTCTTGTTCCTGTGCGCGCTAGGCGCCGCGGTTGCCGAGCGGTCGTCGTACGTGGTGTACCTCGGCGACCACGCCAACAGCACGCAGCTGGGCACGCACGGCGCGGATGAGCTCGCCGGCGTCCTCGGAGAGTATGTTCGCGATCGCTGGTCTGTCTCTGATTATTCTGCTCCCTATCAGGCAGAGATGTTGATATGCAGATTAATGGCAGGATCCGCAGAGAGGCTGATACGCTCATTAATGGTGCGGTCTCCGTGTTCCCCAACCAAGGCGGCCAGTTCGACGTTCCCGGCGACGTCCCCCGCGACGGCCCGTGGAGCAAGGCGAGGTTTCGCGACTTCGACACCGGTGAGTTCTGTACCCCGTCTTCTTGGCAAATGTCCACTCAGCCTGCTTCAGCAATCAGCAGACGATTCATGTTCGCAAATCACTATTCTCGTCGAACGCGCTCCCTTCAATTCCGTTCCTCCTCTATTTTTGTTCTTGTTCTTGCGGTCATCAGCAGCAGTTTGTCTTAGGCTAGGCTGGCAATTCACGGATCTAGAGTTCTTGTTGGATTCCTGCCGATCATTTCGTGTTAATTTTTATGGGCGATTTTTATTTCTTACTAGTGACTGTTCCCTCCTCGCCGCAGCCATCGTTTTCGAAGCTGTTTGCTTCAGCAGACTTTTCTTTGTTCCATTAATGATTCAAAATTTTCTTTAATCTTCCGAAGGAATGGCTCTTTGCAACTTTCTCATACCGCAGCGTCGCGATTGGCGCGGATATGGCGGTTACTTCGATCACCGTTTTGCCATGCCAGTTCATGGAAATTCGATTAACTTATTATCCCTTCTCCCATTAACAGGGGACAACACCGCGCCAATGAGCTCTCGGGGAAGCAGCACGAGGGCCAGCGGACTCGCAATACTGCTCCTCGCCGTCAGCACTGGCATCTATTTCGGTGACTATGGTTTAGTCCTCGGTTTTCTGGGGGTTTTCGTTGGCTCCAGTCTCATCACTGTTGGCATCAAGATGGCTGATGTCACGATGACATTTGGCACAGAGGTCCTCATAGCATTCCGACATCGCAACCTTGCTATTGCGGGGCTTGTCATGGCATCGTTCGCCATCATGACCTCCGCTGGAGAGGCAGGAATTGCGTTATGCTTCTCCATGTTTGTTCTCCTGATGTTGGGGGTCTGGCTGATCAACATCGGGATAGTTGGCAAATAGATGGTTGCAGGTTGCAGGAGTATGCTGTTATGTTTACACGTTATGTATACTAGCCTATCAACCCGTGCACTTGCACGGGCTAGCTAAAATCTTAAAGCACGCATCAAGCTTAGAAGTTTGTGAAAAAGGCATATATCAAAGGTTAAATATCAAAAGCATGGAAGTTTTAATATTTGCAATTTAGCCTACCTTTTTAAGAATAAAAATCTAGGACCCTTCTTCATATATAGCCGGTCACCATCTTCTCTTCTCGCTACATCATGTTTTTAGATAATACAATACAGCTGGGATGCTTCGTTTTTGTCCTATGTAACCATATCTATTCATCGCTATCACAGATCCAATATTTGTAGTGAGTATTTATCATTGACCACTTAGATATATAAGTTAAGTGATCATATATATTCAATCCATAAGTCTTGGCTTCGGAAATTGAACGTTGTGACATGTGTTCTGGACACTTTTATTTGCTACCCAACATGCATGTACAATATTATATCCGTGCTTAAGAAGGGCTCTTGGCTGATTGTTTGGATAGCAAGAATTCAACACACATCACATGCACGTGAGTCACGTAGTGCAAACGGACTAATGGTACGTGAGGTATTATCTCTCACCAGTACGGACTTCGGGCTGCCACGAATGCATGCAGAGTCCTAATCTTTTTTTTTTTTGCGAAGAAAAAGAGAGATTACATCATGGGTGTGTTTTCACCCAGAACTAATTGTTCCAGGGCCCTTGGCACACCTGCTATCCAAACTGCCGAACTGTTCTCCTTGCGGGCGAACTTGGCGAGTTCGTGCGCACTTGCATTACTATATCTCTTAATCTTGATGATCTTCAGTTGCCCAAAACCTCCTCTCAGCGCTTTGATATCAGCTAGGATTCCTGCCATCGCTGATCTTCCTCATTCCTCCCACTTCATGGCTATAACACAAGATGCATTATCGGTCTCCAGTACAGCAGGTTTATTTGACCATTGATGACCCAGAAGAAGAGATTAGCAGGTTTATATGGTCTCCAGTACAGCAGGTTTATTTGACCAGTCTCCCGGCAAACCAAAAGTCCTAATCTGCTCACGAAGGTCATGCAGATCTATACCAAAGAACGGATTAGCCTCGAAATTGCTTCATTTTTGCTATACTCTAATCGTGGTTGAGCTTCCTTGAGTTGTTTCTTTCTAATGGATCAAAGCATCTTATTTTTTGTTTGCGAGTTAGATCAAAGCATCTAACCATTACATTATATTATACTTCTGATCAAAGACTACAAAATACAAAATGCAACAATCAAGGGTGATCAAGACAAAATGTATTGACAATTTTATGGTAACTAAATAACTCGCTTGGGCATTGATGGTAGGAGGAATCCTGAAAAGTTTTGTTCTCTGATTTTTAGGTGTTTCGTTTGATATCACATTTTTTTCTAATGATCCATCTGACATCACATCCAGATTTATTCTTTGCAGAGAATTCATATAGAATATTTTAAACAAAAATCAATAGAATTAACCTGCACAACAATCCAATTCCTTTTATTGTCTGAGTTGAAGTACTGATGATAGCATTGTAAAGAAGAAACTTTACCTCAGCAAGTCTTCCCTTTTTCAGTGAGCAATCCTCTATAGGCCATGCAAAGTCCGCGTACTTGATGGAAAGCAAATGCTGCTAACCTACATTATAAATTCCCATGAAAACAAATGATCATAGATAGATCCTAAATGAAATTAATTAATGACAACGTAAAGCTTAAAAGCTTGTTGACGTGCTGTTTAACTCTGCTTCGTTAGCTGTTATTCACCGGTGGTTCGAACCCAACTGGATACGTCATACGCCGGCAACGCGAGGAAGCCGTCAAAGATCTGGTCGCCATGAGGCCGCAGGTGTGATCGACATGGAGAGCTGCCACTTGCCACACACGATTGCTGAGTGGGTTCGGCCATGGGGAGAGAAGAAGGTGGCGATCAATCGGGGGATTACGACGATCGGGGCTAGAGGAAAACGGAGAAGAAGCGGCAAGATAGGACCTGCTCATCAACTGATACTCCATTCGTTTGCCAATGCGGCATATGTGAGGCGTACATGGGCACAACTACCCAAATACAAATAAGATTTGCATAACCGCTCAAAGCTATACTCCCTCCGTTTTTAAATTGTTGTCGCCATTGACTTTTTTTGCTATCTTTGACCATTCGTCTTATTCAAAAAAGTTTTAAAAATATCATATATTTTGTGATGATTTGTTTTATCTTCAAAGTAAGTTTGAACTTAACTTATAATTTTGCATATTCGAACAACTATTTTGAATAAGACGAACGGTCAAACGTAAATAAAAAAGTCAATGGCGACAATAATTTAAAAACGGAGGGAGTAGATAGAAACGAATATCCTGGAATTGGTTACGCCTGATCTCCTGCCTAATTACGCCTTGTATGCAGCTGTAGCCTGTGCGGCAAGCATCCATGGACCTGGAGTCCAAGGCCAGTACGTCTTGCTGGTTGATGCTCTCAGATCTAACGGCTTCAGTTTGCCGACTATCCAAACTAATGGCTGGATGTTTTGCTTTTTTCTCAGAATTTTTAGGATTTTCATTCGATTAACGTGAGGGCTTTTAAAGAAGCCTTTAATTAGTAAATATAAGATTGTTATGTCATATGTATATTCATAAAAAAATTGTCATATGTGTAGTAGTAACTTATGTTACAACCCCAGTTGCACTTTTATTTATCATTCAAAATATTTCTCACATTATTGTTGGAATTTTCAGCCTGGTTTCTCTTAGCACAGCAGCCCATGCCCATCGGCCGGGTCGTTATCGTCTAATGGTCCACAAGGTGACAAGGAGACCGAAAGAAGCCGTAACAGCGGAGTTTAGGGCCTCTTTGTTTTTCACTTAGATTATATAATCTGACTCATATAATTTATAAATTAAAACAAACAGGTATCAGATTATAGCAATTCACAGGTGAGATTATCATAATCTTATAAGCTACTCTCTCCCAACTTATAGATTATATAAGCTGGATTATATAATTTGAGGGGAAACAAACAAGGCCTAACTATTGAGATATAAAAGTTGAAATTAATTGTTAAACAGTCAAAGTGTGTCACAGACAATTCAGAGATTCGTAGTGTGTCTCGGACGAAATCGACTTTGACAGTGTGTCGTGGGTAATTCCACGCTTTCTCAGTGTGCTCCACACAATTTGCCTACCTTTATCTGTTCTCTAAATAAAAGAATTGGTTTAACTGTTTTTTAATGCATAGGGGTTTGCCGGTTTGGATCCTTAGATTATTGATTTTCTCTCGTCTCCTCTATTTTTGTAGACTGGCACTTTAGAGTAAGCGCAGGACCGTTCCGCTTGACTGGCACTTTAGAGTAAGCGCAGGACCGTTCCGCTTGTGTTTTGCAGCGCCTCATCATCATGCGTATCCATGGCGCTAGCGTTCTCGGCATCCTTCCAGCAGTGACAATCACTAGTTGGATCGAGCATCCTCACGTTATTGCGTTGAAAGCACCGGATTGGCATGATCAGGCTAACAACCGGCTGTTATATCACACACTATGTATTCAGTCATGCATCGTCGCACCGCCCGCCCGTACCATGCTCCCGTACAAAAAAAAAAAACACATCTTAGAGGCATTATATATGCTTGCGCGTTTGTATCCGGTGCTTGTTCATCTGTTTTTTTGGGGGGTAACATATGGAGAGCTGCTGACAAGATTAGCATGGCATGGACTCACTCGGTCGCCACTGAAATAGTAGCAGAACTACGCATTATGTTACTTTGATATATTAGAGCAAACTGATATGAAGTTCTGAGACTGTCATACCTCATTTTTGGAATATGTTGTGCATCCTGTATCAGTAGCTGATACGCACAAGAACACAGATATGATAATCAAAAGCATACTTCGAATAGGTAAATAAGTATAATACCTGAGATATAGGACCCTTAGTAGTGGTACGACCAGGACTTATAACTGTCTAAGTCCATCCAACCGACTAAAGATGAAGCAGACAGCGGAAACCTTGGCCCAAAGCCACAAGCAGACTTGAGAAGCAGAACTGAAAACCCAATAGTCGTCGTCTTCTACGAAGTCTTCCCCTACTAAACCAACAATCGCAAACGCGTGAGTACATAAGGTACTCAGCAAGCCTTACACTACACAAGGGTATATATATGCATATTTGGTCGTAGCAAGGAGGAGGCTATAAAGTTCATTTGCAGAAAGCAAACTTTATGCAGGGTTCACTAAAGCAAGACAAGGATTCATAGATAAAACAGGGAATTGATTGTCAATATTTTAGTTAGTTGGCCTTGGGGGAGTATGGGCATTCCCGCCAGTTCCCAAGTTTTAGTTGGGCCTTCTGACCCCAAGGATCATAACGACCCGGCACACTTGCCATCATTTCCAAAACACGGGCTGACTACAACCCACTCACTCGCCAAGGAAAGAGAGAGGTGGCTAATCAATACGTGCGTAACAATAATGTGTCATATGCCGTGACAACGTCCATCCGGATGAATTTTACACTCTGCAGAGGTTATACATCTTTTCCCACGGGCTATGCACCCTTTGCAAGGGGGTACATAACGCCTAGTCTATCTCTTCCGAGTAGTCTCACAATTCCACCACGAAATCACAGTCAGGGGCTTGTGACATGAAGGTCACGTCTGGCACTGTACACAGGATACGTCGTGCTCCTGTAACACATAACAGGACGGGCGGCACTCCCGTAACCTATAGCGGGTTCCGCGAGCCGGATCATAGGTACGTTTTCTATGTCCTTTTTTTGAGCTTTCGTTGCCTCGACTGGCCTCCAGATGGCATTTGCAAGAGTACCAAGAAGATAGGGTAGGTCCTTCCCATAGGGGTTCTGTGGTTGTACGAGAATCATTATGTTTACGGGCGTCAGAACCGGTCCTTATATGACCGGGCAAGCACCAGATCCCACACTTGGGGTCTATCACACTATCAACAATTCACTAGTGGCCTTGCCCGCAATCCAACCCATCCCATTATCATTGTCACCATCAACATCATCACCTAACACAGTTGTGCTACTCCCAAACCCAATATATCACACACACCACCAAACTCATTTAACACAGTTGTAAAACATATATGTGAGAAGGTGTGGCAATGTAAATACATTGCGAGATGCTAAGCATGCCTAGTAGCAAGGTAAAAGTGCCATCATAGAAATGATGAAACTATCCTAGGGTTATCAAAGTGACAGGTAAACAAAGGGTAAATAAGGATTTAGATATTAACGCCTAAGTAACATACATCAATATCAATAAGCAAGTAGGACCATAGCTACACAATTAGTAAAATAACAATTAATGCATAATACTAGAGTAGGCTCTATAGGTGCATTGCAAAAACAGTAGGTTCAATCATGATCAAGGAGATGTAGAGCTTGCCTTCACTAAAGTCTTCTTCTTCACGTCCTTGTAATCCGGGTCCTCAGATCCTTCCTAGAAGCTCGTATCTTGACTCCTATGTCGGGGTCGATGTCTTCAAGTCCTTCCTCGAAGCTCGTCCTTGAAGCTTGTATCTTCTGGATCTTCCTTGAATTCTTCTAGTTCTTCCTCGAATCCCGCGTAAGCTAGCGTATAAAAAGATACCGTATAAACAAACTACCGCAAAGGAAATAAAGATCGAGAAGAACAAGATAAGATCCAATTAACTCCAAAAGAATCGTTAGAACACTGAGAAAAGACAAAGGACACAATTTATGCATGATGCATTAGGTTTTACTTTTGGAAGGTATTATTATCTTAAGAGAGGCTATTAGGGACGGTGCATCGAGCACTAGGGCTTTTGATGTGTATGAAAGATGCTAAACCATGATAAGTGCATGCTTGTATGTGTAGGTGGAAAGGGCGTGTGCATGTGTTCTCCGTACATTAGCGGCATTACGGCTTTATATAGGTCGTAACCTATATAAAGGTTCATGCAACAAGTGTACAAGTGCAAGGTGTGTCACTTATTTACCTACTTATATTAGGTTATCAACTAATGGTGATTAGCTATTAATTACTTACTATATTGATTAATTACTAAGATTATGTTGCTAATTATATGTCATGAGGTGAGCACATGACAGTGGTACGTGCACGTGATTATGCATGGCATGAGTGCACGGTTGCAAATAAAATGCAAGGAGCAATTGATTAAGATCAACCAGCAATTAAATAACGATGAAATAATAGATTCAATAAGTTCCAATGAAAGACGAATAACGAGAATAATAATAAACAACAAAGCTTGGTAGGGGTCGAGGGTAGTCAATAGATTAAGGTTGATTGAGCGACGATTGAACTAGGTTTGGGTTGTAAAAGAGTTGCGATGAAAGAGGTTGCTAGGTTATGATATAGAGCGGTACAACAAGATTGGTTAAGCTCGACGCCAAAAGATAAACGAGCATTGATGTGCGAGATCGACATCACATGATTTACCGACATGTGATTTAGGGTATTAGGTTTTAAGGCGATACAACACGAAAGATTGGGTAGGTTTACTGCTAGCGAGTGAGGGTGTATGTGCGACATACAAGGTTAGAGTGAGATGTGCTGCGATGTGGAAGGTACTAGGATTTAAAGCGAAAAGATAATGCATGCTTGGTTAGGTTCAACGCTACATGATGAAGTGGGTAGCTACAACATGCAAGATTGCCGTTGCATGATTTGCCGACATGGAGTACATCAAAAGAGGGAGGCTTTCATATGGTATTGACGGCTTGCTGGTCCATTCCATAGCTCCAAGAGTAGTACTAAAGGATTGTACGCGTTTCTACGGACGCGTGGGCGCAAGAGTTACTAAAAACGGAGCTATGGTTGAAAAGATATAGCTAATTGAAGGTTTCAGGAGCTTAAAAGTAATTATAAAAACATTCTAAGGGCGTAACTATAATTACAGAAAGGTTCTAGGGACTTAAAAGTAATTACAGAAAGCTTTGGGGACCTATCTGTAATTATAGAAAGTTTAGGGGTTTTGATGTAAAAAGGCAGGGGCTAAAATATAATTACAGAAAAGTATAAGGTTGTTTCCGTAAAAAGACAGGACCTAAACGGAATTATCAAAATGATAAAGGGCTTATCTGTAAAGTACAGGGGCTGGGGATAATTCTAGAATTTCTAGAATTATTTTCCTATTGAAAAACATGTGGACCGAGTCCACAGTCTCGTGGACCAGATCTGGGCTCGGGTTCACGAGTCTACGGTGGACCGGATCGATCTGGATCGTTGGATGGCAGACGGGCGGCTCAGATTTTATGAAGCGAAGGGGTATGGATGGGTCTAATCGCGGCCGTTGGTGGCAAAATGGGTGGCTGCGGTTTGTCCGGCGAGCTGGGCGGCGGCCGAGATGACGCGAGCGGCGGCGCCATGCGCGGGCTTGCCGGAGCTCGCCGTTTGGGCGCTCCCTTGGGCTATTTGCGACGGGGCAGGGCCCGGGAGAGAGCGGAGAAGACGGGGCGTTCACCTGGAGGCTTGTTGACGACGAGCATCGACGGGGATGCGTCGGCTATGCCGGAGCGCGGAGCTTGGCGGTGGCGCTTGACGGAGAAGAGGAAGGAGAGCGGCGTCTCGAGTTCTTGTTGGCGGGGGAGCGGAGAGGCGACACGGTGAGGCTGGGGCACGCCTAACCTGTCAGGGCACGTCGCAGAGATGCCCAGCGACGGGCGGGGACGACGGCCCGTGGCGGCGCTTGGCGGGGGCCGTGCTCCGTTGCTTGCCGAGCTGCGCGGAGGACTCGGACGATGCGGTGCGTGCGCGCGAAGCTGTCCGTGGGGGAAGGAACGAGGGGACGCTCCACCGACGACGAATCGACGTGGTGGCCGGCGATGGAGAAGAAAAGGGAGGGGAGAAATCAGGGCGGCTCGGTGGGTGAGGAGGCGCGATGTGGGCTCAGGGAGAGAGAGGTGGTCCATGCGCTTCCTTTTTATGGGCGAGGTGGGAGAGAGGGAGGCCGAGAGCGAGCGCACGACGGGAGCCCGGCTCAGTCGTCGGCTCGGTCGTCGTCTGCCATGGCGGACGGGACGCGACGAGGTGGACGGCCATGCTGGTGACGGAGCTTCGGGATGGCTACAGCGGCTCGGATGCGACTGGACACCGGGCTGCACGTGGGCGACGGGACGAGGCAGTGGAGTTGACGCACGGCGGCGTCACGGCGGCATGGGCGGAGATGCGGTCGTCTTGACCGTAGGAGAGAGGAGGAGGACTGAGGGGAGTTGGGCCGGATTGGGCCGTGGCGCTGGGCTGCAGACTGGGCCGGGGAGAGGAGTTGCGGCCCATGAAAAATTCTGGGGAAAAGGAAAAAGGAAGGAGAGAAAGTGGACTGCTGTCGGGCCTAGTTGGGCCGAGGAGAGAGGGTGCGGCCCACTTGTTGGTTTTCCGAGTAGGAGGGGGAAGAAAAAGGGAGTTGGGCTGGGCTGGAAAGGAAAGAAGGAGGGAATTGGCCCGAGAAGGTTTAGGGAAAAGAAAAGGCTCTTCCTTTTACTGGAATTTTGGAGAAAACAAATTTGAATGGAGATTCAAATTTGAAAAGAAGGCCAAAATTAATTTAGCACACAAAATAAAATCCAGAAACTCCCAAAATGCATATGGTGACTTTCATGCAAGTTTTCAAATTCAAAAATTTTAAATTCAGAGCGAGGGTTTGACATACATTTATTTTAGATTGTTGTATTTCAAAAATTCAAACTTTTAGTGAATTTTAAATGAAGGGAAAACACTTGAGCACAAGTTTAATTATTTAGGAAATTTCATATTCCAAACTAAGTTTGATTTATTTTAGTTAATTTTACTTTGAAAATTTATGCAAGGTAAGAGCGGAGCAAAAATTTAAATTTGGAGTGATTTTTATTACTTTTTGATTTGCTAAGAAATTAGGGATGTTACAGAAACCTCACTTTCCTTCTCGCAAATTGCGGTTTTGAAGACGTACGGCGACGGGTGCTCCTGGGCGAAGGACGCGCAGCGGCTGGTTCTGATGGACTCTGAGCACAACAAGAATGTGTATTGCGGGCAGTACAACGTCTCCGTGGACGGCGAGTTCCCGACGCCGGACGACCTAGTCCGGTACGACCGCTTCGTGGTCAGCGGCCGGCAGCCCGCACGATGTGTGCGGCCATGACGCCTGATCTCGGTCTCCAGCGTCTGCTCTGCTTTGGACACGGCAGTTGGGGAGGGCAGGCAAATCCTAGATCGGACGTCGAGATGGGACTAGGAATGAGACGTTCGTGGAACTAACAGAGGACATCAGCTTCGTCGGACATCTCGACTTAACTTCCCTGTAGCGCCTTTAGTGTGTGTGCAAGGCGTGGTGCGTGCAGATTTATAGTTTGCTGATCACAGTTTTTCAAGTTGACAAATTAAAACAACTGGCCCGAGTATAATCTCACAGATCTAATGTTCAACAATTTCTTGGGCGGCACAGCGATTATGCGTTCTAATTTTGGCTTGTTTGGCTCCAAGACGGCGTCGTCCTCCCAC
Organism: Eragrostis curvula; assembly: GCA_007726485.1. NCBI lineage: Eukaryota > Viridiplantae > Streptophyta > Magnoliopsida > Poales > Poaceae > Eragrostis > Eragrostis curvula. Next base: position 99,049 of record RWGY01000227.1, read on the forward strand.
CCAGACGCGACGACCATTCCGATTCCGTCCTCCACGAGTTTTTCCACCGCGTGTTCTCCGCACAGTCCAAGTCGTGAAAGTTAGAACGAGCGGCCTCACGTTTTTGTTGCATCCCCGGCTCATTGACACAACCAAATCGACGTGATCAAGGTAACGGAGAGAGAGAGAGAGAGCGTTCACGCGCTATATGTACTCCGCCTCGTCGCATCACCCGCCCTGTACATACTACACTGCACAAACACATTCTGGCGACACTGCGGCATTTGTGCCGCGATTGTCCCTAGCGCTTGTTCGTCCGTTTAGGGCCTCAAATCGCTGCCAGGATTAGCATGCCATGGACCCACTCAGCGTGCAGCAACATATCCAGAGCGCGTTGTTACCAGAGGATCAATGAGATATTAGAGCAAACTGATACAGGGTTTCTGCCATGATTAGGATGTTCTTGCAGTGGATTTTCTTGTCAGGGAGTCTGTGCCCTAAGTTGTGCCGCCAAAATTGGGTCAAATGAACTAAATCTTGGACAAAATATGGGTGCTTGGATCGCAGTCGTACCAAATGTGTTTGTTATAGATTGAGTTGAGACAATGTTCAGTTAGTTACGTCCATGACATGTATTCCCCCATGACATGATCATAACATGTCTCTTTGGATAGATCTTTTCATGAGGTTATTATGGTTCACTCGCCCATAAAAAGGCCCGCCCGTTCAACTGCGAACCGCCCAAATGCGGATACCACCAAGCCGGCAGCCCCGCACAGCAACGTCGATGGCCGTGTCGTGTCGATAGTGCAGGACCATTCCGCCTGCGTTTTGTAGCGCCTCATGTTACTGGCATTCTCGGCATCTTCCCGTCGTGAGAATTAGTTGGATCGAGCGTCCTCATGATACTGGCGCTGACAGCACCAAATTGCCATGACCAGTCACAACGTCCACCTTGTATATATACCTGCGCGATTGTATCTGGTGACTGGTGCAAGTTCATCTGTTTGGGTGTTTAGCCTCGACTTGCTGATAAGATTAGCGTGGCATGGACTCACACAGCCGCCACTCAAACATACTCCCTCTCCGTCCCAATATAAAAGGGATCGGAGGAGTTCCCGAGTAAAAGAGCAGGAGACTGAAAAGATGAAAATGCCCCCAATCATTATTGCTCTCTCCTCTTCCCACAACGCCCATCAACGCCCATCAACACCGCAACCTGCCACCGCCGCCGCCACGCCGCAGGCCGCCCGAGGTCCTTGCCCCGGCTGCGACCTCGCCGCGCCGCCGCGACCTTGTGCGACGCCCGCGCCGCGGCGTACTCGGCCCCCGCCCGCCTTGCCAGCGCCATGCCTGCCTCGCTCGCGCCGCCGCAAAACGGGGAGGCGGAAGCTCGGCAGCTAGACGCGTCGGCGGAGCCTGGGCGAGCTCGGTGACGACGGCTTGGGCGGGGAGGCACCACCGCGACGGGGCAAGCTCGAGCTTGAGAAGGACGACAACGGCGATGGTGACTGCTCGAGGTCGAGAAGGACGGCAATCGAGGACGAATTGCGGCGGCGCGTCGTCAATTGTGGCATGCCGGAGCACCGTAGCCTGGGCGAGCAGCCCTAGTTGCGACCTCGCCCTAGCCGCGCGTCCTCGCGCCCCTGCCGCCACGACCGCGCGCTCCGGCCAGCCGCCGCGACCGTGCGTCCCAGCCGCCTCCGGAGCTCCGGAGAAGACGCGCCCCGGCCGGCCGCATCCACCCCGCCAGAGGTGCCTGTTGCAGGAGGGAGAGGATAAGGTTCTGGATGTGTGGCTGAGGAATTTTTTAATTTTTTATTAGGCGTGGACCCATTTGACCTCTCCAGTGCCTTATATTCTGGAACAACTAGAACTCCCTCCAATCCCTTACATTGATTACTTTGAGATGCTAGAGTAAACTGACATAGAATTCTGAAACCTCTATTTTTATGTCATCAACAGTCTTGTCGGCTGCCGTCGTAGGCTGCTTTTTTATGCAGTTGCAATGTCGTCTTCCACGGCGGCTGCAGTTGCAATGTCGTCTTCCACGGCGGCTTGCAGGTGTTCCGGTGATGAAGACGGCGACGGGCACCTGCAGATGTTCCGTATGACGTTGCAGCGCGGCTTCCACGGCGGCTTGCAGGTGGTCCATACGGAAGACGACATTGCAGAGTCCACGGCGACATTGCAACTGGTCAATACGGATGTACGACATTGCAGAGTCCATCTCAGAATCCCATTCCCTACGGCCACCTCCGGCCTCTCTATTGTTTGAACTGGTCAATACCGATACGGATGTAGTACTAGCGGTGCCCCCGAGCGGCGGTGCGCACTCCGAGGCCTTGCATGATGCTCGCGCTGATCTGTCTCACTCATGATCTCTCATGCATCATGAATGGAAGGCGTGAGAAGAGCGAGCGAATAGGCACGTCCCTAGCTTTGGTATCATGGAATTTTCGTGGCCAAGCTAAGCTGCTTCACAAGCTAGTAGCGATGTACACACCACACTGCGGAGTTACCGGCCCGCCCACATCGTAAATATAAGGAGTGTTCAGCGCATAGGGGTCTAAATTTTAGAGGGGTCTAAACTCTAGATAAGATATATTAAATAAAATTTAATTACAAAACTAACTACAAAACCTTGATCTAATTCGCGAGACGAATCTAATGAGGGTAATTAAGTCATGATTAGACGATGGTTACTGTAGTATTACTGTAGCATTAATGTAGCAAAACATAGATTAATTAGGCTCATTAGATTCGTCTCGTAAAGATGTACTTATCTGTAAAAAGGTTTTGTCATTAAACTTTATTTAGTACTAGATTTTCTTTATTTAGAGGTCTTTAAAATTTAGCGCTAAAAGAAACGAACAGGGCCATATTCCGCGAAGACACACTGCGTTTCTGTGGTAGTCTTGCTCCCTACCGGTTGCTGTCATCGGTTGCGGCTTTGTAGCTCAAGCTGCGGTCTGGTAGGACACGCATGTCCACTCCGTCTTTTTCAACATCGAAGACTGCAACATTAGACAGCGTTGAGTGCTCGGCGGTCACTGAGATCTTAGAGGAAACTGATGGTACAAGCTCTTACATGCATTAGGGGATCAGCGAACTTGGATTTAGTGTAGTTTGATTGTTGGGACTAACTTGTATGGGCAAACAGAGAGGTCACACTGTCGAGCTTCACCATATGAAGTAGTGGTTGAAGCTCACGGTAATCCTTAGAAGCTGTAAATAAAACTAGTATAAAGTGAGCCTCAAAAGGATTGTAAATGAGTTTTTGTTTCTCTCCCACACCAAACATGAAAGAGAATTGCTTCACGTGCGACTTTGAAATCAATGTTTCCAATTTTGGCACAATTATATATCATGATGCACTTATGGACAACCGATCCAAGGAAAAAAAATGTTGATCACAAGATAAAGATCACTGATAAACACATCTGGGCACGACGCCAACAGCACGCATCTGGGCACGCACGGCGTGGAGGAGCTCGCCGGCGTCCTCGGAGAGTATGTTCGCGATCGCTAGTCTTCTTTCTTTGATTATGCTGCACATTCATGGCAGCATCCGCAGAGAGGCTGATACGCTCATTATTGGTGTGGTGTCCGTGTTCCCCAACCAAGGCGGCCAGTTCGACGGTACCGGCGGCCCGTGGAGCAAGGCGAGGTTTCGCGACTTCGACACCGGTGAGTTTTGTACCCCGTCTTCTTGGCAAATGTCCACTCGGCCTGCTTCAGCAATCAGCAGACGATTCAGCTTGGCAAATCACTCTTCTCATCGAACGCGCTCCCTTCAATTCCGTTCCTCCTCTATTTTTGTTCTTGTTCTTGCGGTCATCAGCAGCAGTTTGTCTTGGCTAGGCCGGCGATCCACGGATCTAGAGTTCTTGTTGGATTCCTGCTGATCATTTCGTGTTATTTTTTATGGGCGATTTTGATTTTTTAGAGCAACCATAATGTTGCAAAAAAACAATCAATAGCGAATAAACAAATGATTCAACCAGTCCATATGCATTGTGCAACCGGTCCATAAACAATCAATAGTTCCAGTCGACCTTAACACTATGGACTACATGTAAGAATTAAAAAATATATTCCTCTCATCCCATGGCCTCTCCCATCAGCACGGTTGCCATTTGCACCACAAGATGAAAGATTTTTTATTCTTAGCCAGGCTCCTTCTATTGACTACCATTGTGCAATTTACCATAACTATAGATCACCTATTGCAGGGCCCACTCTTATAGACTGCTTTGGGCTTGAACATTTGCTGTTGCCCTTATTATGCACTGGTGAGTGTTCCCTCCTTCGCAGCAGGCAGCCATCGTTTTCGAAGCTTGTATGCCGCTTCGCAATTCGTTTTCGTATCCTCTACCTTACCCATTGCGAGCTGGCGGGTCCACTCATCCCGAGCCCACATCGCCGCAAGAAGCTTCCTCGAAGCTTCATTGCCTTGGGACGAAATGGAGGCCGATGATGAAGAGAATAAAACGGTGGTCAAAATTTTATGAAAAACTAGCAGGCCTGCCCACGCATATGCGCGGCTAGATTTAAACTATTTGAATTATTCTCGCATTATTTCAAAAGTTTCTAACATAGCTGAAATTGTTTGGAGAAATTTCTCGCCAACTCTTGTTTGAGTGTGTGATGATATTTCTAACATAGCTGAATATGTGAATATATGCATCCTTTATTAAACCAAAAAAATTGAAGAAAATTGATATTTCTAACAAAACCTTCTTTTTGTAATTTGTTTGATCAAACCCCTCGGCTGATTATGATCTATTGTTCTTCCGTCAACATTCTTTCATCTTGAACATGGTTCTTTTTCAAAATTGTTTTAAGAAAATAAGACATATAACATGATTTTAGCGTAAGAAAAACACAACACAAATAAAAGATATGCAATATACTTTCAGAAATAAACAATACCTATTAATTTTCCTGATTAGCCTATAGTGATGAACTTTTTAATTTTGGCTCACATGTCTCGTCTCTACTTTGCAATAGTACGTGTTTGCCATATGAGACTTTAGCTCAACGTTTTCGAGCTTGTTTGTATAATTGTTTGCATATTCAATTTGATAGTCTTGTCTCTTGTTTTTGTTGACATGGAGCACATAAGTGAATTATAAATGCTTGTTCCATGCTTTATAATATGGATCCATCCATCACGAAGCCTAGTTTGTATCCTCGTCTAACATTAAAGTTTTTTTTTTAAATTGCGTTGACATATGATATTTTCGTGTTCAAACATCGATCATGGCGCTGCAGTGCACAAATATGGGTGTATGGCAGATAGCCATGGTTCAAAGAGTTAGTTCTAATCAAGTGAGCCATTCGTGTCTCTTGCGGTTACACTTACCTAGGATCACCTAAAGATCTGAACTCCATATACTTCTCATAGATCCATGACTTTGCGCTGAGAGGTCTACTAAGCGATGCCAATGATTTATCTCGGGCTCATGTAAGCAGATGGATTGCGCTCACTTGCGTCATAAGAGTTTAATCATATCTATCACATATGTATATTTAGTTAAAATAATATAATGCAATATAAATTTTAACAATCATATATTCTTATAGTTCAGAATAGTGTAATGTCAAATGTTCTCTTTATTTTTCATCAATTATTTTGCCTGTTTCCGTATTTAATAGATATATGTATATATATTTATTATCTATATATTTACTTAATGAGGATAAATATTGTTAATGTTGAACCACTAAGGCATTACACATTATGATTCACTGTAACTTATGTTTCAACTAAATTATATCTGGGCTAAGCAAGGCTTTGAACCTTATTACAGTGTATTTACCCAATACCTAAGAGGAATTATATTTTACGTTCATATGATTTTAAATTTTACTTTGACAAATGTTCAATTGTGTTTGAAATGTTAAAATAGACATCTATTTACTATTTTTTATTATTTTGATTTTAGTTTTTTAGACTCATATGATGGCATTGTAGGTAAGTTAGAAATCGGAATTAAGGCTATTTTTAGCTATTTTTTGTACTCATAATGGCATGGTAAGTAATTTAGAAATAGGTGTGAAGGGTATTTTTGTCTATTTTTTATTCCGAATTTAGCTATTTTTTGACTCATAATGGCATGATGGGTAATTTAAAAATATGTGTAAAGGGTATTTTTGTCTATTTTTTATTATTCCGAATTTAGCTTTTTCATAAATATTTATAGGGGGTTTTGTGACTAATTGTTTTATAATGGCAGTAGTGGGTAATTTTCTATTCTTATTTTCTCGGATTAACGTGGGAATTTCTAGCATTTTAGAGCGAACGTGGTGACTCCGTTTTCTCTTCAATTATATATATAATAGATGGAAATCGGAAATATGTCAGTGTTGGACCTATTACAGCCACACGAAACATCATCATAGCAGAAAACTGTACTATAGAAAGGCCAACTGTTTTTCTTACCCTTGTAAAATTGACAAAGTGTTGCCTCATTTTTGAGTTGACAGAATCGATCACATACTGATAGTTGGTTTGGATAAACACAAAAAGATATACTCGCCCCATTTCTGATTTGTAGTTCAGACAAGTGTAGCTACGTGGTTTCTAGTTCATTTTTTTTATGTCGGAGGGAGTAATGACGCCATATTCTCTGAGGGCAAGTAATTCATGGAACATGCACAGAACATTAGACAAGATCTGCATATGGCATAACACAATAAATCCTAAGCTGTTGAGTCAGCAATATAAACAATCAATCTTGCCAAACTTTTGGCGAACTATTCTGTCGCCCGTAGCGCCTCCAGTGTGTGCTATGGCGTGGCGCGTGCAGATTTATAGTTTACTGATTACAGTTTTTCTAATTGAAAATTTAAACAACTGGCCCTTGTATAATCTCACAGCTCTAATGTCAACAATTTCTTCGCGGCACAAAAATTGTGCGTTCTACTTTTGGCTTGTTTGGCTCCAAGACGGCGTCTTCCTCCGACCCAGACACGACGACCATTCCAATTCTGTGTCCTCCACGAGTTTTTCCAACGCGTGGATGTCCTCGGCATAGTCCAAGTCATGAGTGTTAGAGTGAGCAGGTTCACGTTTTTTTTTTCTTCCCCGGCACATTGACAGCACCAAATTGACATGATCAAGGTAACCGAGCGAGAACGTTCACACGCTATATGTACTCCGCGTCGTCGCATCACTCGCCCCAGATATATACTACACTGCACAAACACGTTCTAGCGACACTGCGGCATTTGTGCGGTTGTCCCTAGCGCTTGTTTTTCCGTTAGGGGCCTCAAATCGCTGTCAGGATTAGCATGCCCGGACTCACTCAGCGTGCAGCAACATATCCAGAGCGTTGTGTTACCAGAGGATCAATGAGATGTAAGAGCAAACTGATACGGGTTTCTGCCATCTTTAGGATGTTCGTGCGGTGGATTTTATTGTCAGGGAGTCTGTGCCCTAAGTTTGTGCCTCCAAAAATTGGTCATGATCAAATGAAAGACATGACCAAATTTGTTTATTAGAGATTGAGTTGAGACGAATTTCAGTTAGTTATGTCTATGACATGATCATATATAACATGTCTTTTTTTGAGTAAATCGGGAGGGGAGACCCCAACCTAAATTTATTGAAATAAGAATGCTGGGACAAAGATGCACAAATGCCCTTACAGACGACTAGAAAAATAAAACAACATGCAATGCAGAATTGCAGACTAGGAAATGCAACAGATACAAGATGCAACAAGCCAGGTTAGAAAGCCTGGAAAATAATGCAGCCGAGGCAGTGCGTCGTCGTCAGTTCAGTCTGGTGCTTAAGGAAGTGCGGCTTGATGTGCCCATTGTGTAATTGTTCTTCTGCGTTGCAGCTTCTTTTTACGATGCACCCATAGCTTGATGGAGTCGACCACATTGTCTTCGATACGTTGTAATGGAATTGTAGCATTGTCGAATACTTTGTTGTTTCTGGCCAACCAGATATTCCAAATTATTGCGATGAAAATGGTGTTCCAAAGCCATGGCAAGGCATGACCTTGCCATGTGATGACATTGACAGAGCCCTATTTGAGGCTTCCACGGTGATCACACTTGGGAATGGTCAAAAAAGCCTATTTTGGCGAGACAAATGGCTGAATGGAAAAGCACACAAGACATAGCTCCAACCCTATTTCAACTGGTGCATTTCAAAAATAGAACCGTTGCACAAGAACTTGACGGTTGTAATTGGATAATTTCAGTGAGGAGGATGACGACCCAGCAGCAAATCCGGGAATTTGTGGTGTTACACAGTTTTATCAGGAACGTCACAATCCAGCAGGATGTGCAAGACACAATAAAATGGAGGTGGACTCCGATGGAAACTATTCTGCATCATCGGCATACAGAGTGCAATTCCACGGAGTCCATGCACCATTCCAAACTGAAGCAATGTGGAAAGCTAAAGCAGAACCGAAAGTGGTGTTCCTTGCATGGACGGCAATGCATGAAAAAATTTTGACTGCTGAGAACCTAGCGAAGAGAGGATGGCAGCACAATCCAACTTGCCCTCTGTGTCACTCTGCCATGGAGGATGTGCAGGACCTACTCACAACCTGCACTTTGGCTAAGCAGGTTGTCCAACTAATTTTGAATTGGACAGGTTTTGCAGGACTACAGATACGAGAGGCGCAAGAACAGGGAGTCGCGCCGTGGTGGATGCAGAATGCCGCCTCCATCAACAGAGTTCAAAGAAGAACAGCGGCTGGAATTCTGCTGTACACATGGTGGAGCATTTGGAAGGAACAAAACAGGCGAATCTTCGAAAACAAAACGAACGATTACCATCGAGTGGCCATCTTAGCTAAGGAAGAAATTGACATGTACAATATGGCAACCAGGCGGCAGATCCGAACGGAGCCAACGTGGTGGAAGATGTTGGAAATCAATAGCGGCATCCAGTTCTTTGCCTAATGGCTTCTTTTCTAGTTTTAAATTTCTACTCAGTTCCTCTTTCCTGCTAGTTTGGCCAGCATGTTGGCCATATCTCTTTGCTAGAATCAAGGAATTCTTGTAACACCCTGTGTTTGCCCATATTTAAAAATCACTAAAAATTTGAACTTTTTCAAATTTGAACAAAATTCAATCAAAATAGAAGTCAAATTCATGACAAATTCAAAATTTCGAATTTTAAATGTGCATCAAACACCACCATCTGCATATTTGGAATTTCCTGATTTTATTTATGTGTTCTTTTGGTTTTGATCCTTTTTCAAATTTGAAATCTATTCAAATTTGAATCTCTGAAAATCCTGGAAATGTTTAAACTTTTCTTCCCTCCTGGGCCGCCCTCTTCCCTTTTCTTCCTTTCCCGCGCTCTTGAAAAGACGCTTCATCTTTGAGTTGGTGCTGCGGCGATGGTCATCATGGGCATCTCGTATTTCAGCAAGAGCGTCTTTTATCTCCGCTACTTTATCATTTAGGCGTTCATGAGCGTCGCGGAGATCATTATGTTTAGCGAGGAGACGTTGATAGGGACTCTTTTTCGGGGTCTTTTCCTCCTCGCTCTCATACATCCCCCCTGCCCTCTTGATGGGAGGAGGAGGGATATGCCTTTTCACCTTCTTGGGTGGAGTGGTGCTTATGGATTCGAGGGCGCCTCGCTTCTCCGCCGAAGTGAGTGGTGGATGGAGCTGCTTTCCACCACCACGAATTCCCTTGATCTTGAACCGAATGCCCGCCTTCTTGGAGGGGCTAGGCAGGTTGAGCCCCTCATATTGGTGATGCACCACGTCTCCATTCCTTGCGACGAGGGTGCCGACATACTTCTCCCCTGGTCGGAGAGAGCCTTCGGCCTCATCGTGATTTGGCTTCTTGGGGATGGTTTTCCCCTTGCCGTAGCGTGGTGGTGCACTAGCGGGAAGGCTTTTAGAGGGGTCTTTTGCTGGTGGTGGTGGTGGTGTGATGGTGAGAGGTGCTTCTTTGACGCTCATGGCTTGCTCACGGATTGGAGTGACGGGATCAAGGATGTTTTCAAGGTCAAAGAAACGGCAAAGCTCACTAGTGGTAGCGGGGATGTTAAAGCTCGGGATGCTGCTGTCCATGGTGGTGGCAAAGGTTTCTTTGGGCGAAAGATAATGGTGGAAGAGAGGTGCAAGTGAAAAAGGGTGGAAATCACCTTTATTTATAAAGAAAACTATGGAAAGAGTTAATTCTGATTTTACCGCAGCGGAGCAAGAGCTAAATCAGTGGGATTTGAGTATGTGAACGTTGGAGCAGAGTGTGAGAGAAAAATGGGACCGTTGGGGCTCCAACAGAGGTCGCCCGACCTGAAGAAGGGGGGTCGGCCGACCTTCTGTGGGCCCCTCTGGTTCCCTTCTTTTTCTGGCTAATTTCTTGCTATATTTATTCAAAGGAAAGTGCTGCTACGGGTGATAACATAAATCAGAGGATATCATGATAAAGATTCTAAATTAATCAAGTGCATGACATCAAACTCTTTATTCGTATCGGGCTCAAAATAAATTTTTAGACGCTGGCCATTTACCTTGAATACTTTACCTTCATCGTCTTGGAGTGTGATTGCTCCGTGTGGCGAAGTTTCAATAACCGTGTATGGCCCGTCCCATTTGCTTCTCAATTTTCCGTGCCCGAATAGTTTCACCCGTGAGTTGAATAGCAAGACTTTGTCTCCAACTTTGAATTATTTTACTCTTATTCTTTTATCGTGCCACCGTTTAGTTCTCTCCTTATAAATGGCTGAGTTGTGGTAAGCTTTGTCTCTCCATTCTTCCAACTCAGCTATCTCCATTTTTCTCTTCCATCCGGCACTTCGAAGGTCCATGTTCCATTTTCTAATGGCCCAATATGCTCGATGTTCCAACTCGATGGGTAAATGGCATGTTTTTCCATATACGAGTTGGTATGGTGACATGCCTATGGGTGTCTTGTATGCTGTCCGGTATGCCCATAGTGCATCGGGTAGCTTGCTTTTCCATGACTTCCCCATTTCTAACACGGTCTTTTGCAGGATCCGTTTGATTTGCTTGTTTGAAGTCTCGGCCTGCCCACTTGTTTGAGGATGGTATGGAGTGGCTATGTTGTGTCGTGCTCCAAGTTCTCTAAGGAAGCTTCGGAAGGTCTTATCAATGAAATGAGACCCTCCGTCGCTTATCACTAGTCTCGGTGTTCCAAATCTTGGGAAGATAATCTCATGGAACATCCGGCGAGCGTGCTTGGAGTCGGCAGCTCGGCACGGCATTGCCTCTACCCATTTGGACACGTAGTCGACTGCCACCAAGATGTATTCACAGTCTTGTGACTTGGGGAATGGCCCCATGAAGTCGATGCCCCATACGTCGAAGAGTTCGACTTGTAAATTGAAGTTGAGGGGCATTGCATCCCTTGCCGTGATGCCTCCAAATCTTTGACATTGTGGGCATCGTCTGACGAATTCTTTTGTGTCTTCGTACATTGTTGGCCAAAAGAAACCACTTTGCCATATCTTGGCCTGAGTACGAAACACTCCATGGTGTCCCCCGTATGGAGCTGAATGACATTTCTCGATAATTTGTGTGCTCTCGGGTGTCGGCACACATCTTCTGAGCAGTCCATCGGCGCAGACACGGTAAAGGAAGGGCTCACTCCAAAGGTGACGACGACTCTCATAGATGAGTCATCTCTTGTTTTCTCCCGGTGGTACGTACCCCGCCACTATGAAGTTCACAATGTCGGCGTACCACGGATGTGAGTCCTTGACGTGGAGTAGCATGTCGTCGCGCAAGAAGTCATTGATGGGTAATTCCTGCGGGTTAGTGAATTGCATGCGCGACAAATGATCCGCTACAGAATTTTCTACTCCTTTCTTATCACGAATTTCTAAATCAAACTCTTGGAGCAGAAGAATCCATCTTATCAAACGGGGTTTAGCATCTTTCTTAGAGAGCAAAAATTTCAAAGCAGTATGATCGGTGTAAACGATAACTTTTGCTCCAGCTAAGTAGGATCTAAACTTATCAAAAGCAAAAACAACAGCAAGGAGCTCTTTTTCAGTGGTAGTATAATTCAACTGAGCTCCAGACAGAGTTTTGCTAGCATAAGAAATTGCATAATGCTTCTTATCTCTAGTTTGACCAAGAACAGCCCCCACAGCAAAGTCGCTAGCATCACACATAATTTCAAACGGAAGCGTCCAATCAGGGGGTTGGATGATTGGAGCGGAGATGAGTGCATTTTTGAGAGTATTGAAAGCATTCATGCATTCATCAGTGAAATTAAAGGGTGCATCTTTTGCAAGCAAATTTGTAAGGGGTCTAGCAATTTGAGAGAAATCTTTGATAAAACGGCGATAGAACCCCGCATGTCCAAGAAAACTGCGAACACCCTTAATATTAACGGGAGGTGGAAGCTTTTCTATAACTTCTAATTTCACCTTGTCCACCTCTATCCCTCTTTCAGAAATCAAGTGCCCAAGGACTATGCCTTCTCTAACCATAAAGTGGCATTTCTCCCAATTGAGCACTAAGTCCTTTTCTTGACAACGTTGCAAGACTTTGTCTAAATTTTCTAAACAATGATCGAAGGTTTTCCCATAGACAGAGAAATCATCCATAAACACCTCCATAATCTCTTCGATCATGTCAGAAAAGATAGACATCATGCATCGTTGAAAAGAAGCAGGCGCATTACATAGCCCAAAAGACATTCGACGATAAGCATAAGTTCCGTAAGGGCATGTGAAAGTCGTCTTACTCTGATCATCGGGATGGATGGGAATTTGATGATATCCCGAATACCCATCAAGGAAACAAAAGAAAGAATGATTTGCCAGCCGTTCCAACATCTCATCGATGAAGGGCAGTGGAAAATGATCTTTCTTTGTAGCCTTGTTAAGTTTTCGGTAATCGATGCACATTCTCCACCCCGTGACGGTTCGTTGAGGGATTAATTCGTCCTTGTCGTTATGAACGACCGTCATTCCTCCCTTCTTGGGCACAACCTGCACTGGGCTCACCCACTCGCTGTGTGGAACTGGATAGATAATACCAGCATGCAAAAGTTTTAAGACCTCTTTCTTAACGACTTCCCTCATTGCATTGTTCAGCCTCCGTTGAGGTTCCCTAGAAGGTGTGCTATCGGGATCTATGGGAATGCGATGGGTGCAAAGAGCAGGGCTGATTCCCTTGAGGTCTCCTAGCGAGTAGCCAAGAACGGAGCGACGTTTCTCTAACACGGCTAAGAGTTTAGCGGTTTCTTCCTCCGAAAGCTTGTCACTTATGATGACGGGTGTTTCGGGGTTTTCGTGAAGAAAAGCGTAGCGTAAGCCTGGTGGGAGTGCTTTGAGTTCTATGGGCGGTGGCGGCGAGGCTAAGGTTTCGGGCAGCTCAAAGGTTTCTTCCGAATCGTCTTCTTCTAAAACAAAATTGAGAGCATCTTCTTCTAAGGACGATTCGGGGGTTTCATGAAGAAAAACTGCCATAACCTCCTCTATACAATCGTCTACTTCGGGGGACTCCTCGGCAAAAGTATTTAACGTATGAACGATAGGGATAGAAAAAGGTTCCTTGCCGAGGGTGAAGTCAAGGGTTCCAGAAGGCGATATTTTTGAGAAAAGCTTTTCTATGGGATGGCCTACAAGAACATCAAAATCCAATACCCCGAAGACGTGAAAATCCAGTGATACTTCAGCATCATCGTGCTTAATGCAGACGTCTCTAATGATCCCCAAACCCTCAAAGAAGTGCCCCGGAGAGGTTCTAAGGAGTTTGCTAGTGGGTGCCCAAACTTCGTTCCCAAACATGGTTAAAGCAAAAGATTCGGACATGATGTTGGCACCCACTAAAGGATTATAGAGAACATCTACCTTTGATCCCCGAATTGAGCTTTGAATGGTTGAGGTAGGATGTTCAAAACGAATAGTTTCGGAAGAAAACTCATTTTCTCTCAACCATTCATCGCTTATGATCAATGTCAACTCCCGAATGGTTTTCAAAAGAAAATCTTTTTCTAAAGGTTCGGGGGTTGGTGCAGGGAGTTTTGGCCTCTTTTGACAAGAGTAGTTCGAGGGGTCTCCAAAATATTCAAAAATTTCTTCCTCGAACTCAAATGGGAACTCAAGAGGTTCATCATCCTCTATCATTGTTCTTGTGATAGATGGGGACTCGATTGTTGGGTCTACCATTGTAGGCACCAATTGTTGTGTTTCTTGCACAACGAGTTCCTCATCTTTTGACTCCGGCTCAACTAGTAAATCAGCGGAAAAAGGAGTGTTTTCCACAATGCGATCCAAGAGTTCGTGTGCTTCCGCTATGGTCTTATGAGTAAAAGATCCACCAGCGGCCGTGTCAAGATAAAGTGCGGTATCGCTGCTCAATCCCGAATAAAAATGTTGTAATAAAACGGGTTCGGGGAGCAACAATTCAGGTCCGGAGTCTGTTAATGAACAGAACCGAATCCATGATGCACTCAAGGTTTCCTCTTTTTCTTGACGAAAGTTAATTATTTCCGCTCGTAGAGAAGTGATACGGGATACGGGGAAGAACGCTAGACAAAATTTGTCTCGCAATTCTTTCCAATCACCGTTCACTCTCTTAGCGGTGTAAGTGTACCATTGCTTCGCCCTCTCATTGAGAGAGAAGGGAAACAATTTCCACTTCAACATTTCTTGTGTCATGCCATGGATCGATCGGCATGAACACAAATGCTCAAACTCTCGCAAGTGTTTATAAGGATTTTCATGTTTAAAACCCGAAAAGGATAAACCTCTTATCATCGAAATGTAATCAGGGGAAAACTCATAGCCAAATGAAGAAATGGGTTGTGATGATGATGGTGGCTCTAAGAGCTCGCCCCGTGGAGTAGAGAATGATTGGATGGTGGGTTGTGACTCCATGAAATGTTTTTGTGAGTTTTTGAATTTAAGGGAAATAAAAACAGAACGGTAAGTAAGATAGATTACGAGGGCAAACTTAATTTGCAATAGAGATATCAACCGTTCCCCGGCAACGGCGCCAGAAATGCTTGTTGGTATTTCTTACGTCACAGATAAATCCGCAAGCGCACGGAATACTGTTGTAGCACTTCACCCGGGAGTATTCCAAGGTATCGTATTTGTTTTCCCCAAGGAACGGAGTTATTCTACCGCAGGGCAAGTTCTACCCAAGGACAACCAAGACAACTAGCAAACTAGGATCGAGAGGGTGATTATATCTAGCTTATCCTAGAGGATAGACGAACTCAAGCTCTACTTGTCTACTTCGGGCGCCGGCTTAGGCCTGGTCTGCCAAGCCACTCCGACCTGTAGCTCTACTATGTACCCGAACGTGGAGGGTTCCTTTGGACGGACAGGGCTGTCACTTCCTGCCGCCTACCTCTACAAACCGTGGAGCACACAGCAAACAAAGGTAACCTCTAGCCTAGACACCACGTCTATGCCGTTGATTACTACTCTAACCTCGGCCCAAAGCTGAATTTAGAAGGCTAGAGCACCCCTTGCGGAGCGATGATCCCGTAAACAAGTATAACAGGAATTACGCCTAGAAAAGTAATAACGCTCGCTAGATAAATAATCACCACGTATAAATCACAAAGAGTGTTTACACGCCAAGGTAAAGAAATAGAGCTAAACCTCCTCCAAAGTGGAAGGAGTATTCCTTTCTCTCCCTTGCCCTCTCTCCTATTCTACTAGTGTACAAAAGGCTCTCAGCCTAAGGATTGGAGTGGAGCTCTATTGGAGAGTCTTGCGTCTTGTGGTGTGTGTTGAGAGGGAGGGGTGCCCCTTTATTTATAGCCTTGGAAGGTCGGCAACTTTGAGGCGGTTCCCGAGGTCGGTGACATTTAATGCAGGGGGAACCGACCTCCAGAAGTCGGTGGTAAACCGCCATAAAAAGATGGGCCAGTGGGGCCTCCCTGGCAGGTCGGCCGACCTGGCCAGAGGGGGTCGGCCGACCTGGCCTGGGCCCCACTGGGCCTGGTCCTCCTCTGGCTGCTTCCATGGCCTGTGTAATTGCCTAAACCATGTGCATTGCTTGATCTTGAAGCCTGATTCTGTGGTTTTGGACTTTTGGACTAAGTTCTTCAGTCCGGGGAAAATCCGTCGATTGCAAAGTCCACGTTTAGTGCATGTTTTCCCCTGTTTTTGTATGGATTGCACCTGTACTTCATAATTCACCAAGACTAGTGGAATTTGTTAGAAATAAACCCTATGTCTACACTTGGTGATGGTGTTAGGTTCACAAAGGTGCATAAAGTTGACGGTAAAAATGAGTCGTAAGGACCGTCAACAGTTTCTCACTAGGGTCGCAAAATTTTGGAAAAGCTCATTGCAAAAACAAGCAGCACATGTATGTATGTTTGATAGTTGTGGTTAACATATGGCATTGGTAGGAATTTATGTATCAAAAGAGGAGCAGCAAGCCATGATATTTTAACTTTTTGAAATAAAACTCCCAAGGACTTCGTAGATTTAAACAAAGGATCATTTCATCGAACCATATCGCACTCGCCAATTATCTAGAAAAACATGGGTCCTATGGATAGATTGTTCACAAGCAGGTGGTGATGGAGCGAGTAATAACAAGTGTGTATGATTATGTTAAGAGCAAAAGGGAGAGTATTGGGTTTTATAAAGATGTGCTAAAAAGAAATTTTCCCAAGTTTTAACTGGTCAAGTTTTATTTTCGTATCTCAGAATGAACTTGACAGGTATGGTAGGTGTTGGCGTCTCTTACGGTCACGCAGAAAATACGCGACCGCGGGAGACGCCGGGGGTTTTGATTTGAGTCACTTGCACTATTAACCAAATAATCCACGTCTAGTAACAAGTACTAGATATGTATTATAAGGTTTATCATGTTAATTGAATATCCGCAAGCGGACGGATAACCCGTTGTAGCATTTCACTCGAGAGTATTCCAAGGGTATCGTATTTATATTTTCCCAAGGGAAGACATGGTTGACAAGAGTACTTATGTTCATGGTGTTACAAATGATAGATGATATAACCACATTCCAACACAGGGGTAAGGTTCAATAGTTGAGGATAGTGTTGTTGGCGTCTCTTACGGTCGCGCGGGAAACACGCGACCGCGGGGAGACGCCGGGGGTTATGGAATTGTTCACTTGCACTATTTAACCAAATAATCCACAACTAGTAACAAGTACTAGATATGAATTATAAGGTTTGTCATGTTAAATAGAATATCCGCAAGCGGACGGATAACCCGTTGTAGCATTTCACCCGAGAGTATTTCAGGGTATCGTATTTATATTTTCCCAAAGGAAGACATGGTTGACAAGAGTACTTATGTTCATGGTGTTACAAACGATAAGTGATATAACCACATTCCAATGCAGGGGTAAGGTTTAATAATAATAAGGATAGTGTGACACACACGAAGGCATTCCACTCTCTCTAATAAAAGGCGAGAGACAATCCTAAGCAATGCTAAGTTAGACTAGCGAGCTACTACTCCAAAGGTACAACATTCATATAGCGTGCACAACCTCTACCTATCATCTAGCGTCATGCAAGCACAAGCAAGCGTCTAATGCCTAGGCAACATCGGGAGATCCGGCATACGCAAGGTCTGCCTCGCGACTCCGGCCTATTTACGTACTCCTATGCCGTGCCCGAACGTGGAGGGTTCCTTTGGATGGACAGGGCTGTCACTTCCTGCCACCTACCTCTACAAACCGTGGGACACGCACATACCCAAGGGTGGATAGACTACCCCGGCACCATGCCGGTGTTACTAACCACGACTCTAGATCCCTCGAGGCACCCCCAACCCTTCGGATCGACGGGGTGATAAATCTAGAGCACCTTTGCAGGACAATGAGCCCGATGCCTAAACATGAGAACAACTAGCCTAACTAGCATAAACTAGATAAAAGGGATCAAAGCTAGCACTAAGTCATGCATAAGCGTTTGTCGCTCAAGAACGAGCGACGAACGATGAACGATTAAGCAAGTTCAAGAATAATCGATGATCGAGTATGAATGAACGAAGAACGAATGATGAACGAGCATGAACGAACAACGAACGATCATACAAGATCATGATAGAACTAGCAAGCTCATAACAACTATATGAATACTTGTATTCCATAGATTAAATAACAAGTCTTACAAAGAGAGAGAAAGGATACAAGAGCGCTACCCAATTCTCCACAAGACTTTGGGAGCAATAGGGCAACCCACTACTCAGCCTAGCACTACCTAGAATTACCTCTAGCTCTAGTGTGAGGAGGAGGGAATGATCCTTGTGTATTGTGTGTCCTGGAAGGAGGGGGGGTACCCCTCCTTATATAGTCCTTGAAGGTCGGCAATTTTGAGGCGGTTCCCGAGGTCGGTGGCATTTAATGCAGGGGGAACCGACCTCCAGAGGTCGGTTACAAACCGCCATAGAAAGACGGGCCCAGGGGGCCACCCTGCCAGGTCGGCCGACCTGGCCAGGGGGGGTCGGCCGACCTGTGCCTGGCCCCTCCTGGGCTGGACTTTGACAGGTGGCTCCCCCTCTGGGTCTACTTCTCTGGTCCAGGTGCCTTTTGTCTTGGAGTTGTATTCCCGCGGCGAACGTTGTTTTGTAGAAGTGTTGATTCGTCGCCTTGGGGCATGATTTCACCTGGATTTCTCCCTTATTCCACCTGCACACTAAAATCTAGAGGTATATGTGGAAATAGGTTATTCTTAAATAAAGTGCGTGTAAAGAATGTCCAATCCTTCTTGTTTATTGAGCTAGTTGATGGTCGAAATTGGTCCGTAACGACCGTCAACAACTCCCCCAAGCTTACCCCTTGCTCGTCCCGAGCAAGAAGTATGACTTTAGGTTGTTGATTGTTGGCGTCTCTTACGGTCACGCGGGAAACACGCGACCGCGGGGAGACGCCGGGGGTTATGGAATTGTTCACTTGCACTATTTAACCAAATAATCCACAACTAGTAACAAGTACTAGATATGAATTATAAGGTTTGTCATGTTAAATAGAATATCCGCAAGCGGACGGATAACCCGTTGTAGCATTTCACCCGAGAGTATTCCAGGGTATCGTATTTATATTTTCCCAAAGGAAGACATGGTTGACAAGAGTACTTATGTTCATGTTGTTACAAATGATAGATGATATAACCACATTCCAATGCAGGGGTAAGGTTTGATAATAATAAGGATAGTGTGACACACACGAAGGCATTCCACTCTCTCTAATAAAATGCGAGAGACAATCCTAAGCAATGCTAAGTTAGAGTAGCGAGCTACTACTCCAAAGGTACAACATTCATATAGCGTGCATAACCTCTACCTATCATCTAGCGTCATGCAAGCACAAGCAAGCGTCTAATGCCTAGGCAACATCGGGAGATCCGGCATACGCAAGGTCTGCCTCGCGACTCCGGCCTATTTACGTACTCCTATGCCGTGCCCGAACGTGGAGGGTTCCTTTGGATGGACAGGGCTGTCACTTCCTGCCACCTACCTCTACAAACCGTGGGACACGCACATACCCAAGGGTGGATAGACTACCCCGGCACCATGCCGGCGTTACTAACCACGACTCTAGATCCCTCGAGGCACCCCCAACCCTTCGGATCGACGGGGTGATAAATCTAGAGCACCTTTGCAGGACAATGAGCCCGATGCCTAAACAAGAGAACAACTAGCCTAACTAGCATAAACTAGATAAAAGGGATCAAAGCTAGCACTAAGTCATGCATAAGCGTTCGTCGCTCAAGAACGAGCGACGAACGATGAACGATTAAGCAAGTTCAAGAATAATCGATGATCGAGTATGGACGAACGAAGAACGAACGATGAACGAGCATGAACGAACAACGAACGATCATACAAGACCATGATAGAACTAGCAAGCTCATAACAACTATATGAATACTTGTATTCCATAGATTAAATAACAAGTCTTACAAAGAGAGAGAAAGGATACAAGAGCGCTACCCAATTCTCCACAAGACTTTGGGAGCAATAGGGCAGCCCACTACTCAGCCTAGCACTACTAGAATTGCCTCTAGCTCTAGTGTGAGGAGGAGGGAATGATCCTTGTGTATTGTGTGTCTTGGAAGGAGGGGGGTACCCCTCCTTATATAGTCCTTGAAGGTCGGCAACTTTGAGGCGGTTCCCGAGGTCGGTGGAATTTAATGCAGGGGGAACCGACCTCCAGAGGTCGGTTACAAACCGCCATAGAAAGATGGGCCCAGGGGGCCACCCTGCCAGGTCGGCCGACCTGGCCAGGGGGGGTCGGCCGACCTGTGCCTGGCCCCTCCTGGGCTGGGCTTTGGCAGGTGGCTCCCCCTCTGGGTTTACTTCTCTGGTCCAGGTGCATTTGGCCTTAGTTGTGTTGGACTTTGACGAGATTTGGCCTTTTGTCTTGGAGGTGTATTCCCGCGGCGAACGTTGTTTTGTAGAAGTGTTGATTCGTCGCCTTGGGGCATGATTTCACCTGGATTTCTCCCTTATTCCACCTGCACGCTAAAATCTAGAGGTACATGTGGAAATAGGTTATTCTTAAATAAAGTGTATGTAAAGAATGTCCAATCCTTCTTGTTTATTGAGCTAGTTGACGGTCGAAATTGGTCCGTAACGACCGTCAACAACTCCCCCAAGCTTACCCCTTGCTCGTCCCGAGCAAGAAGTAGGACTTTAGGTTGTTGATCAGGAGTTGCTACAATGCCTACTTCTCAAAGGTACCAAGTGTATAACAAAGATACTCATTCTTGAGTTGAATAAGTTGGCCAAGGTAACTCACCCTTGTCCCTTAGTCCTTATGGGGCTTTTGCTTTATACTTCACCTTGGGCGGTTGAGAGAGGGAACGGTGTACGAGCATTTGTTTTCTCATTCCTTGTCTTGCTTTTATTCTCCGGAGGGTTTCAAAAGGATTTTCAAAAATAAAACCAAGTTCCTCAAGTGATACTCTCGAGTCGCTCAAGTGGTGTTTTCATTCCTCACCAAGGCATGTGTGTTGCTTCATCCTACATCTAATAGGCTTTTTGTGGAGCTCAAGGTAGGATATGAAGAGAGGCATACTTGCATTCATATTTTGCAAAACCAAAATAGTGGATCCACGGAGATAGCAAGCCATACAATCAAAGATCAAGATGTGCAAGTGTGTATATGTGGATGGTGGTGTAAGTGACTACTCCTCTTTTTGTTCACCTCTCTTTATTTTATATTTTGGGGCATGGCTATCTTTCTTCTTTTTCCATGCTCAGAATGAGAGCAGATAAATTTTCTTTTTCTTTTCATGCTCATCTTCTGTGAGCTTTATTTTCTTTCTTTCTTTTGCATAGCCATGCCTAATTTTGATATTTCAAGAGAGGTGATAAATTGTGGAGAGTGTCTTTATTTTGGTGGA